>JAGFNQ010000623.1:170769-442228 GCA_024364735.1 Boesenbergia rotunda
CGAATCCTAGCTAACCAGGATAAGGGGTACATGAGATCAGAAGAAATACCTGTCGCCTGAAGAAGTCCCATCGCGCCAAGTCCCAACAAGCACATCGAGAAAAATACTCCGAACAAATCCGACAAGACTCGTAAAACAAGTAGACACCGTAAATCCACAAGTCCTCAAGGTATCCGACAACCTGGGCTCTGATACCAAAATAAATTGTCACGCCCCGAGACCCAGGAGCCGCTGATCCAATAGAAAATCGGACAGCACCTCCCCTGTCCGGCGGACAATTTACACATACACAGAACACGACCACGCAGTTTAATTGGCCTCAGGCCTCAAAATATAGATAGACACAATATAAAAGCACAAAACAACTGAGTAAAACATACCTGACTGCGGACCGGTCCGACTTACGACAAATCAACCACAACCCCTTAGGGCACACAATAACACTCCCAAGACATATACAAATCCAATAACTGAATATAAAAACATAGACACTGCAAAGTACAACACAAAACATGTCGCGATGGGTAGGGACTGGCTGCTGGGCTCTTCTGGCGACTCCAAGTATCTCAACCTGAAATAAAAACATATGGCAACGGTGTGAGTCCATAAACTCAGCGAATACCCAGTAGATATGCATAGTATGTTATAATAACAATAGAAGTCTACGCTGATACAACCTCATATGAACAATAGGAAGAAAGGGTATATTGAAGATACTGAATAGAGATACATACCAGAATCCATCTATCCTGCAGAGGGTGAAATAAATCCCTATGGAACAAGTATAACATATAAACCAAGGTATACAGGTATCCAGTACATGCATGTCAATCAAGTCCAGCAAATAAATGCAGCAAACACAATCAAGTGCACAATGCATCGTATGCATATGATGCAATGTCATGGTCACCCCCTAACACCAGTCAAGCCACCGAGACAGGCGATACTGTGTCGGCCGAGTGGGTAGAGCTGTGACACTGTACACACCCTGCTATCACTACTCCTGAGTGACCGAGTGGACAGGATGCTGGTGGAGTGAACACTCCGCCCCATATATATATGGGGGAGATATCTCTCTCATCTTCTCTGGTCTATGGGAAGAGAAGGGATCCCTGCTTGCTACCACGCTCCAAAACCACTACCCATGAGCGGTTGAGCGGAGCAATACAGAGCAAATGCACACACGCTACGGTATCCACTAACCCATGAGTGGCCGTATACGCATATCATGTGCCGGAAAACGATTAGGCTCAACCACAAGGGAGTCGCTGATCGCCGGCATGCAACAATGCAAGGATGGTGTATGATAGATACACATACCTCCCTCCCAAGTCCTCAGTATACTAGGTCTCAGTCTGAAATCCTATAACAGGAAATACAGTTAACCTACAAGGTATACTGGCCGAAAACTACAGATCCCTCAAGGTCAAAGGCAGGAGATACATCACGATCTCTAAGCATACATCTAGATATGACACTACCTGATACTGTATAGAACTAACAGCATAATAACTCAGGGATGACTAACAAGTATCCAGAACGGACATAATAATTAAGGGATAACTAACAAGTATCCAGAACAGACATAATAACTCAGGAATAACTAACAAGTATCCAGAACAGACATAATAACTCAGGGATAACTAACAAGTATCCAGGGCAGACATAATGACTCAGGAATAACTAACAAGTATCCAGGTCAGGCAATATAACTCAGGGATAACTAACAAGTATCCAGTTCAGATATAATGACTCAGGGATAACTAACAAGTATCCAGGTCAGGCAATATAACTCAGGGATAACTAACAAGTATCCAGAACGGACATAATAATTCAGGGATAACTAACAAGTATCCAGTATAGACATGATAACTCAAAGATAACTAACAAGTATCCAGGACAGACATAATGACTCAGGAATAACTAACAAGTATCCAGGTCAGGCAATATAACTCAGGGATAACTAACAAGTATCCAGTTCAGATATAATGACTCGGGGATAACTAACAAGTATCCAGGTCAGGCAATATAACTCAGGGATAACTAACAAGTATCCAGGACAGACATAATGACTCAGGAATAACTAACAAGTATCCAGGTCAGGCAATATAACTCAGGGATAACTAACAAGTATCCAGTTCAGATATAATGACTCAGGGATAACTAACAAGTATCCAGGTCAGGCAATATAACTCAGGGATAACTAACAATTATCCAGAACGGACATAATAATTCAGGGATAACTAACAAGTGTCCAGAACAGGCATAATAACTCAGGATAGCGTATAAACTTACTGTTATCTATAACAGACAATGCATAGCAATATGACAATATCTAAAAGATAAGTCAAAGGGTACCCGCCTCCAATGGAAGAATCTCGTATCAAATGAGAACCTCCCGTCTAGAAATCTGAGAGCAATCAGGGTCCTGTATCAAAGGATATAGTTTTAGCTATCATAACAAATGATAACTAACCACAAATAACTATACCCCTAATAAAACTATTCTAAAGTAATGATCACTAATTAACTGTAATCAGTGATTAGTTCTGAGTCCAACTCAATTCATTTTATGTTTAACCCCAAGCTTATCCCAAGTCATCACCTTTCCATCACAGTGGAATATAATCCTTAGCAACCCTTAACCAATCTCATGATCATGCTAGAATAGGTATCCAAAACTCAAAGTATACACGGCAACCTCCAATTAGGTGTAACTTCACAATCCAAATGAAACTCGGCTCACAAAACTACCTCGCCTATTCCAACTGATCCAACAGGGCATCAGTTCAATAACTCTTTAATTGAAACTTACATCAAGGACATAGCAATATCAAATGCAACATTTATAATCTTAATCTAATTCACATGATATCACACCATAAATCATCATAAGATCTAAAGATGAGAGCTAAACCCGTTCACTCTTCAAGCCATCCAAAACAAAAGGTTTCATCTTCAAATGGAGCTCACAGCATGATCTCAAGCACCACCATCCTACGGTAGCAGGGTTAAAAATTCAACTCACAACAACACAGCATGCTAATCAAAAACTAAACTCCAAGATCAAGCATTAGGTCAAATTCAATCCAAATAGTAGCAGTTCGAAATCAGACTCCAAAATCACAAATCTAAGATACAACCCACCTCACGGTAAGAACACACCACAATCAACATCAAAAACCTGATTAAATTCTCAATCCAAAAACACCACAGCAAAATTCATACCTACAACCAACCAATCCACGCATAAATCAACAAAATTAAGAAAGCTAACAATCACCAAGGGAAACCCAAATCCGAATAAAAACCTTACTATTCCAGCCAATCTCCATCATCAATTCAATCCCAAGCAACACGGAACAAGGCAAAACCTTACCTGAGATCTGCTGTCCAAAATAGCTGCGATGGGGAAACACGCTCAGCTCTGAATAGGGCATCGATGACCCTCACCACCGTTGATGGGAGCTAGGGCCTCGTCGGAGTGCCTCCCGTCCATAATCGTCGACTGTGGGCTAGGGTTCACGACACCGAGAGAGGAGGAAAGTTCGACTTCCTCTGGGCTACGAGCGAAGAAGTGAGGTAGAGTTGAGAATGGCTGCGGCTAGGGTTCGCGAAGGAATGGAAGAAGAAAAGATGAAGAAGGGATCGAGCGCTCGGCTGCTTCGATCGCGAGTGAAGGGAAGAGGAGTTGCGGCGTTCGGTGATTTTGTTTGGCTTCGGGCAGAGAAGAATAGTTGGGGAGGAGGAATTTAGGGCTGCCCCTTTTTCACATTAGCCCTCCTCATGGTTAATCCCAAATAAGCCCTTAGGTCTAGGATTTTAAACCCTCCAACCTTTAATCTATCAAGATTTAGCCCTTAATTTTAAGACTTTTAAGTGTATAACCCCTCCAAACTTCCAACCTGCCAGCCTAGACCCTTAGTTTAGGTTTCGAAAACCCTAAACATCTCTGGTAAATCACCGAAAAATTTTCTGATCCAGGTTTTGTGTCGCCGAATTTAACACGAAGTCTTGGTCCGAGGGATTGAGCAACTTAGCTGAGCGATGACTAAGGACAGAAGTAGAGACGGATCAGGATTTGGACGTCTCGAGATCTGGGAGTATCGGAGGCTAGGCAAAAGTCCACCCGAAGGAATGGGGTGGCAACCGTCTCCTGAAGGGTGTAGGTGAAAGGCGCGTTCCGGGGGGTGGGAACTTGCGTCGGTTCAACCTAGGGTTTCATGGAAATCCGAAGCTAGAACCAATTCTTTAAGGTTAAGAATATGTGTATATTTGCCTTGTATTCATGTATCTTGCAGGTACCAAAAAGTGGAGACAAAGCAGGAAAAAAGCTGGAAACCAGCCAAGCTAGGCGCCCCCATTGATGGGGGCGCCCAAGCCAAAGAACAAAAAAAAGCAAAGCAGGAAACCAACTAAGCTAGGCGCCCCCATCAATGGGGGCACCCAAGCCAAAGAACAAAAAAGCAGTTTTGTGAAGAAAGCAGTACAGGCTTCCATTCAGGAGCCCAGGATGATACGGGCGCCCAAGTTGAAAGTTGTATTTGCTATTTCGAATTCGAAGCAGAGATAAACTTTCATTCAGGTGCCTAGGAGGTCTAGGGCGCTCTGGTTAAAGGTTTTATTAGCTACGGCGAGTTCGGCGTAGAGATGAGGTTTGACCAAGCGAATAGGGGCGCCCCGGTGATCACAGGCGCCCGTATGAAGCCTATAAAAGGGGCTTCGACCCCTCAGCTTCAGACACAACTTCCAAGAGTGATTCTGAGCATTCTGACTGATGACAAAGCTCTAAAAACGAGGTTCTGTGATTGGGAGGCTCCAGGAGGAGGTCCAGATCGGCCGAGGCTTCGACCTTAATTGTTTGGTTTGCTTTTTATTATTCTGCACTTAATTTCATATCTTTTTCATTGTAACTTCTGCACTGTAAGACGGGTTTTCTCTGCCTCCGAAAATTTCGAAAAGGAGACCAATAGTCGACTCACACCGAGTGCATAGGCCTTGGACGTACTGACCCTGGGGGGTCGGGAACCAAGTAAATAAATCCCGCGTGTCTGCTGTCGTTCTTTTCTTTTTCTGTTTTGCTTTTCCGCTGTGCTACTAACGCTTTGATTAGAACGATCAAAAGTTTTTCTACGAGTTTTCGCAGCAAGAGTTTCACGATCGATATTCACCCCCCCTCTATCGACAGCACCGGTCCTACAATTGGTATCAGAGCCAGGCCGCTATTCACCGGACTAACCGCCGACCGAGCACAGATGCCAGGAGTTGAGGGGGAGCCCAGGGGTGAATCAGGTACAATTTGTTTAATGTCCATTTTTAAGTTCCATATTATTTGTTTCATGTGCAGGGAGAGAGAACACTATAAAAATCAATGCCCTACTCGTAAGACTCGTTCTTCACCGGCAACAAAAGACGTACCAGCACCAGGAGGCCGGAGGAACAAAAATCACATCAAATGTTTCAAGTGCGAGAAATACAGACACTACAAGAATAAATGTCTGGCAAAGGTACGCAAAATTTATCTTCCGAAAATTTTTAAATTTCCTGCACTTTCTTATGTAAATAATTTAGATAATTTTTCTGCTAAATTAGAAATGTTACATAGTCAAATAGATATCTTGCATGATCAGTTAGAAAAAGTAAATAATGATAAAATATCAGAAATTAACCTTGTAATCCTTAATATTAATTCGTTAATTTCTAAAATCAATTTTGTAATTAATTCTAAAAATTCTTATAATTTTAATTCAGAAAAATTTGAAAATCCTTTAGATAACTTTGAATTCAAATTTGAAACCCCTTTATATAACTCCGAATTCAAATTTGAAAATCCTAAGGATAATTCCGAATTTAAATTTGAAAATCCTAAGGATAATTCTGAATTTAAATTTGAAAATCCTAAGGATAATTATGAATTTAAATTTGAAAATCCTAAGGATAATTCTGAACTTAAATTTGAAAATTATGAGATCAATTCTGAAAACATTGAAGATAATGCTGAGGATAATTTTGAGGATATTAAAAATAAAATTCATTTAGATGATAATTTAATTATAGATAATGTAGAAAATTATTACAAAACGTTAACTAGTGGCCCAAACTACTCCACCTACTTTGAGGATATTGAAAGATGTAATTTTGAGTATGAGGAGGATATGGAATTTTATGAGATCAAGGCCATAGTCAATAAAAATCACCCAGATTCAAATAAATTCGAATTATTAGAAAAACTTGAAACGATAAATAAGGAGATAATAGTAAAGGAATCAGAAATTTTTGAAATAATGAAAATGATGAAGCTAAACCCACAAGTATTATCTAACCCAAAAATGTTGAAATTTAAATCTTAACAATTTTTACCATATTAATTTCAATCCTAAATAATTCTTAATTAACTTAATCATTTCAATTAATTAATTCAAATCTTAATTAATTCAAATTAATTCAAATCTTAATTAATTCGGATAAATTCAACTAAATCTTAATTAATTGAAATAAATTCAATTAAATCTTAATTAATTCAAATAAATTCAATTAAATCTTAATTAATTCAAATAAATTCAATTAAATCTTAATTAATTCAAATTAAATCTAAATTCAAATAATCTTTAATTAATTCAATTTTATCTTAATTCTTGATTAATTTAATTAACTCAATTTCAACATCAATTAATTCTTAATTAATTTAACTTTAATTAATCCTTAATCAACGTAATCTCCAATTAATTCCTAAATAACTTAAACTCGAACCAAAATAAAATTTTACCTAAACCGCAACAATTAACTTAAGAAAATTAAATATGTCAAAGTGGGTTGACATATTCGCGGGTCCACACGACATGTATCAAATCGGGAATTTGATACATCTTTAGAAACTTAAATAAAATTATTTGACTTGTTTGACTCATGCATAACTGTCATGACATGCATCTGCTATTTTTTTTGTATATGTCATGTCATTCATATTTAAATTTATGCATGATTTATAACGGTTATAGGAAAAGGATAATTGAAATTTGAAAACCGAGTATTGGGTGGAGGTGAGATGATAGTACGTTAGGGAAGCCTTTTCTAATAAGGTCAAGTATACTCTACTTGGTTTGTTTAGACTGGTGGAACTAGCCGAAGCTACCGATCCAAGATCCAAACTAATTAGATCAGAATTTCTCTAAAAGTAATTTTGAAAATGAAATTTCATTAAAAGGTTTTGTCAAGGAAAGGGTTGATGATCCAATAAGGCTACGGCCAAAGAAGGTCTTCTGCCTCGCCAAGACCTGGAAGCCAAGTTTCGAAATTCAAATTCAATTTACTCTTTGTCAAATTTGAATCTAACACAAATTTCAATTAAATCTTAGATTTAATAATGAATTAAGGAAAATAATTTAAGCATCTCACAATACACCCATAAGGCAACCATGCTTGCTATATTAAGACATCTAGAATGGGTGAGATGTTAAGGACTAATAAATTGAAAAAAAAATTCAAAATTATTTTTCAAAATTATTAGAATATTTTTCTAAAAATATAGTTTTAAAATAGTCCTTCAACATAGTAATGTTTTATGGAATTCATGATTGTCTGATTGCTTATACATATTATAAGTTTTCAAAAATTATAACCTTTTGAAAATTATTTGACTCACACAATTAGACACAAGCCTCTTAGGACAACACTAAAGTTCCTTAAGGCACTTAAATAGAGTCAAACAATGTCGGGTACAGGGGGATTTTTTTTATTACTATCATTTGAAAATACTTTTCGAAAACTGTGCTTTAAATCATTATCACTTGTGTTTCCGAAAAAGGCTTGGTTTTAAAAATTATATTTTCAAAAATTACCTATTTCTTTGACTTTGATAAACCCTAAAGACACAGAGGAGGTCTACTTAATGATCTACAAAGACTCCTAGGATGTGTCAAATTTAGGGGGAGTCTAAGACAAAGAAGGTTTTTTTCTGAAAAGTATTTTTCGAAACAATTTTTTTTCTGATAATTCTTTTGTGCTATAACCAACCTTAAAGACTCAGAGGAAGAGTACTTGTGGTCAACAAGCTTCCTAGGACTGGGTCAAGTTTAGGGGGAGGTCAAACTGAAAGAATTATTAATAATATGTTTTCATGCACGGTAGTTTCAAATCCTTCTGAAAACATAAGTAATTTCCTTTCAAATAATTTTTCCTTAAAAATATTATTATTCTCAAAAATTTATCCTATTTTAATCAAATTGAAATAATATTTTTCTTGAGTTTGGAAAGTTTTCTAGGACACTTAGGAAAATGTCCTTGTAGCTAACAAGGTTTCCTATGATTGTGTCGGACTGGAAGATAAACCAAGTCAAGTAAAATATTGGGTCTTCAAAAGTTCATACATTCTTTAAAATGTACTTACATATATTTTCAAAGTACTATCATCTTTTTGCTTATCAAAATTCTGTTTGGAAATAGTACTTACTTGAATTTGGAGAATTTTCCAGGACACTTAAGAAAATATCCTTGTAGTCAACAAGGTTTCCTATGATTGTGTCAGACTGGAAGATAAATCAAGTCAAGTAAAATATTCTTCAAAATTGCATAATATCTTTTCAAAAAGTACTTATATTTTTCAAAATATAATATTTTTCGAAAAGTACTTATGCGTTTCACAAATATTTTTCAAATAGTACTTATATTTTCCAAAAATGCAAAAAGTACTTACATTGTTTTCAAAAATCAATATATATATCAAAAGTACTTGCATTTTTTTTAAAGATCATAATAGTTTTCAAAAGTACTTGCATTTTTCAAATACACAATATGTTCACAAAATACAAATATTTTTGAGAGTGTAGAAATCTTTCAAAATACTAACATTTGTTTAAAAGTATTCTATGTGTCAAGTAAAAATATGAGATCGAAATACTTTTCGACAATTACAAAATGCTTTCAAAATGAAATTGTTTTTGGGTGAAATTAAAGTACTTAGTTTTATGCTTTCAAAAATTATACTAAGCACTTTCAAAATCCGTTATTGTTGGTGCAAGTGTTTTGGTTGTTTTTTTGATGTATGACAAAGGGGGAGAGTGAGAACTTATGTTAGAAAATTTTTTATTTCTTCCCAAAGGATCAATGAAAATCAAAAAAAAATTTCAAAAAGGGAAGAGTGAGCCAATCTTAGAAATGTTTTTCTCCCCAAAGATCAAAATGTATTTTCAAAACGTAGATTCTTTTTAAGGTTTAGCTCTTTTAACCAATCTCACTTAAGATAAAGTCAAACATCAAAAAGGGGGAGATTATTGGTGCAAGTTGCATCAGTGATGTCCTCCTCCAAGTGTTTTAATGTTTGACAATATACTTAAGTCAGTGATACATTGAACAAGGGAAGGGGAGGTAAGAGAGGAGTAACAAAATGGACCAATGTCCTAGTAAACCTAGGCAATAAGTCCTGGTTCGAAGAATTGTGCACTAAGTCCTGATCATGGATTGGGCACTAAGTCCTGGCAAAGGGCTGGGCACCGAAGACCAGCTCAGAAGGTGGGCACGAAGTCCTGGTCGGGGACTGGGCAAGAAGTCCTGGCCGAGGGTTTGCACCGAAGACCTGGTTCGAGAAATTGGGCACAAAGACCTGGCCAAGGGTTGGGCACCGAAGTCCTGGACTTAGGGTTTGGGTAGGAAGTCTTGGTCTGAGGGACTGAGCAACTTAGCTGAGCGATGACTAAGGATAGAAGTAGAAACAGGTCAAGATTTGGACGTCTCGAGATTTGGGAGTATCGGAGACTAAGCAAAAGTCCACCCGAAGGAATGGGGTGGCAACCGTCTCCTGAAGGGAGTAGGTGAAAGGCGCGTTCCCGGGGGTGGGAACTTGCGTCGGTTCGACCTAAGGTTTCATGGAAATTCGAAGCCAGAACCAAGTCTTTAAGGTTAAGAATATGTGTATATTTGCCTTGTATTCATGTATCTTGCAGGTACCTAAAAGTGGAGACAAAGCAGGCAAAAAGCTGGAAACCAGCCAAGCTAGGCACCCCCATTGATGGGGGCGCCCAAGCCAAAGAACAAAAAAAAGCAAAGCAGGAAACCAGCTAAGCTAGGCGCCCCCATCAATGGGGGGTCCCAAGCCAAAGAACAAAAAAGCAGTTTCGTGAAGAAAGCAGTACAGGCTTCCATTCAGGTGCCCAGGATGATACGGGCGCCCAAGTTGAAAGTTGTATTTGCTGTTTCGAATTCGAAGCAGAGATAAGCTTTCATTCAGGCGCCTAGGAGGTCTAGGGCGCCCTGGTCAAAGGTTTTATCAGCTGCGGATGAGGTTTGACCAAGCGAATAGGGGCGCCCCGGTGATCACAGGCGCCCGTATGAAGCCTATAAATGGGGCTTCGACCCCTCAGCTTCAGACACAACTTCCAAGAGCTATTCTGAGCATTCTGATTGACGACAAAGCGCTAAAGATGAGGTTCTACGACCGGGTGGCTCCAGGAGGATGTGCACGGCACTTCGGAGGTCCAGATCGGCCGAGGCTTCGACCTTAATTATTTGGTTTGCTTTTTATTATTCTGCACTTAATTTCATATCTTTTTCATTGTAACTTCTACACTGTAAGATGGGTTTTCTCCGTCTCCGGAAATTCCAGAAAGGAGGCCAATAGTGGACTCACGCCGAGTACATAGGCCTTGGACGTACTGACCCTGGGGGTCGGGAACCAAGTAAATAAATCCCGCGTGTCTGCTGTCATTCTTTTCTTTTTCTGTTTTACTTTTCCGCTGTGCTACTAACGTTTTGATTAGAACGATCGAAAGTTTTTCTACGAGTTTTCGTGGCAAGAGTTTCATGGTCGATATTCACCCCCCCCTCTATCTACGGCACCGGTCCTACATGGCCGACCAGGAGCAACTAAAACCCTACTACCTCGTGGTGTTGCGGATGCCCGAGGTGAGTAGGCCTGGTCCAGGTGCTGCGGATGCACGACCACGAGCTGGCAAAACCCTACTACCTCATGGTGATGTGGATGCCCGAGGTGAGTAGGCCTGGTCGGGTGTTGCGGATGCCCGACCAGGAGTTGCTAAAATCCTACTACCTCGAGGTGCTGCGGATGCCCGAGGTGAGTAAGCTTGGTCGGGTGCTGCGGATGCCCGACCAGGAGCTGCCAAAACCCTACTATCTCATGGTGCTGCAGATGCCCGAGGTGAGTAGGCCTGGTCGGGTGCTGTGGATGCCCGACCAGGAGCTGTCAAAACCCTACTACCTCAAGGTACTGCGGATGCCCGAGGTGAGTAGGCCTGGTCGGGTGATGCGCATTCCCGACCAGGAGCTGCCAAAACCCTACTACCTCGCAGTGCTGTGGATGCACCTGGTTCGGGTGCTGTGGATGCCAGACCAGGAGTTTCCAAAACCCTACTACCACACGGTGCTGCGGATGCCCGAGGTGAGTAGGCCTAGTTCGGGTGATGCGGATGCATGAGCAGGAGCTGCCAAAACCCTACTACCTCGTGGTGCTGCGGATACCCTAGGTGAGTAGGCCTGGTTTGGTGCTACGGATGCCCGACCAGGAGTTGCCAAAACCCTACTACCTCGCAGTGTTGCGGATGCCCGAGGTGAGTAGGCCTGGTCTGGTGCTAAGGATGCCCGATCAGGAGCTGCCAAAACCCTACTATCTCATGGTGCTGTGGATGCCCGAGGGTGTTACGAATGCCCAACCAGGAGCTGTCAAAACCCTACTACCTCACCATGCTGCGAATGCCCGACGTAAGTAGTCTTGGTCGGGTGCTGCAGATTCCCGACCAGGAGCTGCCAAAACCCTACTACCTCGCGGTGCTACAGATACCCGAGGTGAGTAGGCCTGATCGGGTGCTGTAGATGCCCGACCAGGAGCTGCCAAAACCCTACTACCTCGCAGTGCTGCTGATGCCCAAGGTGAGTAAGCTTGGTCCGGGTGATGTGGATGCCCGACCAGGAGCTTCAAAAACCCTACTACCTCGCGGTGTTACGGATGCCTGAGGTGAGTAGGCCTGGTTCGGGTGCTGCGGATGCTCAACCAAGAGCTGCCAAAACCCTACTACCTCGTGGTGCTGCGGATGCCCGAGAGGAGTAGACCTGGTCGGGTGCTGCGGATACCTGACCAGAAGTTGCCAAAACCCTACTACCTCGCGGTGTTGCCGATGCCCGAGTTGACAGATGTCTGAGGTGAGTAGGTCTGGTCGTAGTGTTGCGGATACCCGACCAGGAGCTGCTCAAACCCTACTACCTCACTGTGTTGCGAATGCCCGAGTGAGTAGGTTTGGTCGTAGTGTTGTGGATAACCGACCAGGAGCCGAAAAACCCCTACTACCTCTAACCATGAACCTGAGGAGGGTTTGTCGGAATACAGAGGGAGAGGGAAACCAGCATGTAGTCGACCAGATGTAGAAGAACACCATCAGACATTGAAGGCAAACATGATGTTTAATTATTGCTAGATAACCCATATCACTGAGGTATCAAGCTTCCTTTTACTTCTGAGTAGGATACATTGAGGAGAACATCCTAAAGAAATACAAAATGTAAGTGTGCATAGGGGATACAATTATTAGACCCTGTAGAGGTGGTTGCTCCATTGTCTGGGCTCTCCTCTATTGCCTTGTCATCTCCTCTTGGCCACCGAGCTAGGGGTCATCTCCTTATGGCTGCTGAGCTGGAAGTCACCTCTATGTGGCTATGACCTCCTGGATCTTCGCTTGAAGTAAAGTGACACCAGCTCTGAAGTCAAAAGTAAGGCGTTTAATTCCGAGTGTGTTTTCGCAAGAAGCCACAAATTAAAAGGAAAAAAAAAGAGCATACTCTAGGTACACAAGGTAAAGGGACAAAAATGTTCCATTCAAAAGAATTGGTTACATTTAATTCATATTTGAAAACAACAAAGTAAAATACAAAAGGAGGCAGCAACTACAGCTCTTCCCTCTCAGCCAGCGCTCGTCTCGGCCTGGTTGACAGGGGGGCCCGGGGTTGGCACCTGTCTTCAATGCGCTTGCTCCTCAAGCTTGTGAGACTTCTCCTCATCCCAGGGTAGGCACCTGTCTTCAATACACTTGCTCTTCAGGTCGGAGAAGAACATTTGAATGCATAGGGAGCAAGAGTACAAAAAAGAAAAACACCCATGACAAAGCATGCAAAAAAATGTGTTCATTCAATTCAGATGATTACATATCGAATACATCAAAAAAAAATACACGAAGCAAAAAAGAAGATACAGGGCACAGGTCTAGGAAGAGCTCTTATAGATCCTTCTCTTCAGGCGGGAGCTCATCCCAAACCTAGCCAATGCTCAAGGAGCTCAGGTATGTGTCCAGCTTCAGTAGTTGAGCCTTCTGGAGTTGATTGATGGCACCATTGAAGCCATGTTTTAGGCGCTTCAAGACCTGCGCAGCTAGGATATCGCCGAATTCATTGGACTCCAGAAACCTGGCCTTGAACTCTGCCTTGGGGTCTCTCGATCGGGATGCCTCATCAGCCTTGTAGTTTTGCAATTCAGCCTTAGCTTCCTCCTTAGCAACCTTCAACTGGGCCACCTCCCAAGGCAATTTGTCATGAGCTTCCAGTGCTTCCTTGAGTTTCTGGGAGGTAGCCAAGACCTTGGCCTTGGCTCGAGTGACTTCCTCCTGAAGGTCGGATACATGTGCAGCCGCTGCCTCTATTACCGATTCCTTCATTCCTAAATGGCACTCTTGTTCCTGTATCCGACCATTCAGAGTCTCCGCCGAGGACTCCTGGAGCTGAACGTTGTCAGATAGCTTCTTCTCTTGGGCTTGGAGTTGGTCCTGCTCCTGGGTCTAGGTGAGCAAGTCGTCGGAGAGAGCCTTGTTCTTCTTTGATAACAAGCGCTCCCTTTGGCGGTAGCCGTGCAGGGTCTCCTCTGAGGCCAGCAAGGTATCTAGGTAGTGCTCCACCTTCACCCTTAAGGCTTTGCTAACCTCGAGCTGCAAGCGGCCTGCCTCGTGGGCACGGCCGACCTCTGCCTCTGACTCGGCCACTCGCTGGAGCAAGGCCTCACTCTCCCTGCAAGAGTATAGCTGGCGCCTCGTAGTGACACAGTCGTGAGCGGTCTGCAACAAAGAAAAGCAGAAGTTAGAATATGTAAGCAAAAATGACAGGGATAGAATATGAATACTTGTAGCAACAACTGGTGCAGCTTGGCCAGAGGCCCAGCTGACTCGGCCAGGGTCCTCAGCGCATCACCCCCGGTCCCCGTACGGGACATGTCATCAGAGGGGGGGATGCGCTAGATGGCAGGCTCCTAGTAGGGCATGGTCGACGGGCTTGGGACATTTCCTGGGTTGGGGATGTCCTCCTCCAAGCTGGACGCTACTTCAGAGCTACGGCTCTCGGAGGGGGCGGCCTTTAGTTGCACAGATTGTTGACCCCTAGCAGCTGCCTTCTTCGCCGCTTGATCCTTCTGGTGCGAACACGTGCTCGTCGAGTGGGGTTCGTGGTGCACCACCTCCTTACCTTTCCGGGCGTCTGAGGCATTGGTCGCGGCGGTAGGGGCAACTTGGCGTCCCGGTGTGGAAGAAGGCACCTTCTTGACGCGCTTGGACAAGGGCATCAAATTCTCCTCCTCGATGATGGACTGAAGCTCCGAAGGGGTGAGTTTCCTCAACCACTTGAAGCCGACTCCTCTAAGCCCTCAGCAGGGTCGCCCACCGATGTGGGGGAGCTGGAGTAGGAACCAGGGCCTGCTCGTTGGCCTGGTCCCATTTTAGGAGGCAGCTCATCACTCGGGACAGCATGATGTCTTCTGCAAGATAAAAATAAAGAGACATCAGTTAGACTTATCAAAATATATAAAAGAAATGAGAACTTACAGAGGCTGGGGCTAATGCTCGTGACTTTAGGGTTGAGCTCGCCCCGGTACAAGAGTTCCTCGCACTGCACCAAACTTGGGCCGCTGAACTCCATACTGGCCAGGATACCCCTAGCCCTCTGGTATCCCGGATCCTATTGGAAGTCGCCGAGGTCCAAGATGGTTGCTAAGCTCTCCCTCAGCGGATGGGGCTGAAAGTGTGAGGATGTATATTATAAGCCTAGCTTTTATATGAACATCTATTTTGGAATAAGAATCACAGTGGCCATGTGTTTGCATTTTTATATTTGTTATATATGCAATTGTCCGTTACTTCACATTGTAGATAACATGGTATGTGGTGTTACAAAGAAGATAATGTTATCAGTTCCTTGTAAAGTATAAGTAGTAGCTCACAACCAAGATAGATTTGGACAAACCATTGGAACGGTTATAGTGTAATTTGGTATTAGTCTATCTTGACTATAGAATTACACTAGTACACTTTGTGTGTATTGAGTAGGACCGTTTTGAGGTTATTCGATTTATACTGACTATATAATCGAATAAGACCTCAGTTATTATGGATGTACATACTCTTAATCCCGATATAATAATGAGCACATATACTTAGTATTTATTTCTTTAATTTATCAATGGGCCAGATTTATTCGTTAAGTCAATAGGCCCGGTAAATTGGAAAATAATATTATTTATATGGTGTGATGTTGATTATAGAAAGAAATCATGTCATAATTATTTAGGCTGATAATGCCCCCTTGAGGAGCTCATAAGGATTATCATGTAAACCCTGCAGGTGGACTTGATCCGACATGATAATCAAGTTGAGTGGTACTACTCTTGGAGTTATATGTTAATTAATTAAATTGTTAGTAATTTAATTAATTAATGGGCATACAATATCTTAAACACGGGGAGATAATGTACTTATAATAGGAAGGAGCCCATATTTTAATATGGGGTCGGTGCGGTAGTTCAATAATAACCCTTTAGTGGATCGGGTTAAAGATCCGTTAGGAGGCCATAATCGACTCCTCCTTTTAGTCCCTATTGTAGCTATATATACCCTCTTAAGCAATCATGAGGAAAACCCTAACTTAGCTATTTTCTGTTGGATCGAAGAAAATGATAGAGGGGGGGTGAATATTGTTATAAAAATTTTCGGAAAGTTAAAGAATATACGCAACGGAAAATAACAGAACACACGAGAACACAAGTCGGTTTTACTTGGTTCGGAACCACGGTTGGCTCCTACTCCAAGGCCCACGGTCCTTGACTGTTTACTTTGGGCAATTCTATAATCGCAATAAGAGTTTTACAAATTAAGTACAGAAGTAGAGCAGAAAATCAAACTTGCAACACTTTTCGTTACCGACGCCCGAGGTGGATCAAATTTCGAAGCAGAGGGTCGACGTCAGCGCTGGAATCTTGAAGTCGGAGTTTGTCGGAGCGTAGCGCTTGAACGAAGAGGTTTGGAGCGTTGAGAATGATGTTGTACGAAGCCTTGGGGGTGAACCCCCTTTTATAGCACCCATGGGGGCGCCTGTGTCGATGGGGGCGCCTACACGTGGCCTTCCCTGCGCGATCTCTTATCCGCAAGCTCGGTCAGCGCCTATCCACTTCACAGGGGTGCCTGAGCTGATGGGGGCGCCCGTGACCTCACGGGCGCCTGAGCTGACTCAGTCCACAGGCTTCGTGGCAACTTTGCTTCGATGTTCTGGTTTTTCCTTTACACTGGGGCGCCCGTATCCATACGGGCACCTAGCCCCAGTTAGGCACCCCCATCCATTGGGGCGCCCGAGCTGCAGAAACACATCCCTTCGTTTCTTGCAACCAAGGTTAGTTCCAAAACAAAAAAGCAAAGTATATTAGCCATTCTTTACAGCCTAAGTTGTCTTGGTTCTGACTTCGAGTCTCCCAAATGGAACCCTAGGTCGAACCGACGCCTACTGTTCCCTTGATGGGGAACATGTCCTCACCTACTCCTCTCAAGAGAGTTTACCTTTTGCCAACCGGCTCCTCCGGTTGGACTTTTGCCCAATCCTCCTGACCAGGTCTTCATGTCGAACTTCCGGTCAGGTCTTCTTGCCCAGTCATTCGCCAGGTCTTCTTTGCCCAACTTTCAGTCAGGTCTTCTTGCCCAGTCCTTGACCAGGACTTCTTGCCCAGCTCTTTGCCAGGACTTCTTGCCTAGTGTACTTAGGACTTTTCCTGCACACTCAGTAAGCTTGTTAGATCACAATAACACCTTAACTTCTGAACCCTTTGCCATTATCAAAACACAGGTTTGACTTAGGTGCTTCCTGCACCAACAATTTCTTCTTCTCCTCTTGGGCGTGTGATGCAACCATCAAGAAGGGGGCGTCCGGCTAGGTCAAGGAAGGGAGAAGGGAGAGCAAGCTAATTCTTTCCTTCTCTTCCTTTCCTTTAGGCGTGCGGCGCTTGGAGCTTGGGCGCGGCTAGGTCACGCAAGGGTGAAGGGAGAAGAAGAAACGCAAGGCGCACCTTCAAGTTGGAGGCGTGCGGCGCAAGAAGGAAGAAGAAAAAGGGTGAGTGGCAGCTGTAATTCTTGGAAGATTGTCGCACACACGACGTCCAAGAAGAGGATAGGAATACAATAAAAGATCGAGAGGTATATGTTTTTCTATTCCGCTATTTTTTTTGGATCCCGAATTGAACACAAGAATTGGCGATCAAAAGGCTTCATCTTCTATTCCGTTGCTAATCGATCAGGAGCTTGATTACTTGAACAACTAGTTTGTTCAAGCGATCACTCAATCTATCAAAGAAAGGTAGATGAAGTAGGTTATTCGGAAAGCTTTTTGTCCCTATGCAGATTAATTCTGTCCATAGAATTCAATCCTCGAAAACAGTGTGGAATTCCAACGCCATCAGAAACGACGCTGGGGAAGTCGAATGAAAAAGAAATGTTCCTTCCATCCCTTGTGGGAGGAAGGAAAACCCCCCTAAAAACCTATGGCTGGGGCGAGCCGTGAAGCTAAAAGCCCCCCTAAACACTAAGGCAGGGATGAAGAAAAAGTGGAAGAACCATGGAGTCAAGGGGATATCAAAAAGTTTGAAGAGGATAAATGCCCCACCCATTTGGGCAAAGACGTTGGGAGCCATCTGGTGAAGGGGAATGCCAAAATATGAGGATATACTCATAAAGAAAGGAGAGATAGGGAAGCGAAGTTCTAGTTCTACTTGCCCTAGAAAGAAAGTAAAAAGGCCTGGAGGAGGTTCTACTGGCGATTGACCTATCTAGGGACTTCTACCCTCCAAGTTCGCCGAGATACCGTACGTCACGTAAGTGGCTCGGAGGGTCTCTGACCTAACCCTAGATGAGATGGTCTCATACCATTCCGAGCGGTAGGTTTGTTCCCCCGTGTGACTTTCTTCCTCACCTCTGGTCTTCTTCTTCATCCCTATTTGACTCATGGCGATGAACGAAGAAAGAAGAAGATGTGGCATCAGATTGAATCAATAGAGGGGGATGAATATCGATCGTAAAAATTCTCGGACAAAGAGAGCAATTACGCATCGGAAACATTAAAATCAATCGCTAACATGATTTCTTTTTACATGGTTCGGAGTCGCGGTCGGCTCCTACTCCAAGGCCCACAGTCCTTGACCATTTACGATGGACAATTCTATATTCGAAAAGAGTTTACTAGTTGGAGTACAAATATAGAACTGAAAATGAAATTACAACACTTAAAGAATTAAACTTTTACCGACGACCGGAGAGGTTAGAAGTTCGGAGCAATGGGTTGTCGGCGGAGATTGAATCGCGAGTATGGAGCTTGTCAGAGCGTAGCGCTTGAACGAAAGTGTTGAGAGCGAGATTTGCAAGTTCTTCTGAAGCCTTGGGGGTGAACCCCTATTTATACTAGTTAGTGGGGAGCCTGTGCTGAAGGGGGCGCCTGACACGTGGCCTATCCTGCGAGAACTCCAATCCGTAGACTCGGCCAGTGCTTATCCCTTCAACTGGGGCGCCTGAGCTGACTGGGGCGCCTGTGTTAACACAGGCGCCTGGCTTGACTTGGTCCAGAGGCTTGCGTCGCAGTTTGCTTCGAATGCTTTGTTTAACCCTTCACTGGGGCGCCTGTCTCAATACAAGCGCCCAGCCCAGCTAGGGCACCTCACTCCATTGAGGCGCCTGAGTGCAGAAAACTCCTTCCATTCATTCTTGCAACTAGGGTTAGTTCCAAAGACATACAAAGCATATAAATTATAAGATTAGAACATTATTTACAGCCTGAGCTGTCTTGGTTCTGACTTTGGGTCTCCCAAATGGAACCCTAGGTCGAACCGACGCCTAATGTTCCCTCCTACGGGGAACGCGTCCTCACCAACTCCTCTCGGGAAAATTTACCTTTTTGCCAACCGACTCCTCTAGTTGGACTTTTGCCCATCTTCACTCACCAGGTCTTCGGTGCCTAGTCCTCGACCAGGTCTTCGTGCCCAGCTTCACTCACCAGGTCTTTGGTGCCCAGTCCTCGACCAGGTCTTAGTGCCCAGCTTCACACACCAGGTCATCATGCTCAACCTTACGTCAGGACTTAGTTGCCCAACCCGCGGCCAGGACTTAGTGCCCAATTCATAGAACCAGGACTTAGTGCCTAGTGTACCTAGGACAATCCTGCACACTTAATAAGCTTGTTAGATCACAACCAAATCTTAACTTCTGAACCCTTTGCCATTAACAAAACATAGGTTCGACTTTGGTGCTTCCGGCACCAACAATCTCCCCGTTTTTTATTTATGGCAACACGGTTCAAAAAATTAAGTTAAAACAACATATTATAGCAATCTAACAACAGTAAGTAAATAAATTCATTTATCTCCCCCTGAAAAGGTTCTCCCCCTGAAATTTCCAATGCCATGCGGGTTTTTGTAAATCTTTCTAAGTGCTAAGTGTTTTTCAAAATTTAGCAAAAAGCTTTAAGTTTTTGACTAAAGGTTTTTCAAAGACGAGCTCACAGTACTCAAGAACTTTTCAACACTTAGATAATTTTTGAAAAAGGTTTTGTAAGCCTAATTTTTGTTTCAACATCTTGTACTTAAAAACATTTTTAAAAAATTTACTTAGGCAAGACACATTTTGAAAACTAATTTCCCTTAAAATGTTTCAATTTTGAGAACTTGGGAAAAAATTTTCCAAACTTAGAAAGTGATTGCTTAACGATATTTTCACCAAAAAATCTTTAACCATTACTTTTTAAACAAAATTTGTTTACTAAGAATAAATTTACTTGGCACCATTTGCCAAAAGGTTTTTAGAAAAAATTTAGCTCAGGCAAATTTTGTTTACTAAGAGAAATTTTCCTTAGAAATGTTTTTCAAAATACACATAGAAATTTTTGAAACATTTTGAAGTATTTTGAAAGCACCTAGAAATACTTAAAAAATTTGAAGTACTGAGAAACATTTTTGAGGCACTCAAAAATACTTAGAAAAATTTGAAAAAATTTTTAAGTACTTAAAAAATCTTTAGAAAAAAATTTGAAGTACTTAAAAACTGAGCATACTTTTTGAAAAACAGATGAAAATTTTGAAAATTTTGAAAAATTGAAAAAAATTTCCTTCTTTCTTTTGTTTCTCTCCCCCTTTGCCATATATCAAAAAAAATTAATAACAATTATTGCAAGTAAATTAGAGCTAGTCAAATAATTTGTAATTCCGTATTGAACCAACTCTAATGATTTCAAGCAAGAAAAATGGACCAACCCAAATTAAACCGATCTTGTTCGGGTCCTGTCTAACCCAGTTAGCTACTTACTAACTGTTATAAAATAGTAGCTTTCACTAGGGTTAGTCAAGTTAAGTGATCTGATCAAGTTAGAGTTTCTAAGCTTGACACTTAACCTGATTGTTGTTCAACTTGTATTTATTGCCCCAATTACTACAGATTCACTGACTTAAAGCATCTTGAATCAAGGCATAGACCTAAGCATCTCAACCCAGTCTAGGTTATCAATCAAAAGTACCCTAAGGTGCTTGTGAGATGCTGGCTTCTAGATCTATAGGTGCATGCAAATTTAGGGTTAGGGCCTAAGTTAAGTCCATTTGCGCAAAAACCCTAGTTTTGAAGGGGTAGTTTTTGAAAGAAAACTAAGTTGGAAAATCATTTTAAATTTCAAAAACTTGATCAAAGGAATGATTTTTCAAATTGCTAATTTTCAAAAAAAATAGGAAAATTTTTAAAAAACAATATAGAACAGTCCTATTCTACTAAGCACAACCCTAACTTATGATGAAGTTAATGACTTAGCAGTAAAACAAATAATCAAGGCATAAAGCAGATCACTCGTCAAGTAAGTAAATAGCTAGTAGATACAATAGTTGAATAAAAGTCAACTGGTCAACACAAAGACCAGTTAAGTCAATCACAGGTCAACCCTACTAGGTAGGGCAAGTTAAATAGTATGAGTACAGTTAACTAGCTGGAAAATCACTCAGATCTACGAGGAGGGGCCAGGGGGTAGAATGGACCGGGCTGCCACGACCGGAACATGGACATCATCTTGTCGTGTCAGGCCTGGTTCGCTTCGCGCTCGGCCCGAATGGCGTCCATGTACTCGGTGTGATAGCCCAGGTTCACACCGTGCTCGGTATGAATAGCGTCCATGACCTCGACATGGCGTGCCTCCATCTCCTCTCGAAGGCTGTGAACCTCCGTCTGTAATAGAGTTAGGCGCTGGTCGGTAGTCGGAGGTGGAGACTCCTGTAGGTGCTCGTTTATCTCGGCTGCGAGATCGGCTACGTCGACCTCTACCTCTTCGTTTGAGTCATCCTGACGTCGAGCCCTCTCCCGTCTCCACGATAGGACCCCGGTGGCCGAAATATCTATGCCCGCTAAAGAAAAATTTCTAGACCCGATTTCATCAAATTCGGTCATCGGGATGACCACCCCAGCGGTGACGTCGCGACCATGGTGGTGAAGGAGGGAAGTGATAATATGACAATACGGCGTGCGCACTCGGGAGTGAGTTGATATGCTCGACGCGTAAATGATCGAGTGGAACATGTGGAGGCCAATATCTATATCCAACTGATGGATCATCGCGTAGAGGAGAAAGGTGTGAAAAGGGAGCATGGTCGCGACATCCCGGGTGGTCAGTGGAAGAACACAACGGACTAGAACTCTATAGAGAGCGTAGTCCTGGACGCGGAGGTCGACTGACTAAAATAGCTGCACCAACAGGTTTCGCACATCTCTGTAAAAGTAGGAATAGAGAGTGTCCAGGTTGATGTGCGAATAGGGGGGAGCGAAGGGAGGGTCAGCCGGAGGATAGCAACAAAAAGTTGACTGTGACTGTCGTAGTCAGAGGAATCGGTTAAACAAAGATGGTGAGATAGTAAGAGGAATGCCCTGTACAGTGGTCGAGTAGCAGAGGTCATCAATTTTGACTAGATTGTTGTAGAATTCAGCACACAATGTTGAATTTACTGGATGTGTACAGTAGACAAGATGGTCTAGTTGATAAAAATTAATAGCATCCATTGCTATCGGGCAAGATTGACTAAAGAATTGTCTATTCAAGAAGCTGGTCTTGATAAGTTTGTAGGTGGTGGATGTGAATTTGTTGAACAAAGCTAAGGTTGAGAACCTAGGATCCGGGCTAGGTTAGGCCCTGGGGTCAACTTGTGTAACACGACGTTTTCTAGATAGGTAAGAAAAATTATGCATTCAATAATGATATAGGAAGAAGGTATGTATTTGCACAAGAAATGATAAATTAATTAGAAATGCATAATAAAATCGTACCGTGGCGGCATTGTGAAAATTGGGTGATTGAGGACAAGAGGAAAGCTTTCGGGCGCCTTGGAAGGAAGAGGGATGAGAGGTAACTTCGGATTGGTGTGGTGGATGAGGAAGAGTTGGGTTGTTTATATACTGATTCACGGGTGCCCGTGAGGGATCCCGGGCGCCCATGATGATTAAGGCGCCCGAGAGCCTCTCGGGCGCATGAGTCAGGGTGTCAGCCCCTTTTGGCAGCTTTGGCTGCCTTGAACCACGATAAAGCATGGGGTGCCCGTAAGGTCTCGGGGCGCCCAAGTTGACCGGGGTTTGAACGTTGACTAGGTTGATCGTTGACCAATTTTGACCATTTTGACCAGGTTTGACTCATCAGAAATTAAGTGCTAGATCTTAGTTTAATGGGTCAATTCTCAAATTAAAGTGAATTTTGAGAAAATTTCGAGCAAAAAGTATGTAAGATTAACACTTGAATTAATCTCTAAAAACTAATGTTATGGCATGGAAACTTGTGCACCAAAAAAAACATGTTATAGAAAAGGTTATAGAAAATGTTATAGAAAAGCAAGATTAATTTTGACACATATATCTAAGATTTAGTTAAAATTTGTGTTAAATTCAAATTTATCAAAAGGTATTTTGAATTTGATTTTCAGTAATCAGCTTCCAGGTCTTGGCGAGGCACAGGGCCTTCTTTGGTATGGCCTTATTGGAGCAACAACCCTTTCCTTGACAAAGCCTTTTACCGAAAAATTCATTTTCAAGTTACTTCTTGAAAAATTTTGATCTAACTAGTTTGGGTATTGGATCAGTTGCTTCGGCTAGTTCCACCAGATTAAACAGACCAAGTAGGATATACTTGTTCTTATTAGAAGAGTTTCCCTAATGTACTATCATCTCACCTCCACCCAATACTATGTTGTTCAAATTTCAAATAAATCATTTGTCCTTAATCTAACAAATCCTAAATCTGAGCATAATAAAATAATCAAGCGAGAAAAATAATCATCTAAGTCACATCATAATTGGAATAATATTCTGGATTTTTAAAATCAGCAAGATTGTGAATTAGATTTTCTAGCATTTTGACCTTATGTTTCAGTATTTCATTTTCTTGTTCTAATTTTCTAAAATTTTCTTTAACTAATTTATAGGATTTAATCACATCATTTGAGGTAAATACTGGTTTTTCAAATATTGTAAAGTTACCTTTCCTGAATGTTTGTCCAATCTTCTTGAGGGTACCGTTTGGCGAAGGTCGACTCTTGCGAGTGGGGCACTTACTCTTGTAATGTCCCATTTGTCTACACTCATAACATATTATATGATTTTTAAAATTTGAATTTACCATATTACCGTTTGATTTCTGGTTGGAAAACCCCCTCCTGACTTTAGCCATGTTTCTTTTCTGTCTCTTTAGCATCTTGTAGTGGTAACGAGCCAATCAGACCAGTTTGGGTCGATCTCCTTCACTGTCATCAGATTTCGAGTCGGAGTCGGACTCGAATACTGGTTGAGACTTCCCTTTTGGTGGTTCTCTTGGAGTTTTCTCTACATAGGAAACTATCCCTTCCTCGACCATTACAGTATCAGTTTGATTATTTAATTGTAATTTTGAAAAGGATTCAAAATCGGTTACCGTCTCAGTCAATTCGTCTTCTAACTCTGGCTCGAATTCGCAGTCAGGTACGGATTCTAACTCATCTTCTGATCTGGAGTCAATTTCGAAGTCGGGTGTCGAATCTGTCGTAGTTATTTGAGCTTGAGCTGAGAATGCTACATAACTTACCTGATCTTTCTCATCTAAGTTCTCTTGATGTAGGTTAATCAATTTCTCCCAAATCTCTCTGGCACATCCAAATGAACCGACTAGCTTGAGTTGTTCGTTGGTGAGACCACACTGAAGAATTGCAGTTGCCCTTGCATCTGTCTCAATTTGGTTGAGAGTTGGTTCATCCAGTTTATACCACGTAATTGATAGTTCATCTTCTGTAGGGAGGGACAACCTTGTTTGAATGATCATCCATATGTCCATATGGGCCTTCAGATGGAGTTCCATTGACTTCTCCAAAAATCAAAATTCTCGCCGGAGAATAGCGGGGGACGATCACTGTTCCACTCTTGGTTGGCCATTTAATCTCAACTGAAAAAGATTTAAGAAGAAACTCATTCCAAGACTATGTCTTGGATTAGTAGTGCGGGAAGAATTAATGGAAAAAGATCGATTGGTGTTGCACCAACCTCGATTAACGAGAAAATTCGAGCGAAAAAAAATTAAAATTTGTAAATCTGAAAAAAAATTCTCAAACTGGTGGTTGCACCAAGTTTGAGCCACCCGCTCTAATACCACTTGTGGGATCGGATTGAATCGATAGAGGGGGGGTGAATATCGATCGTAAAATTTTCGGACAAAGAGAGCAATTACGTAGCAGAAACAGTAAAATCAATGGCTAACATGATTTCTTTTTACTTGGTTCGGAGTCGCGGTCGGCTCCTACTCCAAGGCTCACGGTCCTTGACCGTTTACGATGGGCAATTCTATATTCGAAAAAAGTTTACAAGTTGGAGTACAAATATAGAACTGAAAATGAAATTATAATACTTAAAGAATTAAACTTTTACCGATGACCGGAGAGGTTGGAAGTTCGGAGCAGCGGGTCATCGGCGGCGCTTAAATCACGAGTACGGAGCTTGTCGGAACATAGCGCTTGAACGAAAGTGTTAAGAGCGAGATTTGTAAGTTCTTCTGAATCCTTAGGGGTAAACCCCTATTTATACTGGTCAGTGGGGCGACTGTGTTGAAGGGGGCGCCTGACACATGGCCTATCCTACGAGAACTCCAATCCACAGACTCAGCCAGCGCTTATCCCTTCAACTAGGGCGCCTGAGCTGACTGGGGCAACTGTGTGAACACAGGCGCCTGGCTTGACTTGGTCTAGAGGCTTGCGTGGCAGTTTGCTTCGAATGCTTTGTTTAACCCTTCACTGGGGCGCCTGTCTCAATACAGGCGCCTAGCCCAGCTAGGGTGCCTCACTCCATTGAGGTGCCTGAGTGCAGAAAACTCCTTCCATTCGTTCCTGCAACCAGGGTTAGTTCCAAAGACATACAAAGCATACAAATTATAAGATTAGAACATTATTTACAGCCTGAGCTGTCTTGGTTCTGACTTTGGGTCTCCCAAATGGAACCCTAGGTCGAACCGACGCCTAATGTTCCCTCCTACGGGGAACGCGTCCTCACCTACTTCTCTCGGGAGAATTTACCTTTTTGCCAACCGGCTCCTCTAGTTGGACTTTTGCCCAGCTTCACTCATCAGGTCTTCGGTGCCCAGTCCTCAACCAGGTCTTCAGTGCCCAGTCCTCGACCAGGTCTTCGTGCCCAACTTCACTCACCAGGTCTTCGGTGCCTAGTCCTCGACCAGGTCTTAGTACCCAGCTTCACTCACCAGGTCTTCGTGCCCAACCTTACGTCAGGACTTAGTTGCCTAGCCCGCAGCCACGACTTAGTGCTCAATTCATAGAATTAGGACATAGTGCCTAGTGTACCTAGAACATTCCTGCACACTTAATAAGCTTGTTAGATCACAACCAAATCTTAACTTCTGAACCCTTTGCCATTATCAAAACATAGGTTTGACTTTAGTGCTTCCGGCACCAACAGAAGAAAGAAAACAACTTACACTCGAGGAAGAATCTGTAGCGAGATGAAGAAATGGAGAAAAAACTCTGATAGAAAACAAAGCAAGAAGACAGATGGTCGCTTCTGCATCCGCTTTTATAGAGGGAAGGCCACCCTCATGTGAGCAATGGAAGCACGGCACGTGGACGGTGATGACCAGTTATCTCGAGGTGTCACCCCTCTTTACAACCGTCATTTCATAGGACCCTACGACGCGTATCAGTAAGAGATCGCGCAGAAAAAGGCGAAACACGTGGCGAGACTACATTCGCTGAGTCGTTTTGTCGCCATTAAGAGACCCCATGCACTTTTAATGAGTCATGGACAACCATCATTGCTCTGCCTCGAAACTCATAGAGATTTTTGGACTAATCCAAGAAATCGCCTTGGACCAAGAAACGAATGCTTCGATTCCTCGAACCCGGCAAGCTACCAAGAGATAATGGATATACGAACCCATGAATGCGTAGCTTACCTGTTGAGGCAATCAGCCCAAGAATGATCGGGAAGATCATGGTTTTGATGTGTGCCAATAAGTTTAAGGTTAGGGTGTTGTGTTGTATTTGATATGTGTGAATGAGTTTGCAAGACTTGGAGAATCACACATGAAGAACTTATCCGAGGGACGAGAGCCGAGGGAGGAGGACTTCAAGGGCAAGCCGGGAAGTGGACTTCAAGGGCACACGTGAAGGGTGGCATGGAGGCAAGTCAAGGGAAGGCTTGTGTGCGCATCCGAGGGACGATAGCCAGAGGAAGAAGACTTCAAGGGGCAAGCTAAGGGAGCATACCTGAAGGCACACGTGAAGGAGAGTGTTCTGAGTGAATGTAAGTGAGTTGAGAGGCTGGGCAGTCGACTACCAGGATGGCAGTCGACTGCCAAACCTCACAGAAAGTTTTCAGCCTCGTATCAGTCGACTGCCACCTTAGCAGTCGACTGGTAACCCCGAAATATAGCCGTTGGCTAGCATTTAAGGCTATACCTGGTGCGGGGCTGGACAGCTTACGAAGTTGTCCTGTTCTCTTATAAAAAAGGGGGCTTTTTCGCACGTGAACGGTACGGTTTTACACTATAACGAAGTGTTGTTCATGCGACTAATCTTCATATCTTCCTCTCGCTCTTCATCGCATTCTGTAAAGAGGAAGAAGATGCTTTTGTAAAGGTTTCTCCACCTTTGAAGGAGGGTATCATAGTGGAGAGTGTGCAACCGCGTGGATCCTTGGATTAGTCACCTTTCGGGGTGGATACCAAGAAAAATTCATTTGTTAGCATTGCTTTTTGTTTTTCATATATTTTGTTTGTATTGCGCTAACATCTTTGTAGAGAAAATGACGAAAAAGTGCTATTCACCCCCCCCCCTCTAGCAACGCACGCGATCGTACAATGTTAGTGATATGAAAGAAGTGTCCTAAGGCAATCGCCTTATGATTGTAAACATTCATTTTAATAAATGATAATTCACTATTTGAATATACATGTTTATGTATTTGATTGGGATCTTAAACTCATCTACTGAATGTCCGCAATACAACTAACAGCATAAGAGAATTTGTGATGGGATCACAACTAGTGATTATCTCTAAATGTGCAATTGTGAAGTATTGAAAATATCCCTAGTCGATGAATTGATAAAAATGGACACTATCAATTCTGTTGAGACTAGCATGGGTTATTCTCTAATCAGCTGATTCTCACTGGCTGGTGACATTGGGATGTCCGGAGATAAACATGGATGCTAGTTAAGGGAACTAGTTCATTGGAGTGACTAGCTATAAAACTTCATATGGTAATCTACATATAGATATGTCAATGAAGTTCTTACCGTAGCTTAAGTGCGATGTTCCTTTGACTTGCGGTGTTCAAGTCATCTTGGTCATGGAGACTTATACTTTAACATCTTAAGCAAGCATCTCCAAGGAGGTGTGGACCTAGGATGATTGGGTATAAGACGAAGTGCCCGAAGATGTTTGAACAGCCTACAAAGGATTCACCACTCCTTGCGAGGAGATGTATACCCAGGCCTATCGTCGGATTGTTACTCAAAGCCTCTAGCCAGAGCATATCATGTTTAGAGTATGAGTCTCTTAAATACATGAGAGTAATTAGAAATCCAAAGGACGAGAAAGACATTACTTGGGCTAGGTGTGACGTAGTCAGCCTAGTGGGGATTGACACAAATAAACCGTGTCCTGAACCAAGTGGGTATAAGATGGTGAAGGGAATGGGGCACGATTCATTAGAGCTGCTGAAGGGTTTCAGAATTACTTCTGAGGTCAAACCGTTGATCTTTCGATTAATTGGGGGTCATGATGTACTACTAGGTGCCACTCAAGATCATTCTATAATTAGTTGATTATAGACGGCCAACATAAATCGAAAGCCTATTTAGTCACACACACTACGAGTAATCCTAGGGATTTAAAACGGGTTGAAAATTGGATTTTCCAATCAAGAGAAATAAGTCGAATCTGAGTTAATCAGAGGTACAACGGAAACTTAAAATGGCTAAGTCTTTTGAAGGCTTATTGGGCGAATTAAATGAGTTTAATTCGCGATCAGTTCGGCTCGGTTTGGCCGACCAAAGAGGGTGCCAACCCCCTTTGGTTTGGCCGGCCATTAAAAGGAGGATAAACCAATTTATTTGGTTTAATTAATAAAATAAATCTAGCGCGATTTGTTTTATGAATTATGGATAAATAAATTTGTATAAATAAATTTATATAAATAAATTTATAGAAATTTATTCTTTTTTATGGAAATTAAAATGATCCATGAAATGGTTTATTTTAATTTTATAAAATCTATTATGAATTGATTTTTCCATAATAAGAAAGTTTATAAATTTCTTATGAAATTTATTCCATAATAAAAGGAGAGAAGGTATTTGTTTTATTATAAAGTTAGTTATAATAAAACTTGGCTTAAACGGAATAATTAATAAAAGAATTTATAGGATAAATTTCTTATGAAAATTTCGTTAAGAGAGAGACTTGGCAAGGGAGTGGTTACTATATAAAGGAACCAAGGCTAGGCTTGAATTCTTTAATCAATAGAGTAATCAAGAGATTAATTCTCTCCCTCTCTCTCTCTTATTCTCTTCCTCCCCTTCTCCTTCCCTCCTAGGGCCGGCGCCCCTTGCCACTCTTAGGGCTGGCGCCCCTTGTCCAACCTAGGGCCGGCGCACCCTCACCCTTCCAAGGGTTGGCGTGAGCAAGGATCACCAAGAAGGAGCCAAACAAGAAGAAGAAGAAGAAGCGGATCGCAACTCCTCTCTTCCCGGAATTTTGATTCCGTTTCTTGTTGGTTAGTTTCCATTCTTTTCTCTTGTTGTTCTAGTTGTGCCTTTAGAGAATCTAGTAGTTCTCGTCGGCACAAAACTCGTGGCTTTGCGAAGTCATCCCGAAGAGAACTCGGCGTGGACGCGAATAGAGGCGAAGCTTCCAAGGGACGCTACGGTTGGATCTCGTCCCTTTTCATCGAGTTACGCGAGGTACAAAGTAAATTAGTTTACTTTTCCGCAAAGTTTTAATTTATGATCATGTCCACACATCATAAGGTTGCATACTAGATACGTGGTTAAAATAATTTAAGAAATTATTTTATGCTAATTCTTCCGCTGCACGTAAAAATTTAAAATTTTACGAACCCGTATCCTTGTCAACATGCACCCGGTCCCAACAGTGGTATCAGAGCCGATTAGTGTTCGACATAATCATATAATTATTTTGCGGAAAACTTTGTCATAATCTCAATTTTGGAAAAATTTCCAATTATGGAAACTTTCCAATTATAATAAATTTTAGATTTAGGAATTTCAATGTTTGGAAATCCTCATGAAATTTCGCAAACGTTTGAAATTTCCGAGTTTCTGAAAGTTTATAATAATTGTGAAAACTTCCCATCTTTGGAAACTTTCCAATCTTGGAAATTTTCTATTTTAGAAATTTTCCAACTTTGGAAATATGTAAGTTTTCTCTGTACCAGAAACTTACAATTATTCTGAAAACCTATTATGAAATCTCGCAATTTTGGGCACTTTCTTTCAAGAAAGTCTAGACAAATTTATGGACAATTAATTGACAATTAAATTTGAATTGATTTTTAAATTGACAACAAAATTCTTTATTTTGGATTGAGCCTTGGGGAGTGATAAATATCATTTTGTTGATTATTTTAATTGCTAAAATCCATGTTTGACCTATGTTTTTATTGTTTAATTGTGAAATTGCCCTAGGTTTTAGAACTTACTCTTATTTTGGACTTAATTGCAAATTTGCATTAAATTGGATTATTTGGCCACTAATTTTCTGATATATTTTTGTAGGCACCAAAGGTTCAAGGACTTAGGGCATATTGGGTCAAACTTGAGTCGGAAGTGAACCGGATCAAATTATCAAGCTTACAATTAATCCGGGCCGTCCGATTCAAGAGCGGCTAGATCTGAGCCATCCGGGACCATCTGAAGCAATCCGAGCTAGGGTTAGGGTTGATCAAGCACTATGATCAAGATCTGAAGGTTTCATCCAAATCAGAGCTCAATCAACCGTTGGATCAAGCTCGGAGGGCTCTAGATCGTCCATTCAAAGACTAAGTTGATCTGGACCATCCGTTGCAATTCTGGAGGATCCGAGCTACCACAAGGTAGATCCTGACCCTAGATCATCATCATCAAAGGTTGGCTCCAATCAGAGCAAGATCAGCCGTTGGATTTCCTCAAATGAATCACAGCCGTCCAATGCTTATGTATTTAATCAAACTTTTCCCTGCTTCAGCCTTCGTCGCGTCTTCACCGTAGTTCTTCAGTTCTTAGTGTTCTTCCATAGTTCTTCAATTCTTCTCCAATCCGAGGCGCGACCACCTCGATTCCAACCGAAATTCATCATCTGAATCCTTGGAAGGCAGTCTCGATCCAAAATTCATCTCAAACTTCATCCGGACAGAGGTTGTTGAGGGTTTCGCATTCTCTGTGGTCCGGGAGCTTGGATCTTAGTTACAATCAAATTCAGATCACCTGAGCCACTTGTAGGGGTTCTCAGGTGAGCTCAGGTCGTCTCCAAATCTTCATCGCAGCTCAACAAGCCGAGATTTAAGGGCTCGGATCGGAATTTTCCCAATTGGAGCAGTTTGAGCAGAATTGATGGATTGAAGTTTTTTTCCACTGATTTGCTGAGCCTAGGGGTTCGAAGCCAGCTCTTGCTTGACGACCAAGAAGATTTTGAGCTAGGGAAGGATTGGGGTTAAGATTTCTTATTGCATTTTTTGATTTCTAGCTGTAATTTTCAAGTCTGCCGTAGTTTCATTTCTGAATTTATTTAGTTGCTATAGTTTTCTTGTATGGATTGTCTCTTTCTCAATTGGAGGCTCATCCTTGAGTGACAGCAAGGATTCGTGAGCAGAGATGAGAGATTAAGGCTTTGCTTAGTTGAATTCCATTGCAATTAGCTGTAATTTTTTATTTCTGCTATCTGCTCTGCTTTTGAATGATTGTATCAGCTACTTTAGTTCAGTTTCGAATTGTTTTTGCTTAAATTAGTGGTTTGAATCTTTTCTTCCATTAGTTAGCTAGTTTGTTTAGTTAATTCTTTACTTAATTTTACTTGCTTTGCAATTTTAAGCTAGCGTATCAGTTTGCTTCCTGTTTGCGTATCAACCATTTCTGAAACTTCGTTTCTAGTTCAGAATTCTTCAGTTAATTTGCAATTAGTGTGATAATTTAGTTGAGCCAAATTTGATTTACTTTTCGCTTCAATTCTGAGTTTTATTTAGCTCGAAATTTCTGCACACAGTCCACTTCATCATGTATCAGCCCCATTCCTGCACATTTCAGCTTAGATCTGAATTCTTCATAGTATTTCGAATTCAATGAGTTTTTGGTCTTAATACCTGAGATTAAAGTCAACATTTGGTTAGCTAAGGAGTTGGATAAGCATTGAATTCCAATTTCGCAGCTTTATTCAGTCTTTCCCTGTTATGTATCAAGTCTTCATCATGTGTATCGAATCTGTTTCCTGCGCATCAGTTTGCTTCCAGCAATTGTCAGCTTAGCAATTCTGAATTTATGTTAAGTAGACATCAGTCATTCTTAAGTTTTTCTGAATTGTAGATCAGTGTATCAATTCCAGCTTGTTTGTTGTTGGTTCTGCATTTCAAATTGTTGCTGAAATTCTGCATCAGATTCTGAATTTTACCAGTCTGAAATTCAGCAATTTCAGACTTTTTGCATGCAGTGTTGTAGTTTTAGTATCAATTCTGAATGCTGTGTCAATGGAACATAGTTCTTTTGAATCTTATACGAACAGCGGACTTGAGCAATTAATGTTTGTTGCTGCATAAATTTCTGCATCCAGAATTATGAAATTCTGCACACAGCTTTGCCTTTCTGCATCTCGTTTCTGCACTTGGTGTGCAGTTTATTGAGCAATTTGCTGTGGTTGAATAATCTTCATTCATTCTTGCAAGTTCATTCACTAATAGCCTAGCCTTCCAGCTGATCCGATCAGTGTAATTCCAGCTGTCAGTGATAGATTTGCTATTCTGAATCAGATTTCTGTTTTGGCACATAGATTCTTTCACTCCTTGTGTATCAAATTTCCTTCTATTCATTGCTGCCTGTTGTACCAATTGGAGATTCGGTTTTGAATGGAAATTCATTTCTATATTCATTGATTTTTCTTGAAAATTAGAATTGTGCATTCTGCATGAGTAACAGTTGAAGATTCAGCCATTGTATCAAGTGTGGTTGCCTTAGTTAATTAGATTTGCCATTGGTTGAGTTGTTTATTACCATCATTTTGTTTGGTTTATTAGCTAAGTTCCTTTTCTTCCTATTGAGTTTTCATTTCCGAATTACAACCCAAACCCAATTTAAATTCGAAACCCGAAATTCACAAACGACACATAAATACAAGTTAGAATCATACAACGTCAACTAGCCCCGAGAAAAATACGACCTGTGGCCCCTTTACTACGCTTTTCTTCTTTGATTGCAAAAAGGGTTTCCAACACATTTATAAATATAAAAATTTGGTAGACCCACATTCGTGACAGTCTATTTGGGTCCGTCAGGGAGCCGCCCAATTTAAAGTTAGTTGTTGTAATTTAATTTCCCAATTTTAAATGAAATTGTCATGTTTAATTTGGTTGCGCTTCCGAAGCGGACCAAATTGGATTTACGACAAATTACTTTTCTTTGGGTATCTGAGCCTCGGGGAGCCACCCTTAGAAAACGATTTATTGTAATTAATTAAATCCATGAATAAAATATGTTTTAAGAGGTGATGCTCTTACATATTGTTGTCTCCAAAATTAATTAGGAAAATGGTTTCCTATAGAGTTTCTTAAATGAGATTTTCATGAAAATAATATGTGGTTGAATTAAGGGAATTGTCTCTTAATTTAACAAGTTTTGATTTAGAGAAATCAAAGTCTTGAACATATTATTTCCAAAATTGATTATGACAATTTAGGAAATTATTTCCCAAAATAATTCCTTTAATAAAGTATGAAATTAGAATTAGGAAATCCGGTTCCTAATTCAATTAATGAGACTTGATAACTTAAGTCACATACATACTTTATTAAGGAAATCATTAGTCATGACATGATTATATGTCATGAATGTGCTTAGAAAAGATGAGACCCAAAACTCCTTACAAAATATTAAGGCCAACACCTTCCATTAATATGGTTAGAATCGGAGTTTTGTTTCTCATTTGGGTTGATGGACACATCCATGCTCGGTTTGAACCTCAACATGTTCAAACCATGGAATTAGTTTATGAATAATATAGTTGGAGTCAGAGGTCAATCCTTAGTTTTGGTTGTTGGACACATCCAAGCCTGACTAAACGGTTGAATGAACTCCAACCATATTAAAACTATTTCTTGATTAATGGGTCAGCCTTAAGCTTGGAGCATTGATTTGTTGTGCCATAGCCAAGGTCGATGTAAAGAGAGGTGCAGTTGGGTGCTATGTATATTGTTGCATACTTGTTAATGAGTTAACAACCCAATGATTTATGCAAACATTCAATTAGTTGATAGCATAATGTGATAGTTACATATATGTGATATGTAATCGGTATAATTACCTACCTTCATAGCTAAGAATAATTTGATGGCCACAGCCATGGTGGTTCTTATCTATGGTTGGATATCAACCTATTTGGAGATGTTCCTACGATCTCCCGAATTGATAAAAAAAAAAGGGTTATTCAATTTGAAAAATAAATAGGATTTTATTAATGTATGTTGATACATTCTTTAATCATTCTTCTCACATAAACTCAATTTGTATTTCTAGGTTAATCACTCGATCATGTCTTCACTGAATTTGCGTTCCATTTTGGACACCAATAAACTGACTGGGCCAAACTTCATGGACTGGCTTCGAAACCTGAGGATAGTCCTCAAGGCAGAAAAGCTTGCTTATGTCCTTGAAAATCAACTTCCCGACCGTCCTCCAGAAAATGCAACTCCAGACCAATTGTTGGCCTATCAGAAACATGTGACCGATTCTGAACTTGCGAGTTGCATCATGCTAGCCTCTATAGTACCTGAGCTGCAGAAGCAGCATGAGCATATGGATGCTTATACCATCATCTTCCATCTTCATGAGTTGTTTGAAGAGCAGGCGAGATCCGAAAGGTTCGAAGTCTCCAGACTCCTCTTCACCTCCAGGATGCAAGAAGGCACTTCTGCCTCACAGTTCGTGTTAAAGATGTTGGGGTACATTGAGCGACTGAGCACACTCGGTTTTGCAATGGATCATGAACTAAGTATTGACTTAATTCTGAATTGTTTGCCCAAAAGTTGTTCACAATTTGTGATGAACTATCGGATGAACAAGCTGGAGACTACCATTCCTGAGTTAATCAACATGCTGAAGACTGTTGAGCCTTCTGTAAAGCAGGATCAAAAGACGGTACTGTTAGTTGGTTCCTCGAAGAAAGGTTCTAAGAGGAAGGCCAAAGAACAGAATAAAGGAAAGAAGAAAAAGGCCAAAAAGACTGAAAAGAATCCAAAAGGAACTTGCCATCATTGTGGCAAGGAGGGTCACTGGCGAAGAAACTGCAAGGTTTATCTTGAGTCCTTGAAGAATAAGGCATCCGATGCCCCATCCTCTTCAGGTATCTTCGTTATTGAATGTCACTCTATTTCCTCAAATACCTGGGTACTTGATACTGGGTGTAGCTCACATATATGTAATGACATACAGGGGCTAAGGAATAGAAGAAGACTCGTCAAAGGAGAAGCGAATTTGCGAGTTGGAAATGGAGCAAAGATTGTTGCTGTTGCCATCGGAACATATTTGCTAAAGCTCCCCACTGGACGTGTCTTAGAATTGGATAATTGTTATTTTGTTCCTTCGTTAATAAAGAACATTGTATCTATTTCATGTTTGAATGAAAAGGGTTATCATTTAACTTTTAGTAACAATTGTTGTTACATAACTTTAAATGACGTTCTTTATGGAAATGGAACTTTATGCAATGGTATCTACACGTTAGATTTATCCGGTGATGTTTTCAATATCGAAGTTAGCAACAAACGTGCTCGAATAGATAATCGGATAGACTCCTACACTTGGCATTGCCGTATTGGCCATGTAAGTAAGAAACGCATGACCGAATTACACCGATGTGGAATTCTGGAATCATTTGAACCCGGTTCATTTGATACATGCGAATCATGCTTAAAAGGCAAGATGACCAAATTACCCTTTTCCGGAAAAGGTAATCCAGTGGGAGAATTGCTTGGTCTAATACATACTGATGTATGTGGACCAATGTCAACTCTAGCACAAGGAGGCTATAGCTACTTCATCACCTTTATCGATGATCACTCACGATTCGGGTACGTGTTCTTGATGAAACACAAATCTGAAGCTTTTGAGAAATTCAAAGAGTTCAGAAATGAAGTAGAGAAACAGCTTGGCAAAAGTATTAAGATACTTCGATCCGATCGGGGTGGTGAATACTTAAGTCAAGAGTTTCAAGATTATCTTAGGGACAATGGGATATTGTCCCAATGGACTCCGCCGTATACACCACAGCATAATGGTGTATCTGAGAGGCGCAACCGAACCTTGATGGACATGGTTAGATCGATGATGAATCATCCAACTCTTCCAAAATCCTTTTGGGGCTATGCACTTAAGACAGCTGTTTACTTGCTAAACAGAGTCCCGACCAAGGTAGTCTCTACTACTCCGTATGAGATATGGAATAGTAAGAAACCTCACTTAACTCACCTTAAGATATGGGGTTTTCCTGCTTATGTGAAGCGGACTGTATCAGACAAACTGGATGCTAAGTCTGATAAATGTCTATTTATTGGATACCCTAAGGAAACGAAGGGTTACCAATTCTATCATCCCTTGGAACAAAAGGTGTTTGTTTCAAGGCATGCTGTATTTCTGGAAAGAGAATTTCTTTTACAAGAAAACAGTGGGAGTGGCATTGAACTTGATAAAGTTCAAGAAACTCCAATAGACATTAGAGAGACACCTAGTCTAGACCCACAACCGATAACTCATAATGATGAGCTATCAGTTGAACCTAAAACAACACCACCTCTTCGTAGGTCTGATAGGACACGCAATATTCCAGAGAGATACGGATTTCTCATAAGTGAATCGAACGACGTGTTACTCGTTAACTATGACGAACCTATCAGTTATGAAGATGTTCTGATAAATTCAGAAAGGGATAAATGGCTTGAAGCCATGAAGTCAGAAATGGATTCCATGTACGAAAATCAAGTATGAGACTTGGTTAACCCACCTGAAGGGATTAAGCCCATAGGGTGCAAGTGGGTTTTCAAGAAGAAACCTGACATGGAAGGTAATGTTGTTACCTTTAAAGCTAGACTAGTGGCAAAAGGATATCGTCAGAAACAAGGAATTGATTATGACGAAACCTATTCGCCAGTAGCTATGCTTAAATCCATTCGGATGCTCCTAGCCATAGTAGCTCATTATGATTATGAGATATGACAAATGGATGTGAAAACAACTTTCCTTAATGGAAACCTGCTTGAGGATGTATACAAGATACAACCTGAAGGTTTCACATCGGTTGATAAAACCAAAGTATGCAAGCTTCGACGATCCATATATGGACTGAAGCAAGCATCTAGGAGCTGGAACATCTGTTTTGATGAGACAATCAAAGAGTTTGATTTCTCACAAAATCCTGACGAACCTTGTGTTTACAAGAAGGTTAGTGGGAGTGCAGTCGTATTCCTAGTATTATATGTCGATGACATTTTACTTATAGGAAACGATATATCAGTTTTACAGACAGTTAAAATTTGGTTGTCCAAAACTTTCTCCATGAAAGACCTGGGAGAAGCAACCTATATCCTTGGGATTAGAATCTATAGAGATAGATCAAAACGGTTGCTTGGTCTTTCGCAGTCTACATATATAGACCGAGTGCTAAAAAGGTTTAGCATGTCGGAATCCAAGAAAGGTTACCTTCCCATCAGGCATGGGATCAACCTTTCAAAGTCTATGTGTCCGCGCACAGAAGACGAGAGGATTTGCATGAATAAGATTCCTTATGCATCCGCAATAGGATCTATCATATATGCTATGTTATGTACAAGGCCCGATGTATCGTATGCTCTGAGCGTCACAAGCAGATACCAGTCGGATCCAGGAATGGATCATTGGGCGGCTGTCAAGACAATCCTTAAGTACTTAAGAAGAACTAAGGATGTGTTCCTAATATATGGAGAAGGAGATATGGTAATACGTGGGTATACAGATGCTAGTTTCCAGACAGATAAGGATGACTCCAAATCGCAGTCTGGATACGTATTTACTTTGAATGGAGGCGCAATAAGTTGGATGAGTTCCAAACAAGACACCGTAGCGGATTCTACCACGGAAGCGGAATATATCGCAGCTTCGGAGGCAGCAAAGGAAGCAGTCTGGATCAAGAAGTTCGTCTCCGAACTTGGTGTGGTTCCAACCATTGATGAAGCAGTGCCGGTTTACTGCGACAACAATGGAGCTATTGCACAAGCAAAGGAACCATGGTCTCATCAGCGATCCAAACACGTGCTTCGCCGCTATCATCTGATCAGAGAGATTATAAGTAGGAATGACATACAAATTGAGAAAATTTCCACTGAAAGGAATTTAGCGGATCCTTTAACTAAAGCCTTGCCTCAAAACAAGTTTGAGGGTCATGTTAGAGTCTATGGTATTGGATACCGTAGCGATTGGCATTAGGCCAAGTGGGAGTTTGTTAGTGATATGAGAGAAGTGTCCTAAGGCAATCGCCTTATGATTGTAAACATTCATTTTAATAAATGATAATTCACTATTTGAGTATACATGTTTGTGTATTTGATTGGGATCTTAAACTCATCTACTGAATGTCCGCAATACAACTCACAGTATAAGAGAATTTGTGATGGGAACACAACTAGTGATTATCTCTAAATGTGCAATTGTGAAGTATTGAAAATATCCCTAGTCGATGAATTGATAAAAACGGACACTATCAATTCTGTTGAGACTAGCATGGGTTATTCTCTAATCAGCTGATTCTCACTGGCTGGTGACATTGGGATGTCCGGAGATAAACATGGATGCTAGTTAAGGGAACTAGTTCATTGGAGTGACTAGCTGTAAAACTTCATATGGTAATCTACATATAGATATGTCAATGAAGTTCTTACCGCAGCTTAAGTGCGATGTTCCTTTGAATTGCGGTGTTCAAGTCATCTTGGTCATGGAGACTTATACTTTAACATCTTAAGCAAGCATCTCCAAGGAGGTGTGGACCCAGGATGATTGGGTATAAGCCGAAGTGCCCGAAGATGTTTGAACAGCCTACAAAGGATTCACCACTCCTTGCGAGGAGATGTATACCCAGGCCTATCGTCGGATTGTTACTCAAAGCCTCTGGCCAGAGCATATCATGTTTAGAGTATGAGTCTCTTAAATACATGAGAGTAATTAGAAATCCAAAGGACGAGAAAGACATTACTTGGGCTAGGTGTGACGTAGTCAGCCTAGTGGGGACTGACACAAATAGACCGTGTCCTGAACCAAGTGGGTATAAGATGGTGAAGGGAATGGGGCACGATTCATTAGAGCTGCTGAAGGGTTTCCGAATTACTTCTGAGGTCAAACCGTTGATCTTTCGATTAATTGGGGGTCATGATGTACTACTAGGTGCCACTCATGATCGTTCTATAATTAGTTGATTATAGACGGCCAACATAAATCGAAAGCCTATTTAGTCACATGCACTACGAGTAATCCGAGGGATTTAAAACGGGTTGAAAATTGGATTTTTCAATCAAGAGAAATAAGTCGAATCTGAGTTAATCAGAGGCACAACGGAAACTTAAAATGGCTAAGTCTTTTGAAGGCTTATTGGGCGAATTAAATGAGTTTAATTCGCGATCGGTTCGGCTCGGTTTGGCCGACCAAAGAGGGTGCCAACCCCCTTTGGTTTGGCCGGCCATTAAAAGGAGGATAAACCAATTTATTTGGTTTAATTAATAAAATAAATCTAGCGCGATTTGTTTTATGAATTATGGATAAATAAATTTGTATAAAGAAATTTATATAAATAAATTTATAGAAATTTATTCTTTTTTTATGGAAATTAAAATGATCCATGAAATGGTTTATTTTAATTTTATAAAATCAATTATGAATTGATTTTTCCATAATAAGAAAGTTTATAAATTTCTTATGAAATTTATTCCATAATAAAAGGAGAGAAGGTATTTGTTTTATTATAAAGTTAGTTATAATAAAACTTGGCTTAAACGGAATAATTAATAAAAGAATTTATAGGATAAATTTCTTATGAAAATTCCGTTAAGAGAGAGACTTGGCAAGGGAGAGGTTACTATATAAAGGAACCAAGGCTAGGCTTGAATTCCTTAATCAATAGAGTAATCAAGAGATTAATTCTCTCCCTCTCTCTCTCTTATTCTCTTCCTCCCCTTCTCCTTCCCTCCTAGGGCCGGTGCCCCTTGCCACTCTTAGGGCCGGCGCCCCTTGTCCAACCTAGGGTCGGCGCACCCTCACCCTTCCAAGGGTTGGCGTGAGCAAGGATCACCAAGAAGGAGCCAAACAAGAAGAAGAAGAAGCGGATCGCAACTCCTCTCTTCCCGGAATTTAGATTCTGTTTCTTGTTGGTTAGTTTCCATTCTTTTCTCTTGTTGTTCTAGTTGTGCCTTTAGAGAATCTAGTAGTTCTCGTCGGCACAAAACTCGTGGCTTTACGAAGTCATCCCGAAGAGAACTCGGCGTGGACGCGAATAGAGGCGAAGCTTCCAAGGGACGCTACGGTTGGATCTCGTCCCTTTTCTTCGAGTTACGCGAGGTACAAAGTAAATTAGTTTACTTTTCCGCAAAGTTTTAATTTATGATCATGTCCACACATCATAAGGTTGCATGCTAGATACGTGGTTAAAATAATTTAAGAAATTATTTTATGCTAATTCTTCCGATGCACGTAAAAATTTAAAATTTTACGAACCCGTATCCTTGTCAACATGCACCTGGTCCCAACATACAATTGGTATCAGAGCCGGTTCGCTTCAGGAGAACTCACCGTCGACCAGAGTAAAGAAAATGGCGTTTCAAGAGGGTTACAGCACTGCAAGGCCTCCATTCTTCGACGGGAACGACTTTGCATACTGGAAAGGTAGAATACAATACTATTTGATGAATGATATTGAAAATTGGATAAGTGTTGCAGATTGTTTTGATGCACCCGTCGACGAAAGAGGAGAGCCACTACCAATGAGGAATTGGTCCAAGAAAGTTATGAAGAAGGCGCAAGCCAACGCGAAGGCCACCACCACACTTCAATGCGGGCTCTCCAAGGAGCAACTCAACAAAGTGGGCCGTTCAAGAGCGCCAAAGAATTATGGGAGAAACTCGTTGAACTCAATGAAGAGTCCAACGAGTCAAGAAGGGCAATGAAGGATCTACTCGTTGGCCAACTCCAATCTCTATCCATGAAGACCAACGAGACCGTGAGCCAGTTGCATAGAAGGGTAAAGGAGATCATTAACGAACTCCATGTGATTGGAGAGAAAGTTAAAAATCGGGATCTCGTAAGGTACGTTCTGCAATCCTTCCCGAGGACAACCTTGTGGGCATCAATGGTTGATGCCTACAAAGTGTCAAGGGATCTTTCAATAGTAAAATTAGATGATTTATTTTGCGAATTTGAATTACATGAGCAAGCTAATGTTTCTTCCAAAGAGAAAGGTGTAGCTTTCGTTGCAGAAAAGGAGAAGAAAAAGAAGAAGGAGAAGAAGAAGGTGATCTACTCCTCTTCATCCGAATCGGAGGAGTCCAGTGCCTCTATGGATAGCGACCAAGAGGCCTTCATGGTAAGAAAAATACGTAGGGCTTTCAAAAGTTTTTCTAACAAATCATATGCTAGGAGAGGATCTAAGAGTAAGAGCAAGGCAAAAGACATTATCTGCTACAACTGTCACCAAGAGGGGCACATGAAGAATGAGTGCCCTCAACTAAAAAGAAGAAAAGAAAAGAAGGAGGAGAAGAAGAGAGGTAACAAGAAGAGGTCAAAGGGAAAGGAGAAGAGTGCCACCAACCTCAAGGCGACATGGGATGAGCCATCATCCTCAGAGGAAGAAGAGGAGCATGTGTCCCACTTCGCACTTATGGGAGTGGACCACTCAGAGTCATCAGATGATGAGAGAAGCTCAAGTAGTGGAGAAGAAAGTGATTCATCATCATCATCTGAGTCCGAGGCGTCGATAAGTGAGGTATATAGCTTACCCTCTTCTACTTTGGTTAAAATTATTTCAAGTACAATATGAACTTAGCTAAAGCTAGAAGAAAAATTAAGGACTTGAAAGATGAAATTGTCATGCTTAGAGTAGAATCTACAAAACATAAGGAAGACTTGCATGCTTGTTCTACCATATCACATGATACATGCTTTGAAACTGAAAATAGGGAACTAAGGAAAAAGGTAGAAGACCTAACCAAGGCACTTAGAAAGTTTCAAGTGGGCTCTAGTAACCTTGACATGATAATAAACAGTCAAAGAGCCGTTTACAACAAGGTCGGGTTAGGATATAGGCCAAAGATTAAGGAAGTAGCCTTTATCTCACTCATGGGTAGAAATGGTGCATCTAGGAGACAAAGGGCTAAGGGAAACATCAAAAAGGCTTGGGTACCAAAGAAATTTTTAAATGATGCTTGTGGATCAAAAATTTGGGTACCAAAAGATTGGATTTTCCATGTTGTATAGGTAAAAGTCAAGGATGCCTCAAACATGTGGATAGTAGATAGTGGGTGCTCAAGACATATGACCAGAGATGTGAGCAAGTTTACCACTATTACCTACCTAAGAGAAGGGACGGTTTCCTTTGGAAATAGTGAGAAACTCAAAATAATTGGTAGGGGCACCATTGAGGTATCTCCTACAATCTCTATCCACAAAGTACTTTTAATTAAAGATATGAAATTTAATTTACTTAGTGTAAGTCAATTGTGTGATGTGGATTATAGGGTTGAATTTCATGCTAAGAAATGTCTAATTAAACAAAATGGGTCCGATAATGTCATACTAGAAGGGTATAGAGAGGCTAACTTGTACTATTTTGATCTTGCATATGCTTCTAACAATTTGCCTAAGTGTCTCATGTCTAAAGAAGAAGAAGGGTGGTTGTGGCACCAAAGACTTGGGCACATCAACATGAGGAGCATTGCAAGAGTGGCAAAGGAGGAGTTGGTGAAGGGGCTACCTATGATCAAGTACGAGAAGACCAAAATGTGTGATGCATGCCAAGATGGTAAGCAATCAAAATCATCACACAAAGGTAAAACCCTAACTAGTACTACTTTACCTTTAGAGCTATTAGACATTGACCTTTTTGATTTCCATAGTACTCCCTCACTAGTAGGGAGTAAATATTGTTTAGTTATAGTAGATGACTTTTCTAGATTTACATGGGTGTTCTTTATGAAACATAAGGATGATACCTTAGAAATCTTTATAGGGTTTAGTAAAAGGGTTGAGAATGAAAAACACCTCAAAATTAACCGAATTAGGAGTGACCACGGTGGGGAGTTCCAAAACTCAAGCTTCTCACAATTTTGTATAGAAAATGGGTATAAGCATGAATTCTCATGCCCAAGAACTCCTCAACAAAATGGTGTAGTTGAAAGGAGAAATAGAGCCCTACAAGAAGCCGCTAGGACTATGCTTAATGCATACTCCCTTCCTAGCTATTTTTGGGCCAAAGAGGTTAATACCTCTTGTTACATTCAAAATCGGGTTTTGGTACATAGGTTCTTAGGTAAAACACCATTTGAGTTATGAAATGGGAGAATTCCACAAGTCCATTATTTTAGAGTCTTTGGATGTAAGGTTTATATTCTAAACACCAAGGATGACCTAAGGAAATTTGAGTCTAAGGCCGATGAGGAAATTTTAGTGGGCTATTCTTTCACTAGTAGAGGTTATAGAGTGTATAACAAAAGGACCAAGGTAATTGAGGAGTCCTCTAATGTTGATTTTGATGAAACTACAAATACTTACCCTAGGAAAGCCTCAATTGATAAGGACATGGAAGAAGTCCAACCCCTTGCCCAAGGAATCCATGACCTACATTTGGAGGGCAATGATCAAGGGGGAGGGAGAGGTACACTAGAGGATGAGGATCATGTAGTTAATAAACCCACAACCTTTAGGCCCTTGAGACATCACCAAGATCACCCTATTGACCAAATAGTGGGTGATGTCACTCAAGGAGTAAGGACTAGGTCTTATTTTAGAGACCAAAGTAGTCAAATTGTCTTAATCTCTCAATTAGAGCCTAAATCTATTGATGAGGCATTAGGCGATGTAGATTGAGTACTAGCCATGCAAGAAGAGCTAAATCAATTTAAAAGAAGTGAAGTTTGGGAGTTGGTTCCTAGGCCCAATAATTGCACCATTGTAACCACTAGATGTGTCTTTAGGAACAAGCTAGATGATCAAGGCATGATTACTAGGAATAAGGCTAGGTTGGTAGCTAGGGGGTTTAACCAAGTTGAGAGACTAGACTATGATGAGACCTATGCCCCCGTAGCTAGATTAGTGTCCATTAGAATTCTACTAGCCTATACCGCTCACATGGGTTTCACACTTCACCAAATGGATGTGAAGTCGGCCTTCCTTAATGGGGTCATTAAGGAAGAGGTCTATGTAGAACAACCCCCCGGGTTTGAAGACTCAAACTATCCTAGACACGTCTACAAATTGAGAAAAGCCTTATATGGATTGAAACAAGCTCCCCGGGCTTGGTATGAAAGGCTTTCTTCATTTCTAGTGTCTAAGGGGTTTAGGAGAGAAACAATTGACCCTACTTTGTTCCTAAAATCTAAGGATAAGGACATATTTGTTGCCCAAGTGTATGTAGATGATATCATTTTTGGGTTAACAAATAGTGATTTTCTACAAGAATTCATCAAATGTATGGAAGATGAATTTGAGATGAGTCTTGTAGGAGAGTTAACTTTCTTTTTAGGACTTTAAGTTAAGCAAACAAATGAAGGAACGCATGTATTTCAAATTAAGTATGCTAGAGAAATGCTAAAGAAATTTGGACTTGAAAATGCTAAGATAGCATCTACCCCTATAGGAACAAATGTGAAAATGGATAGTGATATTGAAGGGAAAATGGTAGACTCAAAGCAATATAAGAGCATGATTGGTAGTCTATTGTACCTAACAGCTAGTAGACCCGATATACTTTTTGCGGTAGGTATGTGTGCAAGGTACCAATCATGTGCTAAAGAGTCTCATTTGGTGGTAGTGAAGAGGATCCTAAGGTATGTTAGAGGTACTCTTAATGTCGAACATTGGTATCCTAGAACCCCAAATGTTGATCTAATTGGATACACCGACTCAGACTATGCGGGGTGTAAGCTAGATAGAAAGAGTACTAGTGAGGGATGTCAATTCCTTGGGTCTTCCTTAGTTAGTTGGAGTAGTAGGAAATAATCATGTGTTGCCCTATCAACAACGGAGGCCGAATATATGACAATGGGTGGTTGTGTTTCCCAACTACTTTGGATCATGCACACTTTAGAAGATTATGAGTTACATTATTCCAAGGTCAAAGTCTTGTGTGATAATGTAAGCACAATCAATTTGACTAAGAATCCGGTTCACCATTCTAGAGCAAAACACATCGAAGTAAAGCATCACTTCATTAGAGACCATGTAGCAAGGGGAGACATAGAATTACACTATGTTGAGTTAAAGTCAAACATTGCCGATATTTTTACCAAGCCTCTTCCCGAATCGGAGTTTACATCATTGAGAAGAGGCCTTGGAATGTGTTTTGTAGAAGTGTAGGATGAACCTTGGAGTAATACATTAGTAAGGGGGTGCTTGATCCATTAGGGTGATACAATTGGTTCACTTATGCTTGTGTCATAGTGTTGAATCATTAAAAGTATCAAAATTATTGAAAATAGACCAACCATGGGAAAAGCAAGTGTTTAATTAATGGACACTTTGCCCAAAAATCATGGTTAGACATTTTAAACATCTGAAAACCATTTCATGTCTTATATGTTTTGCCATAAGCTTAGAAGATATTTGATTCCAAAACTAGGTTGAAATATTGATACTTTCTTAGTGGTTTTTAACAATTTTGAACTTTGGTCAAAAGTCAAGCATGTTTGAAATTTTTCATGAACTGATATTTTTCCTTGATAAAGTATATTATATTAAACATGCTTGCAAATTTTTACAATTTTTGAAATTTTCTGGAATTTATTGGAGGTTTCTGAAATTCGGCTCAAATCTGAAAAATCAGACTGACAGAGTACCGGTCGACTGCCCCAGGAGCAGTCGACTGGTACGCCTGAAATCAGCCTGCTGAGTAGTTTTTCATAAATCCAAATTTCTCTCATTTGATGCCATGGGTTTGGGTTGCTTGAGGCAATCATTTTGATGGTGTCAAAGGGGGAGGATGGGTGGTTTAAGTTAGATTTCTAGCTTAAATTGGGTGGTTTAAGTTAAAATCTTGGACTATGATGGAAAATGGATGAAGGCATAGAGTTACCTCTTAGGTTTTGCTATGTTTTACATTGTTTAATTGCTTGCTGTTAAGTTAGGTTTAAAACTTAATTTGGATTATGATTAGAATTGAAAATGGGAGAAGACATGGGTTAAGGGGGAGGTTCCTCTTAGGCTTGCTATGTCTTATATTTTCAATTACTACGGTTATTTATTGTTAGTGTTGATTGGTATTTTATCCCTAAACATAAACATATTGCCACACATCAAAAAGGGGGAGATTGTTGAGGCAATCGGCCCAAGAATGATCGGGAAGATCATGGTTTTGATATGTGTGCCAATAAGTTTAAGGTTAGGGTGTTATCGCAGTCGACTGGTGCAGGGCGGACAGCTTGCGAAGTTGTCCTGTTCTCTTATAAAAAAGGGGACTTTTCCGCATGTGAATGGTACGGTTTTACACTGTAACGAAGTGTTGTTCATGCAACTAATCTTCAGATCTTCCTCTCGCTCTTCATCGCATTCTGTAAAGAGGAAGAAGACACTTTTGTAAAGGTTTCTCCACCTTTGAAGGATGGTTTCATAGTGGAGAGTGTGCAACCGCGTGGATCCTTGGATTAGTCACCTTTCGGGGTGGATACCAAGTAAAAATTCCTGTGTTAGCATTGCTTTTTGTTTTTCATATATTTTGTTTGTATTGCGCTAACATCTTTGTAGAGAAAACGACGAAAAAGTGCTATTCACCCCCCCTCTAGCAACGCACGCGATCGTACATTCCCTTCGTTGTGTCACTAGTCTAATCAGTCAGCCACACTTCCTTCAATTACACTTGAAGGGAGGGACTTGTTATGGGGTTGAGCCTGTCAAGGTTGACACAGATCACAGGGAAGCTACGTGTTAGGGTCCACGGAACCCAACCGTTGAGGACAGACTCCCGAGATCACCTCGGGAGAACATACGCCCGACACCCTTCTGGGCTGAAGACCCCCGAGACCATCTCGGGAAGACGGACTCCCGAGATCACCTCGGGTGGACATACGCCCGAGACTCCTTCGAGCTAGAGACCCTCGAGACCATCTCGGGGTGACAGACTCCCGAGATCACCTCGGGAGGACATACGCCCGAGGTTATCTCGGGCAAAAGAACCACGAGATTAGCTCGGGAGAGTGGAGCCCAAAGATCAACCTATTCGATAGCCAGACGTCAAGTAACCGTCCCTTTTTTCCGGAATAGGATCATCGGATAATTATTAACGATAATTATTGAATAATTATTGCCCATAATATGCGGTAATTAATGTCTTAATTATCACAACGTCCGTTATTAAATTTTTATCCAATAACCAATGATTCAGGGAAGTGGAGGAGAACGTGGGGGCATGTGTGACCGCCACCTTAGGTATAAATAGTGCTTCGGCACTTAGGCAAAGGGGACTTCGGTTCTTTTCGAGATTTGAGACATTTGTCACTGATTTCCTCACCCTCTTCTCAATTCGCCTTTCTAACTTGAGCGTCGGAGTGGGTCCGTCGGAAAACCTTCCGGTGTGTTCCCATTAACGCTCGTGTTACTCTCGCAGAGCGCGGTCGTCTTCTCTCTCCTTGCCATCCACGTGGGCTTCACCTCGATGACTCACCGTCCGCGTCGATTCCTTCCGGAACAAATCGCGTAAGTTCGAAAATCTTTCTTTTCTCGTTTTCAAAGCAAAGTAAAGTAATGGAATATTAAAAACACTTTTCTTTTACTTAGTTCGGAGCCTTCGTGGACTCCTACTCTAAGGCCCACAGTCCTTGACCGCTTCATTGGGCAATCCACTAGTTTCCTTTCTTCGAAAAACTTTCAAAGAAAGTGAAAGCGTACAATATGTAATGAATGATAGTAACACCTTATTATCTTCTTTTGTAACAATGCAAGTACAAGTACAATATGAAATAATACCGATACAGAAGATATGATCTTGTTCATAGTGTCGATGAACATTTTGGTGTTGTAGTGGTAGCACTTGAGCATGTCGTTGACGCAGAAAGTAAGTGGAAGATGAGCAGAAGAGTTGATGAGTGCACTCGTCTTGAACTCCTTATATAAGCAGTGTTCGATCGACCGAAAAACCATTCGATCAACTGAACCAATCGGTTGATTAATCCTCCTGTACAGTCGATAAAACCCCACGCCATTCACGCATACCAAATATGGTTCCATTGATTGATCCTAATGATCAATCGACGGATAAGTCAAATATGGTTGGCGACAACGCTGCTTAGGCTGGATCAGTTGACTGATCCTGGTGATCAGTCGATCGATCCCTCGGTCAACAATGTTTGACTTATCTACATTAAATAGTTAGCACAGTATAACCAAATATGAAAATTGTCCCTGCAAAACAGAGTTAACACAATAATCATGCATGCATAAAAGACATAAGACATATTTTGATCTCCACTTAGAAACCTCCATAGGCTTTTTTAGTTGGATCAACGCTTAAGGCTGTCTCTTCGGACATGACCTCACTGCACTCACCTCCAGGAGCTTGCCTCAACTCAACTGCCAAACATCGGGCCTCCCAGGCCTATTTGGACTTTACTGCTTGGCATCGGATCGACTTGCCAGGGCTTCCACATGCTCTGTATCAGGTCCTCCAGACCTACCGAGAATTCCTGCCACATGTCAACCCATCTGGGCTTCCTGCCTGATTTCTACGATCTACCAAGACTGCTATCTAGCCATAACTAAGACTTCATAGAGGTAATCTTCCTGCACACATGTTAGCTTCATCAAATAACAACAAGACTTAACATAAACCTTTGCTAACATCAAAACATGAGTTCGATAGTGGTGCATCCTGCACCAACACATACTTCCTCTGATACTTTACCTTCTAGTGTTGTCCTTGGTGATATATTTGTTGGTGCAAGAAGCATCAGTGATGTCCTCTTTTAAGTGTTTCAATGTTTAACAATATGCTTAAGTTAGTGATACATTGAACAAGGAAGGGTTAGTCAAGAGAGGAGTACCAAAGTGAAGGAAAGCCCTAGTTAAACCTAGGCACGAAGTCCTAGTTCGAAGAATTGGGCACTAAGTCCTGATCATGGATTGGGCACTAAGTCCTGGCCGCGGGCTGGGCACCTAAGACCTGACCGAGGGTTGGGAACGAAGTCTTGGTTCGTGGAATTGGGCAATAAGTCCTGACCGAGGGTTGGGCACCGAAGACCTGACCCAGTGTTAGGCAGGAAGTTCTGGTTCGTGGAATTGGATAATAAGTCTTGGTCATGGATTGGGCACGAAGTCCTAGTCATGAGATTGGGCAAAAGTCCTGGTGAGTAAAGCTGGGCAAAAGTCTAACCGGATAGGTCAGGTGGCAACTGTCTCCTGAGAGGAGTAGGTGAAAGGCGTGTTCCTTTCCCCAGAATGGGAACTTAGGCGTCGGTTCGACCTAGGGTTTCACGGGAAATTCGAAGTCAGAACCAATTCATTAAGGTTAAGAATATATATCTGCATATTTGTCTTATCTGTTATTGTATTGCAGGTACCTAAAGTTGGAAGCAAGACAGAAGAAAAAACAAGGTTGCCTAGAAGACCTCTAGGGCGCTTGTATTGAAACAGGCACCCCAGAGATGTAGGGCGCCGTGGACTGGGCAGCCACCTCCCAGGCGCCTGAGAGCTCCCAGGTGCCCTGTATGGGTTAGGCGCCTGGGAAGGGGGAGCTTATCCCTGCTGCGAGCTCAGCATGAAGATGATGTTTGACCAAGCTGTATGAGGCGCCTCATTGATCACAGGTGCCCAGTAATAGGGCAATAAAAGGGGCTTCAACCCCTCAACTCAACACATAAATTCCAAGATCATTCTGAGCCTTCCAAGTGACGACAAAGGGCTAACGACGAAGCTCTGCGACCAACGAAGCTCCGGGAGGAAGTGCGCGGCACTTCGGAGTTCCAAATCGGCCGAGTCTTCGGCTCTTTTTGTTTGGTTTGATTTACTTTCAGTACTTAATTTCTTTAATATTTTTTATTGTAAATCTTGCACTGTAAGATGAGTTTCTCCACCTCCGGAATGTCTGGAAAGGAGATCATTAGTGGACGGGTGTTTCCCGTGCTTAGGCCTTGGACGTACTGACCCTGGGGGTTGGGAACCAAGTAAATCCCGTGTGCATTCTGTGTTGTCTTTTATTTTCATTCCTTTTTGTTTTCCGCTGTGCTACTAACTCTGTGATTAGAACGAACATTCGAAGACTAGTTTTCCACGTGTTTCTGCAAAGTTATAACCGATCGATATTCACCCCCCCCCTCTATCGACGGCACCGGTCCCCACAAGTGGTATCAGAGCTTAGTAGCACTTCACCGGACTAACAACCAACGGAGCAAAGACACCAGGAGTTGAGGGGGAGCCTAGGGGTGAATCAGGTACATTTTTTTTAAATGTCAATTTTTAAATTTCATATCACATGTTTTAAGTGTAGGGAGAGAGGACACTATAAAAATCAGTGTCCTACTCATAAGACTCGAACTTCACCACCGGCAACAAAGGAGGCACCAACGCCCGGAGTCCGAAGGGACAAAAGTTAAATAAGGTGTTTCAAATGTCAAAAACACAGACACTACAGGAATCAGTGTCTGTCCAAGGTACGAAAAATTTATGTTCGTAAAAATTTCCAAATTACTACACAGTCTTTCAAGTATGTTAATAATTTAGATAAATCTGTTGATTTTTCTGATAAACTAGATCTGTTGCATAATCAACTTAGGGTATTGCATGATCAATTACCAAAGGTAGACAATAATAAATTATCATAAATTAATTCGTTAATTGTCAATATCAATGCAATGATTTTTGAAGTTAATTCTGATAATATTGATATTAATTCTGATAATATTGAAGTTAATTCTGATAATATTAAAATTAATTCTGATAATATTGAAATTAATTCTCATAATGTAGGAATTAACTTTGAAAATGATACTGTAACTGATAATTCTCATAATGTTATTGATAATGATGAGATAGAAATTAATAATTCTTTAATGTATAATATTTCAGATAATATTGACAATATTCTTGAGGATAATAATGATATTTCTGAGAATATTAAAATTATTTCTGAGGATAATGAGGATATTTATGAAAATAGTGGAGATGAAATCTTTTTAGATAATAATTTAATTATTTTCTTGGATAATTCTGAAAATAATTATAAAATAATAATTAATAGCCCTGAAAATTACTCCACCTACTATGAAGATGTAGAAGGATATGATTTTGATAATAAGGATGAGGAGGAAATTGAATTTTCTAGAATCAAGACTACAGTGAATAAAATTTACAAAAATTCAAACAAATCAGAATTATTAGAAAAACTTGAAAAATTAAATAATTAAAGAAGAAATAGTAGATAAGTCAGAAATTTTTGAAATCATGAAAATGATGAAATTAAACCCATAACTTTTAATTAACCCAGAAATTTTGAAACATAAATCAAGTTAAATCTTAAAAACTTTAATTAAATTTTAATTAATTTTTAACCTTAATTTAATCCTTTATTTAACATTAAATTCAATTAATCTTCAATTAGCCTAATTTAATTTTTAATTTAATTCTTATTTTAATTTTAATTAATCCTTAATTAATTTAATTTTAATTAATTCTTAATTAATTTCATTAATTAATCCTTAATTAATTTCATCTTAATTAATTCTTAGTTAATTTAATCATAATTATTTTTACCTTAATTTAATTCTTAATCAATTTAATTCCAATTAATTCCTAAATAAACTTTAAATCTTAATAACTTAAACTTGAATTAAATAAAATCCTACCCAAACTGCAACAATCAATTTAATAAAATTAAATATGTCAAAGTGGGTTGACATATTCGCGGGTTCACCCGCATGTATCAAATCAGGAATTTTATACATTATTAGAAACTTAAGTAAAATGATTTGAATTGTTTGACTCATGCATAACTGTCATGCTCATGCATTTGCTTTTATATATATATGGCATGTCATTCATATTTAAATTTATGCATGATTTAGAACGGTTATAGGAAAAAGACTAGTTAAAACTTGAACAACCTAGTATTAGGTGGAGGTGAGATGATAGTACGTTAGGGAAGCCCTTCTAATAAGGTCAAGTAAGGTAAGGCGTACCCTACTTGGTCTGTTTAGTCTGGTGGAACTAGTCGAAGCTACCGATCCAAAACCTAAGCTAGTTAGACCAAAATTTTTCAAGAAGTAATTTGAAAATGAACTTTCGGTAAAAGGCTTTGTCAAGGAAAGGGTTGTTGCTCCAATAAGGCTACAGCCAAAGAAGGCCTCTGTGCCTCGCCAAGACCTGGAAGTCAATTATCGAAACTCAAATTCAATTTACTATTTGATAAATTTGAACTAACACAAGTTTTAATTAAATCTTAGATTTAAATTCAAAGAAAAATTATTCAAGCATCTCACAATACACCCATAAGGCAACCATGCTTGCTTGTACTGAGACATCTAAAATGGGTGTGATGTTAAGGACCAATAAATTGAAAAATGCTTTTCAAAAATTATTTTCCAAAATTCTTAGAATATTTTCTTAAAAATTTGTTTTCAAAATAGTGTTTTAATATAATAATATTTTTATGGATTTCATGCTTGTCTGATTGTCTATACATAGAATAGATTTTCAAAATTATATCTTTTTGAAAAAATGTTTGACCTATACAATTAGACACAAGCCTTTAGATCAACACTAGAGTCCCTTAAGACACTTAGATAGAGTCATATGGTGTCAGAAACAGGGGAGTTTTTTTTGTTTCTTTTTAAACCTTAAGCTTTAAAATTTATCATCTCAAAATAAGGTTTTCAAAATTGTTTCAAAAACAGTGTTATATCACTATCATTTCAAAATATGTTTTCAAAAATGTCTCAAACACTTATTATGTTAAATCCGAAACTTTTGTGTTGCTTTGGGAAATTTTTCGGAAATAGATCCTAGGGTTTCCGGGGCTTTCGAAGGATGTTTGAAGAATTGAAGTGATTCAATATTAAATTTGGAGGGGTTATTGGTTAAAGATCTATAATAGGGGGCTTAGCTTGGAATTGATGAAATGGGAGGGGCCTAAAAACAAAATGGACCTCTTAAATACCTTAACCTAAGCCGGCCGAATACCCTCACCTCACGCGAGCCGCCTTCTCCCGATCGAAAGCCGACCACTTCACCTTCTTCCCTCGCCCGCGTTCCCTAGTTCGCAAACCTATTCCACCGTCTTTATCCACTCAATTGCCCCGGCGACCCTTCTCCTCCACACGAAGCCAGCAAGCTCAAGGCCGGCGATTCCTCTTTCCTTTCAGTCGCGCGCATTTGACGCCAAAGCCCTAATTATCTTCATCCTCTGTCATCCGACGGTCAGTGGCTTCCTTCCCCCGCTCCAGACGACGGACACTGTTGGACCGTGAGAAGGTAAGCCTAGCCGATTTCTGTGTTTCTTCGATTCTGCCAGCCAATGACTCGGGATGATGGGGTGCTTTGACCGTAGTTGTGGGACTTCGATGGATGGGGTTCTGATGAAAGGGGGCGAAGCTGAGATCTAAGGATGAAGCTGGACACCGGTGACGGAGTGGGAGAACAAAAGAGGATTGCCGGAAAGGAGTTTAGAGGTGGATTGTTTCCCCTACAATCACAGATCCAGTGCTGTCAGGTGAGGATTTTCCCTTACATTGAGATTGAAATATTGTCTATGATCTTGGCTGTGTTGGGGTGTCGGATCGTTTCTTTTTGATTAGAAATAACAATCCCTTTTCAATCGAATCACCATTGCTAATGAGCAGCTGTGAATTGCGATTCAGTTTCCAGACTTGAGATTCTGGATTTGGGTTCTTTGACTAACGAATAGTGTGTGGGTGATTTTTCAGTTTTGGGATGGCCTTGTGGATTGAGTTCTCTTTAGTTTGGAACTTGTAGGTCTATTCTATTTGATCTGTGAGGTTTTATGTGAGCAGCTGGTGAGGTTGGGTTTCAGTCAATCTTTGGTGCGCCAACTCACCGTGTGATAGGGAGTTCCTGCCGTGGAGTGTTGCTCAGGCTCAGGTAACGAATGTTGAATGTTGGATTTAGCCATTTGATCAAACCGATAGTTAAGTAAGTTTGGATTTATAAGGGATTAATATGAGTTTATTGGAATAAACTTAGTTGATTTCTTGGAAGAGGAAACTAGGGATTAAATGCAGACTAAACCTAGAATTGAACCTAATCTTAATTACGCTGAGTAATTAGAAACCTTTCATTTAATTAGGGGTAATTAAATGGAAAGGAAATGGTTAGGTTAACCAGAGCATGGTTTAGGGATTTGTTAGCTAGCTATTATCTTTGTAATAGTTAATTAAATGCATCCTTGATACAGGAGCTTGATTGGATTTGTTGCTGCTTATTATTGGCGGGTGGTTCTATCTCGTTTGATACGGACTTCCACTCTTGGAGGCGGGTACTTCTTGCTTGTATCTGTAGATCCACTTTATCTTTATGCATGGCTGGTTATTTATGCAGTAGGCTGATATTGACCTTTATCTGCTACCGTTTTGTTATCCTGCTTGATACTTATGCTTGACCTTGGATATGATCTACATTTACTTCTATACAGTCTCGTTTATTTGTTATCTGACTCTGTATAGCATTGGTATGAGCATGAGTATGTGGATATAGATTAGCATACCATAGTATGGTTGTATTGGTTGATTTTGGTCATACTTGCACGTGTGTCTAGATATGGACTGATTGGGTTATTGTGGTATGTCACCTGATATCGCATTGGTTGATTCTACTCATACTTGCACGTGTATCTTGTTATAGGATTGATTGGGTTATGATGCATACATATGACCTGTGCATGATAGGTTGGGTTATGTGTCGATGACCTGGTAGGGGTTGCATGTGTTAGTCATGCACCATACCTGCACTGTTGCATGCCGGCGATCAGCGACTCCCTTGTGGTTGAGCCTATCGTCTTCCGCACATGATATGCACACACGGCCACTCATGGGTTAGTGGATACCGCTGGGTGTGTGCATTTGCTCTGTACTGCTCCGCTCGTCCGCTCAGGGTAGTGGTTTCGGAGCGTGGTAGCAGGTCGGGATCCCTTCTCTTACCATAGACCAGAGAAGATGAGAGAGATATCTCCCCCATATATACATGGGGCGGAGTGTTTACTCCACCAGCATCCTGTCCACTCGGTCATTCAGGAGCAGTGATGGCAAAGTGCGGACAGTGTCACAGCTCTACCCACTCGGCCGACACAGTATCGCCTGTCTCGGTGGCTTGACTGGAGTTAGGGGGTGACCATGACATTGCATCATGTGCATATGATGCATTTGCGCATTCATTGTGTTTGCTGCATTTATTTGCTGTACTTGTTTGACATGCACATACAGGATGTACTTTTGGTATAGTTTGTTGACCCTGCACTTGCTCGTATGGTACGAGTCCTATTATGATCATGATAGACTGATTTCTGGTATGTACAGTCCTTTATTAATTCAATTATGCATACTTCTGATATTCTTATGGAGACTGTATCCTGTTGTTTCTTTATAGTTGTTGTAGCTACTTTTCTGCCATGCATATCTTTCTATATACCCGCGAGTCCACTTGGACTCACCACCCGTCGTAATATTTTTGTTTTCAGGTTGATAGCTTGCCGGAGGAGCCTAGTTGCCGGTCCTGGTCCCTACGACTCAGCTGTTGAGTGCTTCCGCGTTCGTTTTCTTTTGATAGCATTCTTATGCGTTGTATTTGTTTCATATGTCATGGACTTGTATTCGGATTTATTCGCACGGTATTGTATTTTTGAGTCCTTTGTTGGACTATGTGTTTGGGTTTTGCTACGCGCCTGCCCTGGGGGCAGCTCAGGTGAGTTTTATATTTCCAGTATTGCGTTGTTTCTTTTCTTAGCTTATTTATATCTGTTTGTCTGGCCTGAGGTCATGCTATATCTGCGTGTGTCTATGTATATGTGTAAATTGTCCGCCGGACAGGGGAGATGCTGTCCGATTTTATATTGGATCAGCGGCTCCATGGGTCTCAGGGCGTGACAATTTATATTGGTATCAGAGCCCAGGTTGTCGGATACCTTGGGGGCTTGTGGATTTTCGATGTTTATCTGATACCAATTTGTTTTGGTAACAAAGACAGGTTCAGATACCTGTTTATGTTTTACGGATGTTTCAGAGTTAAATCTGATACCTATTCGGTAGGTGTCAGAGCTCGGGTTTGATGAGATCTACCCGAGTACATTTCGGATTTTCGGAGTCGCTTTTCCGACGTGTTTTGTACTTTGGGACCTGGCGGCGACGGGACATCTCCAGGCAGCAAGAGGTATATCTTTTAGACTTATCCTATTTTTAGTATTCACTATTAGAGTTAGGATTGGTTAGATTATCCCAGTTTGGTGGGATCGTATATCCATACTAGATGGATAGATATTCGTAAACTTGGTTTTTGTTGGATTGACATGTTGTTAATCTATCTTGTGATCGTTTATGGGAGCGATTCGTTGATACATTGCGGATAAGACCTTGGAGCGGAGAATGTTAATTCTCTAGTAGCATCGATTGATGAGACGGAAAGCCAAGGTCGAATCTGTCGACAACCTAGTGGAGGTTAAGGATTTTGGTTTTCCTAGACCATATTATTCATAGTACATGTACCATCTATTATTAGCTGGACGAGAACTAGGGTTGCCTACTGTAGTTGGCTCGATCAGTGTAGGATCGACTTATCCTGGTTCAAGAGTTTCAGACCGTTGGGTCGTTTATGCCTAGTTAGGTGACCTGGAAGGCACGTTTATGGTACATGACATACATATGACCTGTGCATGATAGGTTGAGTTATGTGTCGATGATCTGGTAGGGGTTGCATGTGTTAGTCATGCACCATACCTGCACTGTTGCATGCCGGCGATCAGCGACTCCCTTGTGGTTGAGTCTATCGTCTTCCGGCACATGATGATGGGATTGAGTGATATAGAAAGCTGGGTGTTATTTGCTCTGTATGCTCGCTTTCCAGGGTGTGTTTCGGCGTGGTAGCAAGCAGGATCCTTCTCTACTATAGACCAGAGGATGAGAGATTCTACTTATCATGGGCGGAGCGTAGCACCCATCCTTACAGGGCATGATGGCAGAGTGGGAGGTAAGTAATGCCAAAAGACGCCCTTCATGAATAAAGGTCACCATGATTATGTAATGATACTTTGAGATTATTGTGTTTGCTGCATTTCCTTGGCCTATTGAGTGACATCAGAGTTTTTTCGATGGTGGTTGAAGACGTGTTGGTACGGTTTTATGACATGATGACTATCTGTATTCAGTCTTATTATTTCGTTTCTGCTTCGTATTATTATGAGAGATTTTTGTTCTTTATAGCTGTTTAGCTACTTGCTGATGCATCTTTTTATAGCAGATCACTTGATCACCCGTGGTAATATTTTGCATTGATACCACCGGGAGCCAGTGGTTGTCCTACGACTTCTGTTGGTGCTTCCCATGTTTCCTTTATAGGATAGATGGTTGTATCATTTTTCCTTATGTGTGGTTGTATGGATTATTGAGATTTATGAGTCCTCTTTGGATTGTGCTTGTGGTTTTGCTACGCACCACCGAGGAGCTAGGTGAGTATATTCGTAACAGTTGTTTCTCATCATGATTTATATAATCGTTAATGCCTGAGGATTTAAACGCGTGTGTTGTTTACCTTTAAACCTCTGACAATGCTGTCCAATTTTATATTGGATCAGCGGCTCCATGGCTCTATCTGTTATTTCTGCGCTCCAGGCACAGAGATTGTTATCACTGGATTGTCAGGGTTATCTATTATCGATGATTAGCATGGATGACAGCAGTAGTTCCTCTCTTCCGAATATTCCAGTTGTGCGGGAGTTCCCAGATGTCTTTCTAGAGGAGCTACCGGGTCTTCCTCCCAGGAGACAAATAGAGTTCACTATAGAGCTGATTCCGGGGACTGCGCCGGCATCTAAGGCGCCTTATCGCATGGCACCGAAAGAGTTGGACGAGCTGAAGGTCCAACTCCAGGAGTTATTAGACCGAGGGTTCATCAGACCGAGCGTATCTCCTTGGGGTTCACCGGTGTTGTTTGTCAAGAAGAAGGATGGTTCTTTGAGGTTATGCATTGACCACCGACAGTTGAATGCAGTAACCATCAAGAACAAGTACCCGTTGCCACGGATAGAAGATTTGTTTGATCAGCTTAGAGACACCTCAGTGTATTCTAAGATTGATCTGCGGTCCGGATATCATCAGCTGAGAGTTAGAGACTCAGATGTTCAGAAGACAGCGTTCCGCACTAGATATGGGCACTATGAGTTCTTGGTAATGCCATTTGGGCTTACCAACGCTCCAACGGTATTCATGGATTTGATGAACCGCATATTCCTGGAGTATCTAGATCAGTTTGTGATTGTCTTCATTGATGACATCTTGATCTATTCGCGTTCTGAGGAGGAGCATGCGCAGCATCTTCGCATAGTTTTGGAGACTCTTCGACGGGAGCACTTATTTGCGAAGTTCAGCAAATGCGCATTCTGGCTATCCTCAGTCGGTTTTCTGGGGCACGTGGTTTCCAGCCGTGGTATTTCAGTAGACCCCCAGAAGATCGAGGTTGTCACCAGTTGGGAACAGCCGAAGTCAGTTCAGGAGGTTCGCAGTTTCTTGGGATTAGCCGGCTACTACCGACGATTTGTTGAGGGCTTCTCGAGCATAGCTATGCCGCTGACACGCCTTACCAGGAAAGACATGAAGTTCACATGGTCAGAGGCTTGTGAGGCTAGTTTCCAGGAGCTGAAGCAGAGATTAGTGTCGGCACCCGTCCTCGTTCTTCCATCAGGAGAGGACGGATTTGTGCTTTATACAGATGCATCTTACCAGGGATTGGGTGTCGTTCTGATGCAGCACGGGCGGGTAGTGTCTTATGCTTCTCGACAGCTGAAGGAGCATGAGAAGAACTACTCAGTTCACGATTTATAGTTGGCAGCTATTATTTTTGCTCTGAAGATTTGGGGCATCACCTGTATGGGATTACCTTTGAGATATTCACGGATCATAAGAGCCTCAAGTATCTTTTCACGCAGAAGGAGCTCAACCTCCGACAGAGGAGGTGGATGGAGTTCCTGAAGGACTACGATTGTACCATTAGCTACCACCCTGGGAAAGCTAATGTCGTTGCCGATGCCTTGAATAGGAAGTCCAAAGGGGTACTGGCCTACCACCGAGTTCTGGTTACTGAGATCGTCCAGAGTTTCTCAGAGTTGGGTCTAGAGGAGCAGGGTCAGACTGAGAGGGGTATTCTGGCGACCATTGTTGCTCAGTCTTCCATCCGGACAAGGATCAGAGAGGCTCAGGCGAGCGATCAGCATCTGCAGTTCCTCGACAGTCGAGCAGCCACAGAGCAGCAGTCTGATTTTACACGAGACGATGCGGGTGTCTTGTATTTTCGCGGGAGACTTTGTGTACCCGAGGCACACCCTGTTTTGGAGGAGCTATTACAGGAGGCACATCGCTCCCGATTTGCTATCCATCCGGGTGCCACCCGCATGTATCGGGATCTGAGACGTTCCTACTGGTGGAACGGAATGAAGCGGGATATCGCTGACTTCGTAGCCCGATGACTGGTATGCCAGCAGGTTAAGGCAGAGCACCAGAGACCTGCTGGGCTACTTCAAAGTATTCCCATTCCCGAGTGGAAGTGGGAACACATTACTATGGATTTCGTGGTGGGTTTGCCTAGGATCAGACGAGGCCTTGACGCGATTTGGGTGATCGTTAATCGATTGACCAAATCCGCGCACTTTCTAGCTATTCGGAAGACCGATTCTTTGGATAGATTAGCAGAGCTGTATTGCAGAGAGATCATCAGATTGCACGGCACACCGTTGAGTATCATCTCCGACCGAGATCCGCGTTTCACCTCATGCTTCTGGCAGAGTCTGCAGAAGGCCATGGGTACCGAGCTCAGATTTAGTACCGTCTTCCATCCGCAGACCCATGGTCAGTCAGAGCGTACCATCCAGACCTTGGAGGACTTACTGCGAGCCTGTGTTATGGATTTCGGAGGCAGTTGGGAGGATCATCTGCATCTTGTCGAGTTCGCCTACAACAACAGCTATCATGCAGCTATCTAGATGGCACCGTATAAGGCGTTGTATGGTAGGCCCTGTCGGACACCCACCCTCTGGGAGGAGGTTGGGGAATCCCAGCTGTTAGAACCTCAGAGAGCTCAGCACGAGGCAGAGTTAGTCCGTACCATCAGACGCAGGATATCTGAGGCGCAGGATCGTTAGAAGAGCTATGCCGACCGGAGACGGAGACCTCTGGAGTTCTCCGTAGGTGATCATGTGTTTCTGCGAGTTTCACCCACGAAGGTGGGGGGGGGGAACGATTCGGTCTACTTGGCAAACTTGCTCCGCGTTACATCGGTCCGTTCCAGATTCTGGAGAGGGTTGGAGCAGTTGCTTATCGTTTGGCTCTACCACCATCCATTACCGGTGTACACAATGTATTTCACGTATCCATGCTGAGGAGATACGTACCAGACCCTTCACACGTGCTGTCGGATGTCTCAATTCCACTTCAGCCTGACGCGTCTTACGAGGAGATTCCTGTACGAATTTTGGGTCACTGAGAGCGTCAGTTGCGGAACAAGACAATCCGGCTGGTTAAAATCGGATGGCAGCATCACTCGGATGAGGAGGCTACCTGGGAGCTTGAGGATGTCATCCGAGCTCGCTACCCCCAACTGTTCGCTTGAGGTATGTATGGTTAGTTACTGTTCAGCATTTATATCAGCATACTTCTTGATAGTGTTTACTGTAGTGAATATCGAAATTTGGGGACCAAATTTTTATTAGTGGGGGAGGATGTTAAATCCGACACTTTTATTCCGCTCCAGAAAATTTTTCAGAAAACACCCTAGGGTTATCGGGCCCTTAGACAAAATTTCGGAGAGTAAAATGGAATACAACAAAATATTTTGAGGTCTAAAGGGCTTAAAACTTCAATCAAGGGTCTGGATGCAATAGAGCAGAATTTAGAGGGGGTTAACTGCTAAAAACTCGAAACTAAGGGCATCCTCACGAAACACTTTGCATTGGACTAGCACTTCATCCGTGAACAGGTAGAAGCTGGAGCAATTCAAGTCATCTACAATAATACACGCTGCCAGATAGCTGGCATCCTAACTAAGGGTCTCAGTATTCATCATCATCAACGACTCATGCACAAGATGCACATGATTGACATCCATGCGCCTCTTGAGAGGGGGTGTCAAAATAGCCTTAAAAGAAGCTAACAAAGACGATAAACATTAGCACTGCTTGAGATGATATTAATGTTCTAGCATCAAATCAAAATGACCGTTGATCTTTCCTTGTATAAAAGAGTGTAGAGATTGTACATCAGTTCTCAAGGATTATTAAATGATACCTTTCTCAATAATCCATTTTTCTAAACTTCTTATTATAGAACATACCTTAGATTTTGGAATCCCCACCAAAGGCAATAAAAGTACTTCTTGCTGAAATGTGTGCCAAAAATGTCATTTGTCAATGCAATTTTAAAGATTCCCTAGTTGAAAATACCGTCATCAGGATCACAATGGTTGAAAACACTAGTGACAGTAGGCCATCTTAGACGATCTGGTTGACTGAACTGATCACAATACAAAAACTTAGGCTGACACAATGGTCCATTCCTGCCATCTTCTAGTTTGCATTGTGATCTCCAGGATGTGATCACACGATCAAGGGAAAGAAAATAACAAGAGGCACCTATAACCTGCAATGGAATTGAACTAGAGCATTATCCTAAGTTCAAGTTTCTCGAGATAATTCATAACAAATAAAGTAAGATGGTGAAGTTACTTACATGACTGGCAATCAAGCAAAGCAGAAGATTGTAAGAAGCTCCAGCCCAAGCAGTCTTTGCAACTACCTCACTAGTTAAAATGATTTGATGACTTAAAGAAAACACAAGATGTAGTCTTGCTATGTACTGTACTATAACAATAATGGCAAATGCATTGTGCTTTTTTTCAGCACTTAAGCTCTTGATTGCTGGTACAATCAACCAGCTAAAAATCTGCACAATAGAAAAAAGTCAACCAACACTAAAGCTCTCTAAAGAAAAATATATACTCAAAGTTATAGAAATATTTCAAAGAAATCATACTTCCAAAGCAGAGCAATAACAAGGTAAAATTCTCTTTTCTCAAATTATAATGCTAATAGATCTGTTGAGCTACTCATCCATTCAGTATACATAATATGGGCCAGTTATTTATTGATCATCCACTTCATTTTTTGCTATCAAATTGCATGCACTTCGGAAATATTCAATTGAAGGAAAAGTTTCTGTAAGAACTTCGGAATTGATAAGCCAACTCTATGCATGTCCAATGAATATGCTCATAGACATCCCTGACGTTTCCTTCTTAGGTATATGATTAATATCAGTACAGTGACTAGATAATTCTTGTGATTTAACAGAGTCAATACTGAAAGGAAAGGGGAGTACCTGCGGTATCGGAAGGGCGACTGCAACATCTAGAGCAAAGTCTGATTTCAAATACCTTTTTGCTATCTTCTTGCCATCCATCACAAGTTCACCCCATCTGAAAATTCTTGAGCTTGGAGCAACATATGCAGTCCTATACTTTACTGCTATGCTCAGCGTGTAGAATAAGTCAGCAAGAGTTCGCAAGAAGGTAATTGAAACTATCAAATCGTTGCCTATCTTAATGCACATTGTATTGCTCTTCTCAGCCACACGCAAATAGAAGTGCAGAGGATCTACAAACAGCACACTCAGGAATGAGGTGAGGAAAACACAATTCCATACTGATACGATGCCACTTTGCGGATCCAGTATCCACTTCCTCCGAGGATCAAGGTCCTCAGCAAAAACTTCAGAACCCAGAGGGCTGTAAGCATCAATTTTACTGGTAATCAATGCAGATTTTGAAACAAGTTGCATGGATTTAGTTGCTTTCTCCTTCCGATGGTGATAGAACCTACTAAAACGAACAGAGTAAGGGAAGCGTAAACCCAGCAAGGTACAAATTACAAGAAGAAAGGAAATTGGACAAAAAAAACCTCTTTTTTAGGTTTGGCTGCTGTAACATCTCGAGAACCAAACCTTCACAGGCTCATCTCATCATCCGCTCTTCTCTGCTCAGGCTAGGCTTTATCCCTGATCTGGCGACGGCGGTGGCTCAAGTGAAGTACAGATGCAACACCCAACGACGCTCCTACCTACACGCAACGTCAATAGAAAGCAATCAAGCGAAAGGAGGAGAACAGAACCGAAAGTGATTCTTTTTAATCTGGAATAGAAAAAGGCGGCACTTTTGTCAAGCGGGCATCAGATTCGCCAAAAGAAACGAGCAAAATGCTGGAGTAGAAGATTATTCCATCGAAGGCGGATACGGGCAAGAGAGAAGAACATCCTTCTTCGTCCCTCCGACTGCGGACGCGGAAGGACGACGAGGACCACGAAAAGCGGAGACGGCACCTAAGAAGCCCAGCAGACATTAACGGATTGGTCCGTCCCGGTAAGATGATTTCAATAATATATCACAAAAGCTGACCGGGGACATCAACGGAAACATTTGAGGAGGCTTCAAAATCGAACCGGATTGGTCCGTCCCGCACCGTATTTTCACTAGTTATATAAATTGGTTAAATAAAACAAAATTCTTTTTTTTCCTCTAAAAAATATGCTTAATCTCCATCTATATCTTTGATAGGAGAGCTCCAAGCGGTTTATAGGTCAACGTAACAGAATACGTGATAGTCTCGGTTTGTTGATAGAAAAGTTTAAGGTGTGATTTGATTGCTCAGGGACTCAACTTCCCGTATACTCCAGTCGAATATTACCGATTCGACAGTATTATGTCGATGAAAACATCATTTTTCTTTTTACTGTCTTGGTCGACATAATTTCATCGAGTCCCAATATCCTCAAACTCAACGTCGACCATTCCGTCGTTCCAAAGTTAAGTTGGAGTTCTGGGATCATCTATTTGGATCAAGAGAGCTTCTTCTTAATACATTTCTAATGTAAAATTTTTGGCCCCCTACACTATGATTGCAGCGATAAGATGATTAACCGTTATCTCATATATTTGTAATTCGATCCTCAGTTACGATGTATTTGTAGAAAATTTTCTTTTAAATAGGACGCGAGCCCTGGGACGCTGGACTTCTAGATCGTCCATCACAAACGCTTCCCGATTTATCCTAGCTGCCGGTGGGAAACTTTCGTAGGACCGGACTAATCGCTCGAAAAACCTCGTTAATCATGTTTTCTAATATAAATTTTTTTCCTCCAAATGGGGTGCGAGTCCTGGGATGTTGGACTTCTAGATCATCCATCATAAATGCTTCCCGATTTATCCTCGCTGTCGGTGAAAAAATTTTGTAAGATCGGACCGATCGCCCAAGGATGAAAAAATCTCGTTAATTATGTTTCTAATATAAAATTTTTGGAATGATTTGTTAAATAAAAAACTGAAAAAAAAAACAAATTATTATGGGCATAAAATCTGAGATTTTTAATTTAAGTTTAAATCTGTTTTTTCTCTCTCGGAGATGGAACCTATAACAAATGATCTAATAATATTGTATGTTTGACCCTTCAAAATAAATAATAATGATTGAAATTGTTTTTATTTTTTAGAAATAAATATATTTGATAAATTAAAAATATATTAATGATTATAATTAAATTAAAATTTATTAGTTAATTAAATATTAAATAGAAATTATGAATTAAATAAAATTTCATATTTATTAATTTATTAATTATAAATTATAAATAAATTCAGATCATAATTATTTAAAATATTAAATGAAAATTATATAAAGATATTAAATAATAATTTTAACTATTAGAAATTAAAAAATTAGATTTTTTATGTTTGTGATGTGGTGTTGACGTGGTATATTGAAAATTATAAAAAAAATGTATTAGAGACTCTTTAATAGGTTTTTAAATTTTTGACGTGATATCTATATGACATATTGAGAATTATAAAAAAAAATCTTCAAAAGTTTAATCATGAGAGATGCCCCTATGCGTTTGAAGATAAAATGGTTCTTAGACTTCGGTATCAAGAAAAGAATCCTTCCCAATCTCAAGTTGCTCATGGGCATTTGCCCAAAAAAGGTGGAACCGTCACCTTATCGGCCTCCTGGTCCCGGCCCCATAGGTTTCTAGAGGGAGGCAAACCACGGTTATCACTGGTGTGGTGAAGCGTCTGGAGTCGAGGGAATTAATGTCAACAGACAAGAATTTTATCCCCATGCGCAATTAGCAACTCTTGAACCTGTGACCTCGACCAAATCGATCAGGCACCTTACCTCATGGGCATTTGCGGTATCTCCGAAGAGAAGGCGTCTCAAGCAATGAGAAGCCGCCCTTAGTTCCTTGCCCAAAATCTAGTAGATTCACTCCCGGATTTGGTCCGTAGAGCCGACGAGCTGGGATGCCCCGACAATCTTCAACGTTCCCGTCGTTGCTCGCCGTTCTCCACAGTATCAGCAATGAAACCTTCGAAGCCAAACACATTATTGTCGGGTCTTGGCTTGTCGGAGTCGGACGTCTTCACTGCAATCAGGAAGAAGCCAACCTTGTTGAATATTTCTCAATCTCACATGCGGAGAAAGATTGGAAATTTTCATCAAGGAAGTTGGCTATCAGCCTTCTTTCGTTGTCCAACAGCCATTGTTACTCCTGTTTAGCTTGGAAAAGGGAGTGATTTCAAGGTTTCGGGTGATCGAGCGCTGTTGAAGTCAAAAAAAAATTATCGACCAAACAAACGTGTTTGCTCTCTTGTTTATGCTTATTCCAGGGACCGTGATTTATCTCCTTCGTGATGACCTTGGGACGGGTGCGGTGGAAGCGTTGGGGGCGAACGATTTCACCTTTTTGTCTATTGTTTATGCTTATCTGATAAAAAAATTCATGGACAGGTCTGTGCTCCCATATAAAAGGAAGCTCCCTGAGCTACTTGACATTTGTGATTCGCCATCAAGGGCGTCGTGCCTCTAATTTTGAGTTCCAGACTGACAGAGATTTTTTGAAAAATTTATTCAGGTGCGAGACTCTTCTCCATCTAACCGATAAATTAAGCTCTTTGGCCTTTCAATTGATGTTAGCCGTTGCATGGCATTTTCTGGATTCGATTGCATCTTCGTTGAGCTCAACAGAACTGTTTGATTGGCAGACATAACAATGCTGCAAGCATACTATGACAGCTGGGAGGTGATAAAAGCATATTTTATGGTCTAAACATTAACTATGGGTGTCAAAACTATAATCTGTTACTCCAGTATACGAAACCACATTGGAGTTCCAAAAGTCTCAATTCATTAATAATATTGGATGACGTAGTAGACGAATTTAGAATGATCAATTTGACCTCATAAAAATTTTTCATCTGTTATCAAAGTAAATCGAGAAGTATTCATGATGGACAATCTAGAAGCTCAGCGTCCTAGGATTCATGCTCATTTGGAGAAAAAATTCTTACAAAATATATTATAGCTAAGGATCAAATTACGAATGTCTAAGATAGTAATTAATTATTCTACTATTACACCATAGCCCCGGGACTTTTAATTTTATGTTCCAGAATGGCAGAGATTTTTTGGAAAATTTATTCAGGTGCGAAACTCTTCTCCATCTAACCGATAAATTAAAAAACTATAATCTGCTACTCCTTTCTTTAAGTATACGTAGCCACTGGAGTTCCAAAAGTCTCAATTCTCAATGATAGGGTGAGTGAAAATAGGAGAATGAAAATCATAGTGAATGATATGGCATGATATGACACTTCGCATGCACACATTCGATTATCACTTGAACATCATCGGCGGCCTTTGGCCGCCGCCCTAAATCAAACTATACCCTAGGGGGACACGGTGAACCCGTCGGAGATCGTGCATGCAATGTGCCACGTCATTCACTATGGTTTTCACTCTCCCATTTTCACTCTCTCAATCATTATTCTTCTATTAATAATGTTGGATCAAGTAGTAAATGAATTTGAAGTGATCGATTCGGTTCTACAAAAATTTTTCATCAATCATCAGGATAAATCGAGAAGCAGTCATGATGGGCAATCTAGAAGCCCAACATCCTCTGATTCGTACCCCATTTAGAGGGAAAATTCTTGCTAAATACGTCGTAATTAGGGATCGAACCGCGAATATCTAGAATAACAATTAATTACCCTACCGTTACATCATAACCAACCTCAATTCTGTTAACAAGCTCTAAGATGTACAGTAAAATATGAAACTAAGATGATCATTTACATTATTAGTTGATTCATACCCATTAATTAATTTTTACAGTTGCATAGAAGTGAATGATGCCGTCCAATAAAAATTTATCATTGACTATCAGAGTAAATTACACAACAAAAATAATAGCTAATAACGACGAACTTTTTTAATAGGCCGTCGCTATTGGCGACGGATATATAGTATCCGTCGCTAGAGTTGCGCGCCAAGTCAAACCCCTGAATTTAGTGACGGACATGGTCAAAGTCCGTCACTAGAATTAAGCGGCGGGTCAAATCCCTGAATATAGCGACGGACTTGGTCAAAGCCGTCGCTAATCTGCGACGGACAAGTTAATCTATCGCAATAATAGTTAAAAAAAGTGACGACCCCTTCCCCCGCGGGCACACGATCCGGTGAACCCTAACTCTCCCCTCTCGGCGATTCTCCTCCGGTCCGATGAACCCTCCTCCGATCCCAGGTACGCGAGCTAAGCCACATTTCCCTGATTTTCGTCGTTGGTTTGTGCTTCCGCGACGGCGTCGTCTTCTCCAGGCAGCCACGGCTTGGCACGGCTTGACACAACCGCGCGCGGCCTCCCGTAGCCAGCCGCAGCCTCACGCGGGTAGGCGGGGCGTCCCGCGGCCCCTTGCGGGCAAGCGCGGCTAGTCGCGGCCCAGCGCGGCTACTCGCGGCCTGCTGCGGTCGCGTGCCGCCTGCTGCGGCCGCGCGCCGCCTGCTGCGGCCGCGCGCCGCCTGCTGCGGCCGCGCGCCGCCTGCTGCGGTCGCACGTCGCCTGTTGCGGCCTGCGACCCCTGCTGCGACCGGTGAATAATTAATCAATTAATTAATTAATTAATATATTATTTAATTAATTTAGTTAATAATTTCCTTTGTTAAATCATTAATTGTGTAATTAATTGATCAAATATTTGATTAATTTTAGATTAATTGTTTGAGTAATTAGATTATTAAGATGATTAATTGTTTGATTAATAAGATTAATTGATTCATTAATTAGATCTTGTTTGATTAATTTTAGATTAATTGTTTGATTAATTTGATTAATTTGTTGATTAATTGTTTGAATTATTTAAATTATCTTATCTGAATTCAGATACAATGTATCCGAACAAGGTATGGATGTATAATAGGCTAGACAATGGATTTAACCATGAGAAAGTTTTTGTTGGAGTGGAAAAATTTGTTAACTTTGCAAAGTGTCATCCTGAGTGTTTGAATGACACAGAGTTGAAGTATCCATGTAATCAACGCAAATATAGAAATACAGCTTTCCGTGATGAAGATACAGTGAAAACTCATATCGGCAGGTATGGGTTTGTTCCAGATTATTACAACTGGTACTGTCATGGAGAGCCGTATGTATATGAATTTGGTGGACCTTCTGTTGCATCATCATCGAACTCAATTGGACCAGAGACATCATATAACCCTGCTGATGCAATGCAATTAATGGTTTACGATGCAATGAATGCTTTTGATCAATCAAAGTAGAAAATACATTTTCTGATGTTCAGAAAATGTATGACATGTTAAAGGCTAGTGAAAGAGAATTATGGGAAAGTATTCCTTTAGGTCATTCTCAATTATCTGCTACTGCAAGATTATTGAATATAAAGGCAGAACATCATTTCTCAGAACGATGTTATGATGACATATGTCAACTTATGTCAGAGTTACTTCCAACTGATAACTGCATGACAGATAGTTTCTACAACACTAAAAAACTAATCAGAGACTTGAGTTTGCCAGTTGAGAAGATATATTGTTGTGTCAATAATTGCATGATCTATTGGAACGAAGATAGTGAGTTGATGGAATGCAAAATCTGTAATCATCCTCGTTATAAGCATGGTGATCACATGGTAAATCAGAAGAAGAAGAAAAATATTCCTTACAAAGTCATGTATTACTTTACTTTGACTGCTAGACTCCAACGTTTGTATGCATCAGTAGCAACAGCAAGTCATATGATCTGACATCAAAACCATGGACATGATGGAGACATTATGTGTCATCCTTGTGATTCCCCTGCATGGAAACATTTAGATTCAATATTTTCTTCCTTTGCTATGGAACTACGTAATGTTAGACTTGGACTTTCTGCAGATGGATTTCAGCCATTTGGAAGTTATGAACAACAATATTCATCATGGCCTGTTATCTTAACATCATACAACTTACCACCATGGATGTGCATGAAAGATGAATTCATGTTTTTTACTGTTTTAATTCCAGGTCCTCAAAATCCAAAAGGGAAAATAGATCTTTTTTGCAACCTTTGATAGCTGAGCTGAATTATTTATGGAATATAGGTTCAGAGACGTATGACATTGCTACAAAGTCAAACTTTTTAATGCATGCAACATTGTTATGGACTATTAGTGATTTTCCTGCTTACTCAATGTTATCAGGATGGAGCACAGTTGGAAAGTTAGCATGTCCACATTGTATGAGTCAGTTAGATGCATTTTCTTTGTCCTGCAGTGGCAAGATTTCTTGGTTTGATAATCATCGAAAATTTTTACCTCTTGATCATCCGTTCAGTAGAAATAAGAAACATTTCAAAAGGAATGAAGTAGTTAGGAAGCTACCTCCAGTTGGGATGTCAAGCGAAGAAGTGTTAAATGAAATTGATAGTTATGGATTTCTACCAGTATATCAGGATGGATCAGATGATATCAACAAGTATATTGTTAGAGTCAACAAATGTGGTTGGAGGAAAAGAAGTATTTTTTGGGAGTTTCCATATTAGAAATATTTACTCATTCGTCATAATTTGGACGTGATGCATATTGAGAAAAATTTCTTTGATAACATCATTAATACTGTCTTAAATGTGCATGGGAAAACAAAAGATACAACAAAATCTCATGAAGAATTGAAACAATTAGTTAGCAGGCCTGAGTTGCATCAGAATGAAACAACTGGTAAATATCCGAAGGCTTGTTATACATTGGACAAAGAAAGTAAGCAAGCATTGTGTTCTTGGTTGAAAAACATAAAATTTCCATATAGATATGCCTCTAATATGTCTCGTTGTGTGGATACGAATAGATTTAAAATGGTTGGAATGAAGAGTCATGATTGTCATGTGTTCATGCAAAGATTAATTCCAATAGTTTTTCAAGAATTACTTCCTAATAATGTTTAGCAAACACTTACAGAATTAAGCCTTTTTTTTCAAAAATCTGACTTCCAGAGTTGTTACGGTAGTAGATATGTTACGCCTTCAGACAGAGATTCCTTTAATACTATGTAAGCTTGAGCGAATATTTCCACCAAGCTTTTTTGCTTCAGTGGAGCATTTGACTATTCATTTACCTAGCGAGGCACAAATTGGTGGTCCTGTACAATACAGATGAATGTATCCTTTTGAAAGGTTTCTTAGAAAATTAAAGAATAATATGCGTAACAAAGTAAGAGTTGAGGGATCAATATGTAATGCATACCTGGTTGAAGAAGCAAGTTCATTTTGTTCCTATTACTTTGCTGAAAATGTGAAAACCAGACATCGAAAGTGCCCATGCAATCAAGATAACATTCCATCAGTTGACCCAGATATTCTTTCTATTTTCAAGTATCCGGGAAGAGCAATGGGTTCAACTTTATCTAGACGGTTAAATGAAAGAGTGCCGCCAGGACATATATCCTTTTAAACTGTGAAGATGTCAAACCATACCTAAGGTATTATCTCTTGTTGTAATGAAATTAATATTCCATAATATAATCAAATTTCTGGTATGATATCAAATGAACTTATATGTCAGGTTATACCAACAACAGTTGTACATTCAAAATCCATCGATAAGTGCAAATGAGGTAGATCAAAAGATAGAAAGATGAATTTGTATTTTGGTTTCAAATATATGTAAGTGAGTTAATATGCATTTTTTTGTTAACAATTCTTGATTACTTATTAATCTAATTTGATCAACCGCCACTATTATAGGTCAATGATGACAGAATTTCAAATATAGGAGACGAAAGAATTAAAAATCTCGCATTTGGACCTCTTCATACTGTGACAGTTTACTCGGGTTATTACGTGAATGGATACAGATTTTATGTGGGCCAACGTGATTCAGGGATGCTAATGTATAATTCTGGCATCAGTGTCAAAGGATCAACAAACAACAATGATACTGAATTTGACTATTATGACAAGCTAGAGGAAATTATCGAAGTTGAATACCCAGTGTTACCTTTCAAAAGATGTGTATTATTCAGGTGTTTTTGGTATGATCCAACTCCAAGGATGGACACCAGGAAACATCAGTTATACAATTTAGTTGAGGTTAATTCAAGCAAAAGATTCAACAAGTTTGAACCTTTCATTTTTGCGGTGCAATCTGGTCAAGTATTTTATCTGGAGTACCTAACTAAGAAAAGACGACCTAGTGAATGGCTTGTTGTTTGTCAAATGAAGCCTAGGTCAACAATTGAAATGCCAAATTCGATCACTATCCAAAACTCCGATGCTTATCAAAATGAAGAAGTTATAATCAACTCCGTTGATTCAGAAATACAATCAACATCTCAATTACTTATAGATGAGAATGTCTCTTACGAGGAAATTGATGATGGTGAAATATCTAGCAGTGAGGAGGTCGATGTATCAACGGATTCAAGCGATGAAAACTTGCATGTTAATTTAGTTCTATCAGATTAGGATGAGTTAGATGTATTGAACATTAACTAATCAGAGTTTGTATTAAGATGAGTTGTTAATTTAGTTCGTTCTGCTTGTATTGAACATTAACTACGATGCTTGATTATCCCTTTACTTGCTTTATTTACATTGTCTTCATTTGCATGTTTCCATTTGCACTTAGGATTACTGAATTTTATTTTACCTATTCTTCTTATCTGCCTAAACTTTGTGTATAATCAGGTACCATGTCTGCACCCCGTGATCAGCACATTAGACTTACAGTCATCGGTGACAGGTATACATATTCTTCTTATATATTTTAGATCAAAATTTGCTAATATATTTTATTTTTTTTTACAGTTTTATACCGGATGGGCATCAGGTGTCTTCCTATATTTCTAAAAAATTTAAAAAAAGACTGTCCACATCAACCACATGGGGGCATATTGAAAATGATTTGAAAACATTCTATTACGGGGAGTTTTTGGTAAGTAGTTTAGATGTATATTTAATTTGATGTTATAACTTTTTTGATACTAACCATATTTTTTTTTACAGAAAAGGTACACCTGGGAGGAGGGTGCAGAGGAGGAGTTTAAGAAAACATGGAATGCCTACTGCTCCAAATTGTACAGGGACATGATCTATAAGTGGAGAAAGAAAGTTGATAAGCCTACAGAGGTCCCTGAGACGATTTGGGCAGCATGGCGAGCCGTCTGGGATGGCCAGCACTGGCAAGAGAATGCTGCGATTGCTCGAGCCAATCACAATTCAGAGCTTGCTGGCTCCAGCACGGGATCCACGAAGCACACGGCTGGATCCCGTTCTATTGTCCAGCATGCCGGTGATTTGGTAAGTAGTTTTTATTTAGGTTATTAAAGATATTTAGTATGTTTTTTTGAATATGTTTAAACATTATATTTTATGTTTACAGGCTGCTGAGCTACAAAGACCTCCCACTAGTTGGGAGTTATTCAACAAGACCCACAAGAAAAAAGATGGGTCTTTTGTCGATCGTCGCTCCCTAGCAATCAATGTAAGTATATTAGTTATATTTTATTTGTTTTGACATTTTATATAGACTAATTAAATTTTTATTTCACAGGAAGCAATGACCACTAGAGTTGATGAGGCACAGGCGCCTCAGCCTGCTGCAGAGGGGGAGGATGCACAGTCTCTTTCCACCGATGATGTGAATCGGATTTATTTTGATGTCGTCGGTGGGAAGAGGAAGACCGCCCTATACGGCCTGGGCTCTCAGGCAAAGATTACATATGATCAGATGAGTGTTCTAGGGGTTAGGGGATGTCTAGCATCCTCCTCCTCTACCTCTAGTGAGGTTCGTCAATTGTGGGAGAAAAATGATGCCCTGCGGACTCGATTCACGTCGATGGAGTCGACGTGGGCCGGGAGGGACGCAGAGTGGGCAAAGAGGGACGCAGAGTGGGCTCAGAGGGACGCAGCCAGGGATGCTGAGTTGAGAGATTTGCGGGCTCGCCAGACATACACTGAGGAGGTAATAAGACACATGCAAGCTTTTGCATCGACCTTATCGCCGATGACACAGATGCCAGCCCCTCCCGCCCCTCTCGTTTCTCGTTTTGAGTCTCAGGAGACACAGGATACCACACAGGAGTAGAGATATTTTAGTGGTATGTTCTATTTTTTCTTTTTTTTTCAGTAATAATGGATTGAGTTATTATATTCATAATGATTGTCTTCTTATTACTTTATTTCTGTTTACATATTGCACATTATCAGAGTTGAATTCAGATTTCTTCCTCTGCTTAAAATGTATGCATATTCGATATTATTCCTTAATTATTTCTTATTTGTTAATTTTCATTTACATATTTAATATTATTAGAATTATATTTAGATATTAATTCTATTTAACTTTCTTTTTATCTTCTATTCTGCATGAACATTTTTCCTTTCCATCCTTTATTCACTCTGATATTCATGTACGTAATGTTTCTCTCTACTACCTTTAACTTTTGGTGTATATAGTTCTTTTCATATAGTCTGAATTTTGTTTAGCTTCTTTTGATGTATACATTTGGATATTTACTGTTGTTTGTATTGGATAAACTTTTTGGAAAGTTTGGATGTTTACTCTTGTTTCAAGTGTTTGGATTGTATAAGTTTAGAATTTAAAGTTTGAATTGGATAGTGGATGTTTGGATTTCTTTTGATTGTTGTGAATGTTTGGATGTATACATTTGGAAATGAATTTTTGGATTGGATTGGATTGGATTTGAAATGAAAGTTTGGATTATTGTGAATGTTTGGATGTTGATATATCTATTATTGTTTCATATTTGTCTGAATCAGTTATATATTATTGATGTATATATGTGAAGTGGAAGAAACAGATTTTGGCTAGCAAAATTTTTCAGGTTTAGCGACGGATATTTTTAAAAATCCGTCGCAACTAGCGGCGGATTATTGACTTTTCCGTCGCTATAGCGATCGATTAGCAATGGAGTTTGACCAAATCCGTCGCTATTACAATATAGTAGCGACGGAGTTTGACCATATCCGTCGCTATCACAAATGATTTGCGACGGATATTTGACCATCCGTCGCTACTAAATCCCACGACCACGTCACCCATTTTCTCGGTGTTTGCGACGGGTTTATATATCCGTCGCTAAGATAGCGACGGAGTATTTTCTCTCCGTCGCTACCTTAGCTCTGCGACGGAATTTCGGTCGACGGCGCTAATTCCGTCGCTATTAGTGTTTTATGACGGAATAGCGACGGATTATGTCCGTCGCAATTCCCTATTATTTTTGTAGTGTTATTCACACTTGTCTTAGGATTATTATACTACTAGACTAAAATTCTTATATTACGTCATTGTTAGGATCCAACCTTTAAATTTCTAATTCACCATTTAGAAGGTCTAACTATTGCACTATTGCCCTAGAGTAATTTTTATCATTGCCTTTATAATAAGTTGAGAATACAATCAAAATCTCTCAAATACATGGAAAAAATGAAAGATATTTCTATTAATATACATGGAAAAAAATCATACATTTAAAAAATGAAAGATATTTATATTAATATGTAGATATGAAAATTATTTTAGTCCTAATAAGTAGAATCAAAGTTATGGTTCAAATCAGATGTCATGTGAGGTGACCTTGAATGAAAATGAGAGGATGCTCAAAGCAAGTCATAATTGAATACTTGAGGGGAGATCCAAAGAAAGTCAAGAATAATTGAATGCTCGTCAAAAGATCCGATGTAGGTAAAAAATGATCAGATGTTCGCGGAGAAGTTTAAAGCAAATCAAGATAACAAGATACTTGAGGGGAGGTTTGGAAAAAATCAAGTGTCTGAATACTAATGGAGAGGTCCGAACTATGAGAGTAATGATGATTCTTTATTTGAAGAGTTTAAAAGAGATATCTCTATTAATATGAGAATTTTTGATAAAATTTAAATAATAAAATCATGAGGTTCATCATTATAAAAGTATATAAATTCTTTTGGTCTAATAAAACTAAATTGCTATCTTATGTTTCTGCTTTTTTTTATCTGCAATTATTTATCACAAAGTAAGCAAATGATAAATTTACTATACGTAGTATAGGAGCATTTTTAAAACTGTATCCTCAGGGCATCCAACTGTGGGACGGTTTTTTTACCCTTGTTTTTTCCTCTCACACACAGATTTTTTTTTTAAAAGTTGGGTTCGGAAATTCGAATCCATTAAGTTGGGTTCGGAAATTCGAATCCATTGTAGTAAAAAAACTAAAGGTGATATGTTTATTTCAGGTATTTTTTTAAGTTCATTTTTAAATTATATAAAAAAATAAATCATAAAATAAATTTATAATCGATGATCAAATATCCTTAACTAAAGGATATAATTTTATTTCGATAATATATATTATCAGTAATTGATAAGGGCGGCGTAAATGGGAATGAATCGGATCTGAATTCAATTCAAAACCTTAAAACTTCAACCTCATCAATTCAAACTGATCATTCAAAAAGATTTTTTTTATTATTTTTCTTATAAATTTTTATTTTTATCTCAATACTCTATCACCATTATATTAACATTGATATTAATATACATAAAATCATCTTAATTTTCAAAATAAAATTTAATTTAATTCTAAAAAATCCATTAAATTTTAAATTTGGATCAATCCGAGTCAACTCAAATCAGATCTGAAAATTTTCAAAAAACTCTATTGAGATGCAAAAGGACATAATTGTGGAATTCTATAACTTGCATTTGCGATATATACTCTTTTCCATTTGCCATTAATAAAAAAAATTAATTAGATTTAGTAATGTTGAATTTGAGATAATCAATTTAGTCATATGAAAAATTTTCATTTATTATTAAAATAAATTAAGAAGTGCGAAGGATGACTGAGAAATTCAACATTTATATTGGTGGCATATAAATATAAATATAAGATTTATATTAAAATGTGTCAGCTTTACAGAGGCATGATACTATTTTCTATGTAATGTGTAAGTATTTCTGGTAGATTTTGATATGATCAACCGAGTTAAATTAGGTCATATTATGTTTTAATCCCTGTGTCTAAGTGTGCAGGAGCTTAGGAGCGCAGAAAGTCGAGCAAAAGACGCAACGGTCGAGAAGGATGACATAGGAAGGGAGCTGACAGATACGGTGCATCCGAGGGGCGTAGAGCTCTGTGGAAGAGTACGCCGGTGGAGCGAGAAAGACGCTCGCGATGTCCGAGGGACGAGAAGCCGAGAGTAAGCACGCTCGAGGAGAAGACCGAAGGAGGATTCGGGTGAGCCCAACTCTGGAAGGTTCGAAATCACCCAAGAAGACCGACTGGAGACTAGTCAACAAGGAGTTGACCAATGCCACTGGGGCGCCCCTATGCTTTAGAGCACCCGAGAATGAAGGTGCCCTTATTCCTGGGCACCCTAGTGTATATAGGCGTCCGAGAAGTGATTCTTATCCATAAGTTAGTCGTATGCGAACGATGTGTAGCGGATAACTTCCATGCCATATGACAGGCGCCCTCAAGCACTCGGGTGCCCCTGTCGTGCCACGTCAACATTTGGATAAAGTTGATCGGGACTATAAATAGGCTCCCATAGCTTATTTCTAATCAGCAATTCATTGTACTCAAAATTCATTTATGTTTTCACTATCTTTTTGAATTCTACAAGTTTGTAAAAAGATTTCTCCGCCCCAAGGAATTCATCTAGAGTTTGTGCTTTATTTTACCTTGGATTAGCAACCTTCCTAGTTGCAAACCAAGTAAATCTGTATGCCTCTTTTCTTTTTCTATCTAGTTCATTTTTACGTTCTTTATTATTATTGTGAACTAACTTCCATCTTTGTTAGAAAGAACAAAAGATACCGATTGTTTATTTGCAGGGACAATTCACCCCCTCTCTTGTCGACCGCATGATCACTAACAATTTGTATCAAAGCAAGGACGCTCCAGAAGGACTAACCGCTATCTAAAACAACTTACAAAATGGTCGGACCAGACATACCTGCCAAAGTTCGAGGGGGAGTTTGCAAGTTGAAAAACTAATTTTGAATTACTTTTAATAATGAAAAATGATTTTATAGCTCCCAAAGACGCCCATGACAAACCTAAAGACGAAAGCCTCTGGACAAAGAAGGAGCAAATAGATTTCGTGACAAATGAGAAAGCAAAGTTTTATTTGCTGACCGTATTGCCTGCGCAAGAAGTCAACCGAATCGGAAACTATCGATCGGCAAAGGAACTTTGGGAAAAATTTCTAGAACTTTACGAAGGTACCTCGGAGCCAAATTAGCAAAAAGAGACATACTTCGGAATCAACTCAGCAATCTCCGAATAGAAGAAGGAGAGTTAGTAGCCCAATTACATGCAAAAGTTAAGGAGCTAATCACGAGACTCAACAACCTCGGAGATGATAGGACCGGAAGGAGAGCTAGAGGGGGGTGTTTAGCTCCGATCTTTGCTCGTTGATGATTTGTTACGGTGGATGACTTGAGCAATGCTAACACCTTGATTTACTTGGTATCCACCTCCTTGAGGTGACTAATCCAAGGATTTGCTCTTCCTCACTCTCTCATACACCATGAAAGATCTCCTTCTTGAGGTGGAGAAACCTCTTACAAGTTTACAATAAGATATAATAAGAAACTCAACCAAATACAAGGTAAATCTTGTTGGTGCAGGAAGCACCATATCAAACCTTATTTTGATCTTGGCAAATGATTCAAAGTTAAGTACTATTTGTGATCTAATGTGTTCACTGAGTGTGCAGAAAGAAGTCCTGGCGAAGGACTGCCAGACACCTAGCGAAGGGCTGCTAGGAGTTGAAGTCATGGCGAAGGACTGCCAGGCACCTAGCGAAGGGTTGCTAGGAGTTGAAGACCTGGCGAAGGACTGCTAGGCACCTAGCGAAGGACTGTCAGGAATCGAAGACCTGGCGAAGGACTGCTAGGCACCTGGCGAAGGATTGCCAGGAATCGAAGACCTGGCGAAGGGCTGCTAGGCACCTGGCGAAGGACTGCCAGGAAACGAAGACCTGGCGAAGGGCTGCTAGGCACCTGGCGAAGGACTACTGGGCAAAAGTCCAACCAGAGGAGCCGGTTGGCAAATGGTAAACTCTCCTGAGAGGAGTAGGTGAGGACGCGTACCCCGTCGAGGGAACAGTAGGCGTCGGTTCGACCTAGGGGTTCCATTTGGGAGACCTAAAGTCAGAACCAAGACAGCTAAGACTGTATAAATCTAACACTTCTTGCCTTGTTTGTTGTTTTGGAACTAACCCTAGATGCAGGACCGAAGGAATGAGTTTTTGCAGCTCAGAACGCCCCAAAGGAGAGGGGCAGCAGCTGGGCAGGGCGCCCCGGAGGTCCTGGGCGCCCCCAAGGTCAAGGCAGAACAAATTGAGCAAGAATTGCTTCGGGAGCTCACTGGCCAGGCGCCTTTAAGCTCCCAGGCGCCCCCAGTGTCCAGGGCGCCCTGGGTCCAAGCCAACGAAGCGATTGAAGTGAATTCAGCTGAGAAGCCAGCAGACCAAGTCAACCGGGGCGCCCCGAGTGTCCCGGGCGCCCCCGTCAGTTCCGAGCCCGATTCTGGAGGGATAAGCTCTGACTGAGCTTCGGATGAGGGTTCTCGGATCCAAAGGCACGTGTCAGGTGCCCCCAGCATCCCGGGCGCCCCCAGGAGGGCTATAAAAGGGGCTCGACCCCCAAGGCTTCGTGAACAACTTTTCAAACGCTCCAACGCTCTTCGCTCAAGCGCTCTGCTCCGGAAACTTCTAATCTCGAGGTTCTAGTGCCGACGACGACCCTCCGCACCAAAGTACAATCCGCACCGGGCATCGATAACGAAGAATTAAATTGTTATTTTTATTGCACTACTACTGTAACAAATATTTGTAAAACCTTTTGCGCGAATATAGAATTGTCCGCAGTAAACGGTCAAGGACCGTGGGCCTTGGAGTAGGAGCCGATCGCGACTCCGAACCAAGTAAAAATCCGTGAGTTCTGTGCGTTTATTTTTAATTTCCGCTGCGCATTCTCTTTCTTCTAATCCGAAATGGTTTCACGATATTCACCCCCCTCTATCGTGTTTTCTCGATCCAACAAATCTTACAAGATTTACATACTTAGATCCTTGCTTGTCTTGCTTTCTTTTCTTTTTGCTTGGAAAATGCCTCTTGAAGTGCACCACCACTTGCTAAGAACCGGCGAAGAAGGACCAGAAGAATCGTAGAAGAGCTCGAAGAGATGCGTGAAGGATCCCGCTTCAAACCTGTGTGAAAACCCTATATACCCGCGATCTAGGGTTCCCTAATTGATTACGCAATTAATTACCACGTCAGACTTAGCCGTTCAACAACTATTTTTTGAAGTTGAATCGATTAGCTAATCTGAATCAATTCAACACCTTTCTGTGCAATCGATTACGGTCCCCCTTAATCGATTGCCTAATCGATTAAGAGGAGGTTGAATCAATCACCTAATCAATTCAGCCTGCTTCTGTTCTCGCGACACAACTCTCCCAATTGATTACTCAATCGATTCACTCCCTCCTTAATCGATCACCTAATCAATTAAAAAAAGTTTCTGTTCGTGAGAAACCAACGTTAATCGATTACCCAATCGACTGACCTAACTGTAACTTTTGTGCACAAAGTCTAGGGTTCCTTTGCATAACCCTAATCAACCGTGACCTGTTAGGACTTCTTCACCAAGTAATCGATCAAACCTTTAATTGACTTGGACTTTCCCTTCCCTAGTTCCCAACTAGGGTTTTTCTCATGTCATCGTGCGATTTTCCCGATTCACGTAGACTTTACCTAGTCACACTAGGTGTGCCTAGTCCCACTATAACTCTTCTCGTGTCAGCATGCGATCTTCCCGATCCACCTGGACTTCACCTAGTCCCACTAGGTATACCTAGTGTCATGCCCCGAGACCCAGGAGACGCTGATCCAATAGAAAATCGGACAGCACCTCCCCTGTCCGGCGGACAATTTACACATACATACATCACATATAACACAATCACGCAGTTTAAATGGGCCTCAGGCCTCAAATCCAGACAGAATAACAAATATATATGACAATATAATCATAACTCCAAAGCACGAACTTACCTGAGCTGCCAGGGAGCAGGAACGTAGCAAAACCACACACACAATCCAACATAGGACTCAAAAGTACAATCCCATAAAGCAAATCACATACTACAAGTCCACGAAAATCTAATGCAACGAAATAAAACATAGCCTAGTCCAAAAACAGAAAGTATCTTAAAAAAAACCAAATCGGATGTCGTCACAAGCATAAGACTAGCGACTCGGACCCTCCTGGCAGATATCAACATGAAATTAGGAAAATATGTCAATGACGTGAGTCCAAATAAACTCAGCAGATACCCAAACAGATATGCATAGTACGTTATACTAACAATAAGAGTCTACGTTGATACAATCTCATACGAACAATAGAGAAGGGTATACACTGAATATACTGAATGAAGGTACATACCAGAATCCATCTATCCTAAAAAGGGGTGAAATAAATCCCTATGGAACAAGTATAACACATAATCCAAAGTAAACAAGTCTCCAGTATATGCATATCAATCAAGTGCAGAAATCAAATGCAGCAAACAATGCACGATGTAAAATATGCACATGGTGCAATGACATGTGTCACACCCAAATCCCAGTTAGTGTTGGATCGAGATGAACGATAGAGGGGGGGGGGGGTGAATATCGTTAAACGTTTCGGATTCGAAAAGAGAATAAGCAGCGGAAAGTAAAGAAACACAAACGCGAACTCAAGCGATTTTACTTGGTTCGGAGTCGCGGTCGGCTCCTACTCCAAGGCCCACGGTCGTTGACCGTTTACTGCGGACAATTCTATATGTGCGCAAATGTTTACAAAGAGATTTTATAGATGTAGTACAGTAAACTAAAAATTAAGCTCTTTCGTTACCGACGCCCGGTGTGGATTGTACTTCGGAGCAGAGGGTCGTCGTCGGTGCTTCAATCTCGAGATGGGAGGTTTCCGGAGCAGAACGCTTGAGTTGAAGAGTGTAGTAGCGTTGGAAGAATGTGTGTAGAAGCCTTGGGGGTCGAGCTCCTTATATAGTGAGCCTGGGGGCGCCCGGGACGTTGGGGGCGCCCTCCAAGTGTCACTTGATCCGACAAACTCTCGGTCAGCCATTATCACTCCAGGATCGGGCTGAGGTTTGACGGAGGCGCCTGGGATGTAGGGGGCGCCCGGGACGCAGGGGGTGCCCGGGACGCAGGGGGTGCCCGGGACGCAGGGGGCGCCCGGGTTGACACGGTCCGCTGGCTTCTCGCTAGTTAAACTCTATCCGCTTCGTTGGCTTGAGCCCAGGGCGCCTGAGGCATCCGGGGCACCTGGGAGCATGGGGGTGCCCCACCCAGTGAGCTTCCGAAGCTCTTTCTTATTCAACTCTTGTTTGGCTTTTACCTAGGGCGCCCGGGACCTTCCGGGCGCCCAACCCAACTGCTGCCTCTTTCCTTTGAGGCGTCTTGAGCTGCAGACACTCGTTTCTTTGGTCCTGCATCCAGGGTTAGTACCAAACATGATAAAGCAAGTATGTTAGTGAGTCTTACAGCCGTAGCTATCTTGGTTCTGACTTTGGGTCTCCAAAATGGAGCCCTAGGTCGAACCGACCCCTACTGTTCCCTCGACGGGGAACGCGTCCTCACCTACTTCTCTCGGGAGAATTTACCTGTTGCCAACCGGCTCCACCAGTTGGACTTTTGCCCAGCAGTCCTTCGCCAAGTGCCTAGCAGTCCTTCGCCAGGTCTTCAGTACCAAGCAGTCCTTCGCTTGGTGCCTAGAAGTCCTTCGCTAAGTCTTCGGTTCCAAGCAGTCCTTCGCTTGGTGCCTAGCAGTCCTTCGCTAGGTCTTCGGTTCCAAGCAGTCCTTCGCTTGGTGCCTAGCATTCCTTCGCTAGGGCTTTGTTTCCTGGCAGTCCTTCGCCAGGTGCCTAGCAGCCCATTGCTAGGACTTTTGTTTCCTGGCAGTCCTTCGCTAGGTGCCTAGCAGCCCTTCGCTTGGTGCCTAGCACCCCTTCGCTAGGACTTTGTCTCTTGGCAGTCCTTCGCCAGGTGCCTAGTAGCCCCTCGCTAGGACTTTGTTTCCTGGCAGTCCTTCGCCGAGTGCCTAGCAGCCCTTCGCTAGGACTTTGTTTCCTGCACACTTGGTAAACATGTTAGATCACAAATAGTACTTAACTTTAAATCCTTTGCCAATATCAAAACAAGGTTCGATATGGTGCTTCCTGCACCAACAGTTAGGACACTGTCCACCTATCATAAATGAACGTCTGCGTGGGTAGAGCTGTGACAACCTGTACGCACCCTGCCATCACTGCTCCTGAGTGACCGAGTGGACAGGATGCTGGCGGAGGTCACTCTCCTACCCCAAGAAATGAGAGAGTCTCGGTCTCATTTTCTCGTGTCTCTGTACGAGAAGGGATCACTGGCTGCTACCACGCACCGGAACCACCCACCAAATAGTGACCGTGCGGAGCAATACAGGGCAAATGCATACACTCTATGGCAGCCACTACCCCTGAGTGGATATGTGTGCATATCCTCATGTAACTGGCGATGGGCTCAGACTACAAGGAGCCGATGATCGTCAGCATGCAACAATGCAAGGATGGTACATGACACGAACACATACAACACCCACCAAGTCCTCATCTATCACCTCAGTGTACTATATATAGGTCTGAATCCTATATCATGGGATACAAGTAACCTACTAAGTATACTGACAATATAACTAATGATCCATCAATGTCGAATGCGAGGGAACATATCACTACATCTATGCATATATATATATACACATAACAACTATTGAGACTGTATGAAGCTAAAAGGAATATAACCTCAAGGATAAGCAACAGATATCAAGTACAGGTATACTAACACAGATATAGAATATAAACTTACTGTTATCTATAACAAACCATGCATAGCAATATGACAATATCTAAAAAATATAAGTTAAAGGTACCCGTCTCAATTGTAAGATGCTCGTATCAGAAAGAACCTGTCGTCTGATAATCAGCAATGCTAAATCCAATCAATGCCCTGTATCAAAGGCATAATGTTTAGCTACAAAAATCTATAGTTTATAGCTAACAAACTATCTCAAGTAATTAGGATCTTTCTAATTATCATCGTTTCATCTAATTAACCATAATTAGATGATTAACCCTTATTTATCCCATATTACCCCGAATAGATTCCAAAGTAGGTTTTGAAACCTGAATTTATCAAATTAACTCATTAGGCTTACATTCCAAATAAAACCTAACCCGTAGGTTAATCAATAGCTCTGCCAAAAGCAAAAGAAACCCTAAGTCTGATCGAGGTATCGACTAACACTAAATCCTAAGCAAGGATAAGTACCAAATGGTGTATCAGGCAACCCATTATAACAATCTTAATGGGACAAGCCAATGTCAATTATTAACATGTTTACAACTACAATTTTTAATAGCCAAACCCTAGATCCGTTAACTACTCATTTACGCTAATCCCACAAAATATCACACAACAAATTATCATAAGATCTAAAGAGATCTAAAACTGTTCACTGTTCAGGCCATCCAAAATAACCTATTTCATCTCCAAATGGAGCTCACGGCAAGCCCATTCAAGGTGCTGCCACTCTAGGTTTCAACTCTAAAACCCCTTTTTTCATGAATTCAACCGAATCATCATCCAATTTGAGAACACAAGAGTGGATAGGAAATCAAAATCAACTACCTGCTATGAATCACGACCAGCTTACCTCTCACTAGCGCACACCCACATAATTCCCCTCTTTAGTTTGCCTTGATCGAGCTAAGTCCATATCCGTCACGCGGAGGATGATACCACTGGAACAAACCTCTCGATGCTGCCACAAGAATCAACTAAGTGAAATCCAATAAGATTGGGGGACCTCCACTTGCCACACTCAACCGATGTGCTCCAGGAGTCATACTTACCAAAATAGATCACCGACGATTGATACTGGCATCGGGTGATCGACTCAATGGAAGAGGGAGAGGTGGTCCGTTGGTCTGTTGGCACGGCTAGGGTTCGCGCGATGAGGAGAAGAAGAGAGGTCGTGTGTGGTCGTGGGCTAGGGCACGTGAAGAAGAATGAGGAGAGGGTCGGCATGGGCTTCTCTTGCGGCTAGGTCCCACGAGGGGAGGAAGAAGAAGGAGCGGGCTGCGGCTGCGGCTAGGGCATGCGACGGAGAGAAGAGAGTAGAAGGAAGGAGCGGCGACTACTGTTTAGGGCTCACAAGGGAAGAAGCTTTAATAAAAGGGGGAGGGGTCTTTTGCAGAAAAGCCCCTGACTTTTCTCAAATTCACCTTCTACCCGTAGGGTAAAGGATTTAACCATTTATCCCTCTCATTTATTATAATTTAATCTCAAATAATTTTTTAGGGTTAAATTATTTACACTCTCGATAACTCTAAATCTTCCAACATATTTTCTGAAAGTTTTTATTTATTTATTTATTTACTTTTTTTAACCGTATTTAACATTCTCCCTCTCTAATAAAATTTAGTCCCCAAATTTCGTTAATTACCCACAACATAGACTAACAACTCATGGGTAGTATAAATGCTGAACGGAATCTAACCAGGCTTCACCAATTTTGAGAAATAAATAGCTCCAGTAAGTATTGCAGGGGTCTCCCCTATCCTCTGTTTGATAACCTGTATCTCTGCCATCGGTAAGGACACTCCTAAAACTCCATAATCAAATACTAGGTACTCTCTAGATACTACCCAAGTATATCCGAAATAAGTATGAAGAGAAATATCAATATCTACCACTAATTTAGCCGAAAATGTGTATATGAATCTCATACCGTGATAGTTCGATCTGTCGATCCGCGGTGTCTCCTCTCTGGTACCAGCAGAAACTCGACCCATCTCTAGAGGTGGTGGTGGCATTGTCGGATACTGCTGAGACGACACTTGAAACTGAGGCTGAGGCTGCGGAGCGGACCCTCCATCAGGGTACTGAGGTGGATACGTCATAGACGGATATGCTAAATAAGTCTGATGCTGAGGGATAAACTGCTGCTGAGGTCCTACCTCTAAACTCTGAGATATAGGTGGGGTATAGATGGCCTCATATCACGGCATAAAATAAGCACGTGTTGGAGGGGCGAACGGTGGCTGACGGAAAGAAGACTGTGTCCTGTGCCCTCCTCTCTGAGATCCTGACTGTCCAGACTATCCACTCTGACTAGCAGCTCCAGTCTTCTCGTTCTGTGCCTTCAAAGCACGGTCTCGGCTCAGGTGTCCTGGACGCTTGCAATAGTAGGAAACCGAATGCTCCAATGGACAATCCGCCCTAATATGCTCTTGGGATCCACACTGTACACAGTGTGATCCATCAATAGACTTCTCCCGATTCTGCTGAGAAGAACGGAACGCTCCTGTTGAAGACCGACCCGACTTCTGGGGTCTGGATGATGCCTCAAAGATGCTCTGGCTGTCATGCATCTGCCCAGTGGTCTGCGGCTGCTGAGTCTGAACTAAGTCATGTATGACCTGCTTACCTTTCTTCTTATCTCCAAACAGTCTATGCTGGGTCATCTCGATAACAAGAGCTCGCTCTAACTCCTCTCGGTAGGATGTAGCAACAAATCCTGACATACGAACCTGAATGTACGCTACTAAGCCCTGGTGAAACTGTGTTATACTCTCTATGTCATCGGCAACCATATGAGGACAGTACTCTGCTAGGCGGTTAAACTCCGCCTCATACTCTAGTACAGATCGATCTCCCTGCTGGAGATTCAGAAACTCCTATCGCCTTGCTATACGAAATGTCGCTGGAAGGTACCTCGCCACAAATGCCTCTCTGAAGGTGTCCCATGTGATGTACTGCTCACCGATGATAGTCTGCTGCGTAGTCCACCAAGTATACGCCTGATCCCGTAGATGATAAATGGCTAGCTCGGCCTTCTCCCAGTCCGAGCATGTTACATATCGGAAGGTGCTCTCTAATGTCCTGATTCAAGATCGGGCCACCGCCGGATCCGGTCCTCCATGGAATAACGTGAACCGACCCTTTACGGACTCCGCCAGCATCGGAATCCAGGCTCGGTCCATAACGCCACTTGTAGAAGCAGATACCGCAGGGGGTACATGTTGGTGCAGAATGCACCAAAGTCAAAGCTGTGTTTTGATAATGGCAACAGAGGTCAAAAGTTAAGTCTTACTTGTGTTTCTAACAAGTTACTCTAGTGTGCAGGGATAAAGTCCTAGCGAAGGAAAGCTAGGCAACTGGCGAAGGAGTGCCAGTAGCAAAGTCCTAGCGAAGGAATACTAGGCAACTGGCGAAGGACTGCCAGTAGCAAAGTCCTAGCGAAGGAATGCTAGGCAACTGGCGAAGGACTGCCAGTAGCAAAGCCCTAGCGAAGGACTGCTAGGCAACTGGCGAAGGACAGCCAGTATCCAAGCCCTAGCGAAGGACTGCTAGGCAACTGGCGAAGGACAGCCAGTATCCAAGCCCTAGTGAAGGACTGCTAGGCAACTGGCGAAGGACTGCCAGTATCCAAGACCTGACAAAGGACCGTCAGGCAAAAGTCCAACCAAAGGAGCGGTTGGCATCAGGTAAACTCTCCTGAGAGGAGTAGGTGAGGACGTGTTCCCCGTCGAGGGAACAGTAGGCGTCGGTTCGACCTAGGACTCCATTTTGGAGACCAAAGTCAGAACCAAGACAGCTAAGGCTGTATAAACAAATATTTTATTGCTTTATTGTGTTTTGGACTAACCCTGGATGCAGGACCAAAGGAAGGAGTGTCTGCAGCTCAGATAGCCTCAAAGGAATGAGGTAGTGGCTGAGTAGGGCGCCCGGAGTGTCCCGGGCGCCCCCAAGGTGCATACAAAACAAGTTGAAGTAAAAAGGCTTCGAACAGTTGCTGGGCCGGGCGCCCCCGCTGTTCCCGGGCGCCCCTAGTGTCCCGGGCGCCCCCATGTGCATGCCTCGACCAGAAGCCTTCGAAGCCAGAAGATAAGATTTGACCCGGTCAACCCGGGCGCCCCGAGCGCTCCGGGCGCCCCAGTCAAAGCGGATCCCGAAGATAAGAGGATCAAACGCTGACCGAGACCTTTGCGGATCAAAGGCCACGTGGGGGGCGCCCCCGACGTCCCGGGCGCCCCCAGGCCCTATATAAAGGACCCTCGACCAAGGCTTCAGGACATCAATTCCTTCAACACCTCAAAGCTCTTCTACGCTCGTGCCTTGCTCCGGAAACACTCCAACTCGAGCCGACGACGTCCCGCTGCCCCGAAAAAGTCAATACTCTCCGGACGTCGGTAACGAAGAGTACAATTCTTTATTATTATTTTCGTGCACTTACTTTGTAACTAAATTCTGTAACTATTATTGCGCTTCATATAGAATTGCCCAAAGTAAACGGTCAACGACCGTGGGCCTTGGAGTAGGAGTCGACACAGGCTCCGAACCAAGTAAAATAGACTGTCTCTGTGTTGTGTTTATTTTTACTTCCACTGTGCAATTGCTCTTCACGAAATTCCGAACGATTTTCGATATTCACCCCCCTCTATCGGTTTTCTCGATCCAACAAGTGGTATCAGAGCGGGGAAGTTCAAACTTGGTGCAACCACCAGTTTGAAATTTTTTTTCGGATTTTCTTTTCTTTATTTTTTATTCTCATTCGGATTTTTTTTTCTTTTTAATATTTTATTATTTTTATCCCGCACTACTAATCCAAGACCAAGTCTTGGGACATTTTCTTGTTAGTTTTCTTTTACAGATCAAATGGCCATGCAAGAGGGATTTAGCACCGCTAGACCTCCACTCTTCAGTGGAGAAGACTTTTCCTACTGGAAAAGCCGCATGGAGGTCCACCTGAAAACTCAGGTGGACATGTGGATCATCATCCAGTCCGGTCTGGAGATCCCCAGAAACGCCGAAGGACTTCCTCAAAGCTACTCTGAATGGGACAACACCCTAAAACGCAAGATAGAAGACGACGCAAAAGCAACTCAGACGCTTCAATGCGGATTGACGAAAGAGGAGCTGAATCGCGTGGGCCCCTTCAAGAGTGCGAAAGAGCTCTGGGCAAAACTGATCGAGCTACACGAAGGGACATCAGATACTCGAATCAGTAAGAGGGATCTACTACTGAACAAACTCTACACCATCAAGATGGCCGACAACGAATCAGCAGCCCAGCTCCACGCACGAATCCAAGAGTTAATGAATGGTCTTCACACAATAGGTCACAAGGTTGAAAACCGTGACTTAATAAGGTATGCCTTAAACGCGTTCCCTAGAAACACCTTGTGGGCATCTATGGTAGATGCATACAAGGTCTCAAGGGATCTTTCAAAAATAAAATTAGATGAATTATTTTCTGAACTAGAACTGCACGAACAAACTAACACCAATATGGTCGAGAAAGGTATTGCTTTCGTTGCAGGTAAAACTCTAAGGACAACGAAGAAGAAGTCTGAACCTGAACCCGAGTCCAACTCAGACTCAGAAGATGAAGAAGGAGATCAAACGAAGCTGGTCCGACTAGCCCAAAGCTACTACAAGGAGCTGAAGAACCGAACCAACAAATGGAAAATCAGCCGAAGAAAGGACGAACCAGCTGAACCCGCAAGTGATAAAAACAAGCCCAACGTAACCTGCTACGAGTGCAAGAAAAAGAGCCACTACAAGACAGTATGCCCAAACATAAAGGAAGTCAAAAAGACAAGAAGAAAGAAGGCGCTCCAAGCAACCTGGGACGAGTCTTCCTCGGAAGAAGAAGAAGAAGCACCCCAATCAAACCTACTAGCTCTGACCGCCTCAAAAAAAGTCGAGACTGAGTCCGAATCAGAACAGGACGACGGCGAGCTGACATTTACAGAAGACGGCGAAATTAAGGTAACTGGTTTTAACAGATGTCAATTAACTGAATTAATTTCATTTCTTTCTCGAGATTTGGCAAAAGCCAAACTCCGAGTCGAATCCCTCCGACAGGAAGTAAAACTCCTGAAAGAGGGAGCTGACTCTAAACCCTTAACCGAGAAGGTTCAGGAAGGAACTCCTACTCAAGTTAAAAAACTTGAAAAGGAGAACTCCTCCCTGAAAACTCAGGTTAAGGATCTTAGATCAGCATTAGAATGATTTACATCTGGTTCCAAGGGTCTTGACATGATCCTTGGAAAACAGAAATCAGTTCTAAATCGATCCGGACTGGGCTATAGAACCAAATCCCGGCAAAGATCTTACTTTGCTGTACTGAATCAGTCCAGAGGTAAAATTCAGGCATGGGTACCTAAACTATGCCTGAATAAACCGACTGGATCAAATCAGTATTGGATCCCCAAGGATAAGATTCACATCTTGCCTAACCATCACCGTGGCTTTAGTCCAGGGGGAGCCAAACTGAAAACTATATTCATTATTAGATAAAATTGTTATTCTTGATTGCAATATGATTGTTTGCTTGTTTATTTAATTCCTGCAATTTACCATGCTTAGATTTAGGAATGGTTAGTTAAGGACTAAACAAACTTAACTGAAACTTGACAACATAGTATTGGGTGGAGGTGAGATGATAGTACGTTATGGAAACCAACTCTAATAAGATCAAGTTCACTTGGTCTCTTTAGACTGGCGGAACTAGCCGAAGCTACCGATCCAAAACCCAAACTAGTTAGACCAGAAATTTTTCAAAGAATAATTTTGAAAATGCAATTTCATTAAAAGGCTTTGTCAAGGAAAGGGTGGATGATCCCATAAGGCTACAGCCAAAGAAGGCCTAGTGCCTCGCCAAGACCTGGAAGCCAATTTTTGAAATTCAAATTCAAATTAATTTTTGTCAAATTCGAATCTAACACAAAATTTCAGTTATTTGTAGATTTAAACATCTTTTCAATAATTTAATTGTTTTCAAAATTAATCAAAATTTTCAAAATAATCTTAACTATAAAAACCTGTCTCACGAAACCAATAAGACTAACGTGATTGAAAACCCTAGATTCTGGATGAGACGGTAGGATTAAGACTCAATTGGAAATTCTTTTAATACCCATAGGATGAGATAATCTTGTATTTGTCAAACCATGGTCAACATAGTCAAACCATGGTCAAAGCAGTCAAACCATGGTCAAAGCAGTCAAACCATGGTCAACATAGTCAAACCATGGTCAAAGCAGTCAAACCATGGTCAAAGCAGTCAAACCATGGTCAACATAGTCAAATCAAGGTAAAGGTGGTCAAAGCATGATTAACACGGTCAAACCACAGTCAAAACAGTCAAATCAATTCAAACCATGGTCAAACCGATTAAACCATGGTTAAAAGTAGACAAGACTAAAATTTGTCTTTACCTACCCTATTCCGGGCGCCCGGAACCACGCGGGCGCCCCTACCCCAAATTTTCTTACACCCTAGGCAGAAAGCTGTTCTTGCTTTTGACCAGGGCGCCCGGAACCACGCGGGCGCCCCCATCACCTCCAATGCAGCAAAAGCTGCAAAAGCTCTCTGTTGAGGGCGCCCGGGCTGTTCCGGGCGCCCCCAACCAGTCCTTTGGCAGCAGCCCTATCCAGGGCGCCCGGAAGCTCCCGGGCGCCCCCGTTGAACTCTCTATATAAGGCACCCGAACCTCCTTCACTTCCCACACCAAAATCAACCTCCTTCTCCACTTCTTTCTATTCAAGAAGATCTTGCAAGTTCTCATTCTCAACTATGCCTCCCCGAGCCGTCCGGTATGATTATTGTTATTGTTATTGCATTTAAATTTATTTTCTCATGCAATATCTTTATTCGTCCTTTAATTTCCTTAACTTAGAAGACGCCGACCAAACCCGGCCAACCCCGGTGCCGAACCTAGTCCGGACCCTAGATTTCCTAACCTAGAGTTATGTAATAGGCTTGCACAAACCATCTACAAGCCTATTAAAACGAGTTATCTCAATAGGCACTTTTTTACCCAATCATGCCCTGTCGCCATGAACATCATCAACTTCTATCAATTGGACAATCTTGTCTTCTGCACGCATACCATTAATGAATCTTTATGCGCAGAATTTTACAATAATATAATTCGACAAGACAATCTTATGTTTCAAACCACTGTCCAAGGAATTCCTTTAACTATAACCCCGACTTTGTTGAACTGATTCCTAGGACTGCGACCCTCTCAGTCCACATTCTGCTGTTATCCTCCTAGGAACCCCCCATTTGATCCTCCCTACTCAGAGATTACCCTAGATACCATTCACTCCTATTTCTATAGGGCAGACCTCCCAGCAAATAGACGCTTCCAAGCTGTTGAACTTCAGTCCCAGAACTATGTCTTGTATAGAGTTCTGGTCCGCTGTATCTTACCACTCTCCACCAGAGACCTTGGGACTATGCGACCCTTTCATGCCTTCCTTCTTTATGCCCTAGTCCATCACCTTGACCTAGACATTGGACTCCATATGTTTCATACCATTCTGCATGCGTCCAGTGTCACGACCCAGGGACGAGTACGCACACCATATTGCCGCATCATCACATCCCTCCTTCATCACCACGATCGTGACATTACCGTTGGTGAAATTACCGCTATGACCGACTTTGACGAAATAGGATTTAGGAACTTTTCGTTAGCGGGTCTAGAGGTGTCGGCCACCGGGGTTCTTAGTTGGAGACGACAGCAGGCCGGGGCACCGATCGATTCTGACGAGGAAATAGAGGTTGACATTGGAGATGTAGCTGCAGCAGCCCGAGCACACATCGACGAGCCCGCTCCACCGACACTCTACCAGAGAGTGACAGATTTAGATATAAAGGTTCAGAGTCTTCGAGAGGAGGTCGAAGCCTACCACCTAGAGCAGATGGAAGCTCGTCGAGCTGATCGAGAAGTGGCTGACGCACGATACATAGAGATGATGGCACGATTTGATGCATGGCAGCCTGGCCCGTCTGATCATCCCAGTCCCTCATCTTAGATCTGATTGCATTGTACTATTAGCTATCTGACTGCCCCTACTCAGTAGGGTTGACTTGTGTTTGACTATATGACTGTGTTGAACCTTGAGTACCTGCTTTATTTTATGTTAACCAGCTTATGATTACTGGTTCTAGGATTGTGCTCTGTAGAATAGATTAATTTTTTTTCTGGATTTAAAAATTTGTTTCTAAAAATAGAATTTGAAAAACTGTTTTACTTAATTTCAAAATCAGTTTTCATTTTCGACCTAGTTTTATTTTTTAAACTACCACCTTCAAAAACTAGGGTTTTTCGAAAATGGACTTAGCCTAGGCCCTAACCCTAGAACTGCATGCACCTATAGACTTAGAAGCCAGCATCTCACAAGCACCTTAGGGTACTTTTTGAGTGATAACCTAGAAAGGGTTGAGATGCTTAGGTCTTTGCCTTAATTCAAGATACTTTAAGTCAGTGCATCTACAGTAATTGGGGCACTAAATACAACTTATACAACAATCAAGTTAAGTGTCAAGTTTACAAAATCTAACTTGAACAGAAACACTTAATTTGACTAACCCTAGCAAAAACTACTGTTTATAACAGTTAGTAAGTAGCTAATTGGGTTAGACAGGTCCCTATAGAGAAAATTGAATAATTATGGTTTAAGTCTAATTATGATTTGGTTCAGTACAGCAAAATCTTACTTATTTCCATTATTTCTGCTATATTTATTTGTTTTGATATATGGCAAAGGGGGAGAGATAGGAAAGGAGAGAGTAAAATTAATTTTCTTTATCAAAATTTAATTTTCTTAACTCTATCCTTTATTCAAAAAGTATTCAAAAGTTTTTTCTTTATTCAAAACTTTTTTGAAAAATACTTAAGCTTTCAAAATTTTGCTAAGTATTCAAGTCTTTCAAAATTTTTACTTAAGCTTTCAAAATTTTGCTAAGTATTCAAGCCTGTCAAAATTTTTACTTAAGCTTTCAAAATTTTGCTAAGTATTCAAGTCTTTCAAAATCTTTACTTAAGCTTTCAAAATTTTGCTAAGTACTCAAGCCATTCAAAATTTTATAACTTAAGCTTGTCAAAAGTTTTAAACCTTTATAAAGTACCTTAAGCTTAAGTTTCTCAAAACTGGTTAAGTACAATGTTATTAAGTACTTAAGTTTTCCAAAAGTACTGTATTAAATTTTCAAAATTATTAAGTACTTAAGGTTTTTTATCATCCTACTAAAGTACTTAAGCTAACATTTTCAAAACCTTTGAGTATCATGAAACTTAAAGCCTCAAACTTTTTAAGTACTCAAAAATCTTCCTATATACTTTTAACTTAAGATTCCTAAGTACCTAAAACTTAAATTTTCAAAGTACAAGTAAAGTTCTTTTTAACCCCACGAATTTTTGAAAAATCTAGGGGGAGATTCCTTCCAGGGGGAGGGAACAAAATTTAACATTTTTTTATACTTGCTTAAACTTAACTTTTTGAACTAAGGTTGCCATAAATCAAAAAGGGGGAGATTGTCGGTGCAGAATGCACCAAAGTCAAACTTGTGTTTTGATAATGGCAACAGAGGTCAAAAGTTAAGTCTTACTTGTGTTTCTAACAAGTTACTCTAGTGTGCAGAGATAAAGTCCTAGCGAAGGAAAGCTAGGCAACTGGCGAAGGAGTGCCAGTAGCAAAGTCCTAGCGAAGGAATGCTAGGCAACTGGCGAAGGACTGCCAGTAGCAAAGTCCTAGCGAAGGAATGCTAGGCAACTGGCGAAGGACTGCCAGTAGCAAAGCCCTAGCGAAGGACTGCTAGGCAACTGGCGAAGGACAGCCAGTATCCAAGCCCTAGCGAAGGACTGCTAGGCAACTGGCGAAGGACAGCCAGTATCCAAGCCCTAGCGAAGGACTGCTAGGCAACTGGCGAAGGACTACCAGTATCCAAGACCTGACAAAGGACCGTCAGGCAAAAGTCCAACCAAAGGAGCGGTTGGCATCAGGTAAACTCTCCTGAGAGGAGTAGGTGAGGACGCGTTCCCCGTCGAGGGAACAGTAGGCGTCGGTTCGACCTAGGACTCCATTTTGGAGACCAAAGTCAGAACCAAGACAGCTAAGGCTGTATAAACAAATATTTTATTGCTTTATTGTGTTTTGGACTAACCCTGGATGCAGGACCAAAGGAAGGAGTGTCTGCAGCTCAGATAGCCTCAAAGGAATGAGGTAGTGGCTGAGTAGGGCGCCCGGAGTGTCCCGGGCGCCCCCAAGGTGCATACAAAACAAGTTGAAGTAAAAAGGCTTCGAACAGTTGCTGGGCCGGGCGCCCCCGCTGTTCCCGGGCGCCCCCAGTGTCCCGGGCGCCCCCATGTGCATGCCTCGACCAGAAGCCTTCGAAGCCAGAAGATAAGATTTGACCCGGTCAACCCGGGCGCCCCGAGCGCTCCGGGCGCCCCGGTCAAAGTGGATCCCGAAGATAAGAGGATCAGACGCTGACCGAGACCTTTGCGGATCAAAGGCCATGTGGGGGGCGCCCCCGACGTCCCGGGCGCCCCCAAGCCCTATATAAAGGACCCTCGACCAAGGCTTCAGGACATCAATTCCTTCAACGCCTCAAAGCTCTTCTACGCTCGTGCCTTGCTCCGGAAACACTCCAACTCGAGCCGACGACGTCCCGCTGCCCCGAAAAAGTCAATACTCTCCGGACGTCGGTAATGAAGAGTGTAATTCTTTATTATTATTTTCGTGCACTTACTTTGTAACTAAATTCTGTAACTATTATTGCGCTTTATATAGAATTGCCCAAAGTAAACGGTCAACGACCGTGGGCCTTGGAGTAGGAGTCGACACAGGCTCCGAACCAAGTAAAATAGATTGTGTCTCTGTGTTGTGTTTATTTTTACTTCCGCTGTGCAATTGCTCTTCACGAAATTCCGAACGATTTCCGATATTCACCCCCCCTCTATCGATTTTCTCGATCCAACAGTACAGTGGGGAATACCGGAGCAGGGACCATGGATGGAGCCGTCGGCAGGATCGGGATGGCCACTGCGGGTGGTACCGTAGGGACTGCAGGAAATCCAGGGGTAGCTAACGCAGGTGAGACTGAAGGGAGCACCGGAGTCTGCATTATAGTCGGAGTAGTGGGATATGCTGAAGTAATCATAATCGGGTGAGCAGTAGAATACATCGGAGCCGGCATCCCAGGTGGAACTGTAGAGTAGAATGGAGCCGGTACTGCCAGTGGAATAGTCTGATAAGATGGACCTGATACTGCTGATAGAATAGTAGGATAAGGTGGGACCGGTAGTGCTGATGGAATAGTAGGATAAATCGGAGCAGGTATAGGCATCTTCGATGGAATAGTAAGGATAACCAGAACAGGTACCACCGAGGTAACTACCGGATGCGTCGAAGCAGTCACCATAGAAGAGACAATAGGATATGTCGGAACAGGTGTCTTCGACGGAACAGTAGGGAAAACCGAAGCAGATCCTACTGGTACCGGATCTGCCGGAGGGGGTACTGCTGCTGACCCTGTGACTAATACCGGAGCGGATACAACATGAGGAATAGTAGGGACTACTGATGGAAACGGAGGAGGGACCCTCTGAGTCTAGGAATCCTGGCCCCTTGGAATATCCTGCTGAGTCTGGCTATGACTAATAGACTCTGTCTCAGTGGGTCTCTCAGGTGACTCTGCAGCCTGAGACTCTAAAGTCCTCTTACGTGGCCGTCTCGGACCACGTCTCAGCGTAGGAACATATGCACCCCGAGTCATACCTGTTGAATTATTACCAAGTATTACAAGCAAGATCAAATGGTTAACTTTACCAATGTACCTATTTGCCGCTTGGAGAGGTCCTGCCGCTGTCCAGTCCCAAAGTGCAATCACGTCGCGACAACGACTTTAAAGATCCGAAATGTACTCGGGTGAATAACGTCAAACCCGAGCTCTGATACCTACCAGTTCAGTATCAGATAAAAATCCCGAAAAAATCCACAAATCGCGATGGTATCCCGCGTCCTAGGCTTGATACCAAAAATAAATTTGTACCAGATAAATTCTGAAAAATTCGAAAACACGCAAAAACAAGTAGGCATTGCAAACCTACGCTCTGATACCAAAATAAATTGGTATCAGATAGACACCGTAAATCCACAAGTCCTCAAGGTATCCGACAACTTGGCTCTGATACCAAAAATAAATTGTCACGCCTCAAGACCCAGGAGCCACTGATCCAATAGAAAATCGAACAGCACCTCCCCTGTCCGGCGGACAATTTACACATATATACATCACATATAACACAACCACGCAGTTTAAATGGGCCTCAAGCCTCAAATCCAAACAGAATAACAAATATATATGACAATATAATCATAACTCCAAAGCACGAACTTACCTGAGCTGCCAGGGGGCAGGAACGCAGCAAAACTACACACGCAATCCAACATAGGACTCAAAAGTACAATCCCATAAAGCAAATCATATAGTACAAGTCCACGAAAATCCAATGCAACGAAATAAAACATAACCTAGTCCAAAAATAGAAAGTATCTTAAAAAAACCAAATCGGATGTCATCATAAGCATGGGACTGGCGACTCGGACCCTCCTGGAAGATATCAACCTGAAATTAGAAAAATATGGCAACGGCGTGAGTCCAAATAAACTCAGCGGATATCCAAATAGATATGCACATGGTGCAATGACATGTGTCACACCCTATGGCAACGGTGTCAGGACACCGTCCACCTATCATAAATGAACGTCCACGTGGGTAGAGCTGTGACAACCTGTACGCACCCTGCCATCACTCCTCCTGAGTGACCTAGTGGACAGGATGCTGGCGGAGGTCACTCTCCTACCCCAAGCAATGGGGGAGCCTCGTACTCATCTTCTTGTGTCTCTGTACGAGAAGGGATCCCTAGCTGCTACCACGCACCGAAACCACCCTCTAATTAGTGACCGTACGGAGCAATATAGGGTAAATGCATACACTCTATTGCAGTCACTACCCCTGAGTGGATGTGAGTGCATATCCTCATGTAACTGGCGATGGCCTCAGACTACATAGGAGTCGATGATCGTCAGCATGCAACAATGCAAAGATGGTGCATGACACGAACACATACAACACCCACCAAGTCCTCATCTATCACCTCAGTGTACTATGTATAGGTCTGAATCCTATATCATGGGATACAAGTAACCTACTAGGTATACTGACAATATAACCAATGATCCATCAATGTCGAATGCGAGGGAACATATCACTACATCTATGCATATATATATATACACATAACAACTATTGAGACTGTATGAAGCTAAAAGGAATATAACCTCAAGGATAAGCAACAAATATCAAGTACAGGTATACTAAGACAGATATAGCGTATAAACTTACTGTTATCTATAACAAACCATACATAGCAATATGACAATATCTAAAAAAGATAAGTCAAAGGTACCCGTCTCAATCGTAAGATGCTCGTATCAGAAAGAACCTGCCATCTGATAATCAACAATGCTAAATCCAATCAATGCCCTGTATCAAAGGCATAATGTTTAGCTACAAAAATATGTAGTTTATAGCTAACAAGCTATCTCAAGTAATTAGGATCTTTCTAATTATCATCGTTTCATCTAATTAACCATAATTAGATGATTAACCCTTATTTATCCCATATTACCCCGAATAGATTCCAAAGTAGGTTTTGAAACCTAAATTTATCAAATTAACTCATTAGGCTTACATTCCAAATAAAACCTAACTCGTAGGTTAATCAATAGCTCTGCCAAAAGTAAAAGAACCCCTAAGTCTGATCGAGGTATCGACTAACACTAAATCCTAAGCAAGGATAAGTACCAAATGGTGTATCAGGCAACCCATTATAACAATCTTAATGGGACAAGCCAATATCAATTATTAACATGTTTACAACTACAATTTTTAATAACCAAACCCTAGATCCGTTAACTACTCATCTACGCTAATCCCACCAAATATCACACAACAAATTATCATAAGATCTAAAGAGCTCTAAACCCGTTCACTCTTCAGGCCATCCAAAATAACCTTTCATCTCCAAATGGAGCTCACGGCAAGCCCATTCAAGGTGCTGCCACTCTAGGTTTCAACTCTAAAACCCCTTTTTTTTCATGAATTCAACCGAATCATCATCCGAATTTGAGAACACAACTGTGGATAGGAAATCAAAATCAACTACCTGCTATGAATCATGACCAGCTTACCTCTCACTAGCGCACACCCACAGAATTCCCCTCTTTAGTTGGCCTTGATCGAGCTAAGTCCATATCCGTCACACGGAGGATGATACCACTGGAACAAACCTCGCGATGCTACCACAGGAGTCAAATTAGTGAAATCCAAGAAGATTGGGGGACCTCCACTTACCACAGTCAACCGATGTGCTCCAGGAGTCGTACTTACCAAAATAGATCACCGGCGATTGATACTGGCATCGGGCGATCGACTCAATGGAAGAGGGAGAGGTGGTCCGTTGGTCTGTTGGCGCGGCTAGGGTTCGCGCGATGAGGAGAAGAAGAGAGGTCGTGTGTGGTCGTGGGCTAGGGCACGCGAAGAAGAATGAGGAGAGGGTCGGCATGAGCTTCTCTAGCGGCTAGGTCCCACGAGGGGAGGAAGAAGAAGGAGCGGGTTGTGGCTGCAGCTAGGGCATGCGATGGAGAGAAGAGAGGAGAAGGAAGGAGCGGCGGCTACGGTTTAGGGCTCACAAGGGAAGAAGCTTTAATAAAAGGGGGAGAGGTCTTTTGCAGAAAAGCCCTTGACTTTTCTCAAATTCACCTTCTACCCTTAGGGCAAAGGATTTAACCATTTATCCCTCCCATTTATTATAATTTAATCTCAAATAATTTTCTAGGGTTAAATTATTCACACTCTCGATAACTCTAAATCTTCCAACATATTTTCTAAAAATTTTTATTTATTTATTTACTTTTTTTAATCGTATTTAACAGCCTAGTCCCACTAGGACTCTTCCTTTGTCAGCATGTGATCTCCCCGATCCACCTGGACTTCACCTAGTATCACTAGGACTTTTCCCTTGCCAGCGTGCGATCTCCCCGATCCACCTGGACTTTACCTAGTCCCACTAGGTGTGCCTAGTCTCACTAGGACTTCTCTCTTACCAGCATGTGATCACCCCGATTCACCTGGACTTCACCTAGTCCCACTAGGATTTTGCTCAGTCAAGTCTCCAATCATCCTTGACTCACTTGACTCACACAATATTCAAACATCATTATCAAACATCGAAACTTAAGCTTACCAAGCTTATCAAACATAAACTCACTCAAGCCTAGATAAACTAGTCAACCTTTACCTAACAATGATTGCACCAACAGGAGAGTCGGTAAGTAATCAGAACGCACAAAGGTATGCATTAAACACTTTTTCGAGGACCTCGAACTAGACTACCATAATAGACGCTTACTACATCTCTAAGGATCTTGAGGTAAGTACCTTAGAGCAACTCTTTTCAACTTTAGAACTTCATGAATCTTGATGTGCATGAAAAAGTAAAACGGACAACATCGCCCTAAGCACGAGGAAAATCTGACACAAGGAGGAATCTTCAAAAGATGAAGAAAACATGACATACATGGTAAGGAAATTGTTTAAGTATTTCAAAGCTAAAAGATTTAATAAAGTGCAGGGTAAGAAGCAAAGGAAGATCCGTTGCTACAATTGTGAGGAAGAAGGGCATATCAAGGAAAACTGCCCAAAGTTAAAAGCAAACAAACCCAACAAGGCGAAACACAAGAATCTGAAGGCTACATGGGACGAATCATCATCAAATGAGTCTGATATCATAGAACATGCCAGACTTTGCGCTGATGGCTTCACATCAAGAAGAATAAAGTATCAATGAAGGAGGAGCCACATAAGAAGATAGCAGCGACGAAGGGGGAGCTTCGGACTTCGAAAGAGATATGACAAGTGAGGTATATTTTCTACCTTCTGATCAACTCTTTTCAGGTATAAAGTCAATATGCAAATTAAAAAATAAAAATACAAACTTAAAAAAACAACTAGCATCTGCATGACCATTAGAAATGTTTGATAAATTGAGATTAGAAAATGAAAATTTAAAGGCACAAATTAAAAAATTGAAAAGTACTTGTAGAAATTTGAATTATTCAAAATTTCAATATTCTGGAAAACTTAATTAGTATTTTAAACATAACAAGGGTCAAATAGGACTTACATTCCATCTAGATTTTTGATTAATTTTGTTGGTAAGAATTTATTTTGGATCCCAAAATCTATATTGAACTGTTAGATGTTTTTTTTTATTTTATTTGCCAATTTTTTTAATACTTTATTTGTAATCTTGTGAATTATTTTTATAGATAACTATTTCAGAAAAACTAGTTTAATATTTTTGTATGATAGAGTCTATTGTGTACTATCTATAAATATTTTTTTAGAATTTTTAATAATTAAACAGATTTATTATGATTTGTTATTCGAAAACATATTTTTAAATTTTAAAAATACTTTAAAAAATTAATTTTATCTAATTCGATTTTTTGAAATCTTTGAATTATATTTGGAAGGTTACAAAAAAAATTTAAATTTATTTGAAGTTAAAATTAAATTTTAAAATTATCTTTCTTAAAATTTATCAACTCGAATTTCAAAATTATTTTTATAAAATTAAAAAATTTATTTCACTTTGATAATTTTTCTAGAGATGAGTCTTCCAAAATTCTAATTTGGATAAAAATTTGATTAATTTTTAAATAAAAATAAAATTTTGAAACTTATTTTTCAAAATTAAACTTTAAATATTAAAAATAAATAAATTTCGACCAAATTTTGAAGAATTGAATTTTCTAGAAACTAATTATTAAGTTAGAAATGTTTTCCAAATTTTTGGATAACGAAATAATTTTCTATGAATTTTTTTAATCATTCTTACTAGTATTAAAATTCACCCTTAACCTATTTAAGTTTTGATGTGATCAATAGGGAAGAAATATGATTAAGTTAAGTGGGAAGAGTTAATTTCAAATTTTTTTGTGCTTACATTGTCACATCTTTATTCTTTTTTTTTCATTTACCTTAACTTAACTCGGGTTGATACATATCAAAAAGGAAAAGATTGTAAGTACCTTAGGTGGGTTTTGATGTGGTGAACCGAATTAAGTTAGGTCCTGTTGTATTTTGATTTCTGTGTCCAAGTGTGCAAGAGCCTAGGAGCGTAGGAAGTCGAGTGGAAGACGCAACAATCTAGAAGGATGACGCAGGAAGAGAGTCGACGGACTCAGTACATCCAAGGGACGCGGAGTTCTGGGGAAGAGTACGCCCGTGGAGCGAGAATGGCGTACGCGACGATCAAGAAGTCGGGGGGAAGCTCGCTCGAGGAGAAGGCCGAAGGAGGGTTTGGGTGAGCCCAACTCTGGAAGATCTGAAATCATTCAAGAAGATTCACTGGAGACTGGTCAGCAATGTAACGACCCGCCTCCTCTACCTTAGACGGACCGTTACTTGTCTACTTCTTGACTCTAATGCACGACTAAAAATGCGGAACTTTCTTTTACCTTTTGTATTTAATCTATCTAAAAATGATATTCTAACTTTAATAGTCATGCATGATACAATGACACATTACTAGCAATTCTAACCATTTAAAACTCATCACACAAGGTTCTATAACATTACTAAAACATTATGGAATATGAACGCAACTTTTCTAAGCATATTTAAAGCAATAAAACTTAATTCAAAAGGAGACTAACAACATCTTGGCACATGCATCAAATAGCTCCATCAAAGTACCGATATTCAAAACTACTCATGCTCAGACTCATCCAATACAATCATAAGGATATGTATACTAAATAGAATGACATGAAATCTTTACTCGTGGTTTTAAGACATGCAGAATATCTAAAACGCAAATACTTGGATAAATTCTAGGTGATTTAACTTAAACTAAGAATCTGTAACAAATGCACTTTAAGTCTTTTATTCATCTTGTCCCAAGGACCTCTCCAAGGTCAGCCACCACACACACGTCACTCAGCACCGCCTCGTCGCCTTCCTTCAGAATTGCTTGCTTTTACCTTTACCTGCAGTAAGAGGAAATGCAACTAATAAGCATAAAGCTTAGCAAGTACTATCTAGCTCACAAAATCTCGAAATGTGCAAGCATGCTTTTTAAACAATGTGAAATCACATGAGATACTTTTATGCTTAAAAGAAACACTAAAACATGTATAACTCAAAACATGCATACTCAAGCATTAATAAGTCTTAACTCACTTTTTCTTGGCTTAACTTGAAACTTTAGCAATTCTTTAATTTTAAATCTTTCTTTAACTTTTAGAAAACTTCCTTAAACTTTAGAAAAACTTTGCTAAAGCATATACTTGAAAATAATACTCACTTGGATCCACTTAAGACGTAAGTACCATCTTATGCGCGTTCCCTAAAAGGTTGGGGTAGCGAGCCGCCAATCCTAATAGAGCAGACCTTGGTCTACCAGGGCCAAGACCTTGGAATTGGACACCTGGATTTCTTTAACGACGCCCTTGGACGCCGGGTACTGGCCTTAGAAAATAAAATAGCTTTTCTTTCTTTTCTTTCTTATCTTTAAATGCCTTGGCATTTTATCGGACACCTTGTGTGCCCAAATCCCTAAGTCTTGACTTTAGGATTTCTTTTTTTTTCTTAAGGCCTCGGCCTTCTTCTTTCTTTTAAAACTTTTCTTTTTCTTACTATTAACCCTAAAACTCATATAGGGTACAACTTCTATCATCAAAGCAAATACAATGCTTGCATTCTCTTAATTCTCACCTCCTATAACGTATTTACTTCATAACAAATCGATTTACTTTTTGATCTCTAAAGACAATACTTTATTTGTATATGCTACCAAACTCGACGACACAGTTTTCAACCATCAACTATTGCAAAATAACAGCACATACAAAATTTCAAAACTTTGACATAACTTACGGCACATTACTGCATATCACAGATTTAAACTGAATACACAAAGTTACTTACAAAGTTGTCCAGCACATCGCTTTCAAAATTAGCAATCTAAATTAATAATGTTAATTCTGGTTTAAAAGTAATCCTCTTGTCAACTGTTTAGTCAATAGATACAATTTATCAACTAAAGCTCTTCACGTTTTTTTTTAATATAATTATATTTCTCTCACTATCAAAAAAAGAACTATTTAATAATATAACAAGATCTAAAGACTTACATATAATTGCACTTAACAACTTACTATACAGTCAATCACATTCATACACAAACTATCACATGCATAATATTTCTCAGCCACTATTATTCAAACACATGTTCACTTAAATAAGCTAATTACAACTAACTTCACCATATCATTCATAGAAAAGCTACTACTATTCTTATGCTCTCACAGAATAATATCTTATAACGTGTTTATGCGTGAATACTTGCTTATGCACAGGTTAAGTGAAGTCATTACTATAATGTAAAAGATTAGCTATATTCTCTATTTGTTCACATGATATTGCACGCTAAAACCTTTTCTCAAGCATATAAAACGAAAATTCTGCATTTACGAAATTCCTATGATAAAACTCGACGGAAAACCGCCTCTTACTGCAGGTGAGTAGTACTTACTTTGATATCTCGGACTTACAACCAAGAACGGCGTCGGAGGTTCCGGAGAAACTCGGAGTCTCGGAGATTTCTTCGCGCTCACGCATTCCTCTCGTCGCGGGGATTCCGAATATTGGAAGATCTCTCGGAGGAGAGCCTTGGCCGGCGCTCCCTTGGAAGAGGAGAGGGGGGTTGGGTGTCGGCGTGCGCACGAGAGGGGGGGGGGAAGAGGCGGCGTGCGGCTGGTTTGGGCGAGGAAGGGTTTGAGTTGAGGGAAAATAAAACTTCTCTCCTTAATTATCTATTTATACTTAGGGTATTTAAGTCCAACTTATAACTTAACTTAATATCTCTCCACCTTTTGTTGTGCGTGATACCCTAGCCCAGCTGGTTCCTTGCGCGCCCTTAGGGGTTTGCTCCTCTTGTGGTCGCGAGTTCGAACCCCCTTGCTGTCCTTTAAAGTTTTTCCTTTTTTTAAAATACTAAACGGACTCGGAAAATTTCATAAAAATATTCTAAAAATTCCTAAAAATATCTAGAATATTTCTAAAACATTTTTAAATAGTTCTAAGGACTTTAAGAACTTCAATATGGAAATTTCGGGGCGTTACAATCCCTCATACCTTATAAAAAGTTCGTCCTCGAACTTAAAATAATTCTGGATATTTTTCTCTCATGCTGTCTTCACGTTCCCAAGTAGCTTCCTCATGCTTTTGATTCTGCCAGATGACCTTCACTAGTGGCACTTCTTTGTTTCTTAATCTTTTAACTGCTTTGTCCACTATCTGTGTCGGTCTGCTCTCATAGTTAAGATCTTCTTGGATCTGTACTGACTGAGGCTGAATCACTTGATTGGGATCATGAATACACTTCTTTAGCATAGAGACATGAAATGTACTGTGGATAGCTGACATATCCTCTGGCAAGTCCAGCTCATAGGCTACCTTCCCAACCCTCTTTATAATCTTGTAGGGTCCTATGTAGCGAGGACTCAGCATGCCCTTTTTGCCAAATCTCATCACTCCTTTCATAGGAGCGACCTTGAGAAATACTGAATCTCCAACTTGGAATTCAAGTGGCCGATGGCGTGTGTCAGCATAACTTTTCTGTCTACTCTGGGCAGTCTCAATCCTCTGGCGGATCATCTGGATAGCCTGAGTGGTCTCATCTATAAGCTCAGTCTGGCTGCCTAGTCCTGACTCCATCTCTTTCTTCTCACCAGCTTCTTGCCAACATATGGGTGATCTGCATTTTCTGCCATACAATGCCTCATAAGGTGCCATTTTGATAGTGGCCTGATAGCTATTGTTGTAGGCAAATTCAGCTAGACACAGGTACTTGCACCAACTGCCTTTAAAATCTAGTGCACAGGCCCTGAGCATATCCTCTAGAATTTGATTTACTCTTTCTGTCTGTCCATCAGTCTGGGGATGGAAGGCTGTGCTGAATTTAAGTCTGGTGCCTAGCGCGTGCTGAACACACTCCCAGAAGTGAGAGACAAAGCGCCCGTCTCTGTCAGAAATGATAGACTTCGGGACTCCATGAAGCCTGATCACCTCTTTCACATATAACTGCGCCAAATGCTCTACTGAGTGCGACACCTTGATGGCTAGAAAGTGGGCAGACTTGGTCAATCTGTCCACTATCACCCAAATTGCATTGTGTCCATGGGTGGTTCTTGGAAGACCTGTGATAAAGTCCATGGATATTTCTTCCCACTTCTACTCTGGAATGGAAAGAGGCTGCAGAACTCCTCCTGGTCTCTGGTGCTCTGCTTTGACTCTCTGGCAGGTCAAGCAGGTACTGATATATCTGGCCACGTCTCGCTTGAGTCCAGACCACCAGAACCTTTGCTTTAAATCTTGGTACATCTTGGTAGAACCAGGATGCATAGAGTACGGGGTACTGTGGGCTTCTTCTAAAATATTCTTTCTTAGTTCCTCATCATTGGGGACGCAAAGGCGGTCTCCAAGATAGAGGATGCCACTATCTGATACTCGAAACTCTGAATTTTCTGCCTCTTGGATCTCCTGCTTGATCTTCTGGATCTCTGGGTCTTGACTTTGCTTTCTTTGTATATCCACAAGCAGGGTTGACTCTAGAGTCAATGCAGAAAGTTGCCCAATTATTACCTCGACTCCAAAATCCTTTATTTCTTTCTGAAGTGGTAGAGACAGTGATGATAGGGACACCAGTGCTGCACAGGATTTTCTGCTCAGTGCATCCGCCACTTTATTAGCTTTACCTGGGTGGTAGAGGATTTCACAGTCATAATCTTTGACCAACTCTAGCCACCTGCGCTGCCTCATATTCAGATCCTTTTGAGTGAAGAAGTACTTCAAACTCTGATGGTCTGTGAAGATTCTGCACTGCACTCCATACAGGTAGTGTCTCCAGAGCTTCAGTGCAAAAACCACAGTGCTAGCTCAAGGTCATGAGTGGGGTAATTCTTCTCATAGTCCTTGAGCTGTCTGGAGGCATATGCTATTACTTTACCGTCTTGCATGAGGACAGCTCCAAGGCCCATCTTGGATGCATCACTGTAGATGTCAAAGGCCTTGTCACTCTCTGGAACAGTCAGGATGGGAGCACTGGTCAGTCTCTTCTTCAGCTCTAGAAAACTGTGCTCGCATTTATCTGACCATTCAAACTTCTTGTTTTTTCTGGTCAGGGCTGTGAGTGGAGAGGCTATTCTGCAAAAGTCCTCCACAAATTTCCTGTAATATCCTGCCAGGCCTAAGAAGCTTCTGATTTCACTGGCATTCTTGGGTCTACACCAGTTGCTAACTGCTTCTATCTTGGCTGGATCAACTTGAATGCCTTCTTTGGATACAATGTGACCTAGGAAGGTCACCTGATCTAGCCAAAACTCTCACTTTGAGAATTTTGCATAGAGCTTCTCCTGCTGAAGGATCTGCAGCACTATCCTCAAGTGTGTAGCATGGTCCTCTGGAGTCTGTGAGTATATGAGAATATCATCAATAAATACAATGACGAATTTATCGAGATACTCCCTGAAGATGTGGTTCATCAGCTCCATGAAGACTGCTGGAGCATTGGTTACTCCAAAAGGCATCACTACAAATTCGTAGTGGTCATATCTTGTCCTGAAGGCTGTCCTGGGGATGCCACTTTCCTTAACCTTTAGCTGATGATACCCAGAACGTAAGTCTATCTTGGAAAACACTGTGGCACCTCTCAACTGGTCGAATAGGTCATCAATTCTGGGAAGAGGGTACTTGTTCTTGATAGTTACCTTGTTTAAAGCTCTGTAGTCTATGCACAGACGCATAGACCCGTCCTTCTTCTTGACGAAAAGTACAGGGGCTCCCCAGGGTGAATGACTCGGGCGAATGAAGCCCTTGTCTAGTAGCTCCTGGAGTTGCTCTTGTAATTCCTTCAACTCTGCTGGAGACATACGATATGGGGCCTTCGAGACCGGACCGGTACCTGGTACTAGCTCGATCTCGAATTCCACTTCTCTGTTGGGAGGTAGTCCAGGTAGTTCTTCTGGGAATACTTCTGGATATTCGCAGACTACCCGTACATCCTCCTGCTTGAGTTCTTTCTTTGCTTCTGAGTCCACTACGTGTGCAAGAAAACCAGCACACCCTTGCTCTAGCATCTGGTGGGCTGCCAAGGCTGAGAGGAATTTCTGAGTCTTCCTCTTTGGGGCTCCTTGAAACTCGAATGGTGGTTCTCCTTCTGGGCTGAAAACCACCTTCCTTCTACGGCAGTCCACTGAAGCGTTGTACTTACTGAGGAAATCCATGCCCAGTATGATGTCGAAGTCTTGCATCGCAAGGACTATCAGATCGACATATAGCTCTCGGTCTGAAATCTTGATTGGCACAGCCCGGAGTCGCTGGGTGGATTCCATGATTTCCCCTGAAGGGAGAGTTGTCAGGAATCTGGACTCCCAACTCTCTGCAGGCACCTGTAACTTACTAGAAAAAGGTACTGATACGAAAGAATGGGTCGCCCCAGTGTCAAACAGTGTAGTAGCTAAATGCTGAAAAATAACTATTTGACCTGTTACGACCGTGGAGGCGCTGGCAGCTTCTTCCTTCGTGAGGGAAAAGACTCTGGCATTGGTTGAAACTGGTGCTGCTTCCAACCTTCCCTGACTGATCTGAGGTCCCTCCAGTATAGTAGGCATGTAATGTAATTGAGGCTTGCCTCCATACTGTACGGGTTGCTGAGGAAGTACCTTAAACTTGTTCGGGCAGTCTTTGGATCTGTGTCCCTCTTGTCCACATGAGTAGCATCCAGTTACACCCAAAAGGCATGCTCCTGGATGGGTCCTCCCACACTTAGGACAAGGTGGATACCTAGCTTGCTTGTTCTCTGGGTTTCCTTTTTGGCTGCCAGGCCACTGCTTCCTTTTGTGGTTCTTGTTCTTCCAGTTCTGGTTGTTTGGCTGAGGCTTCTGGCCTCCTGTGGTTCTGTTCTCAATCAGGACTGGCTTCTGCTGTGTTTGTTGTGCCTTGATGCTGTTCAGATAGTGCTCTGAGATTAGAGCACTACTAACCAACTCCTCGCTGGTCTGGGGTCGGTGCGTCCCGCTGTTCACGTTGAGTGCTATTTCAGGGTTCAGCATGCGGAGCATCAGTCTGACTCGCTCCTTCTCTGTGCTGACTAGCTCTGGGCAGAGGCGAGCTAGCCTGTTGAACTTCGCGACTGCTTCTCCCACTGGTAGGTTACCTTGTCTGAACTCCATGACGTCCTCGTAGTGCTTGTTGGTAACCCTCATGTGGAAGAACTCCTCATAGAACTCTTGCTCGAAATCTGTCCAGCTCATCTGGTTGACTATCCTCTTACTCTTGACCCGCTCCCACCACATACGAGCATCTCCAGTTAGGCAGAAGGAGGCACATTTGACCTTCTCGACTTCTAGCCAGTCAAGAAGCTCCATTGTGCTCTCTAAAGTCTTGAACCAAGCCTGGGCATCCCAGGGCTCAGTCGTGCCTGAGAAGCTTTCAGGTTTCAGTCTCTGCCACTGGACGAGGTATGTTTCTTGTCTTCGGTTCACGGCAGGGGTCTCCTGTGTGACTGGTGGAACTTCAGCCACCATTGGAGTTCCCACTCCTGCTGTGGGTGGTGTAGGGGGCACTGGGTGCTGATTTGCCATCAGTGTGGCGATGGTCTTCTGTTGCTCTGACATCTGAGCTTGCATTTGAGCAATGACTGCCATCAGGTTTGGCTGTCCTGTGCCAGGCTCATTGTTATCTTGAATCGGAGTTCTGTTCCTTGCATTAGGAGCTCGGCCTCTTCTTGCCATCTAAAAAAAAATGCATAAGGGAACAAGAAATCACTACTACATCTCTAGGTTTAAACTTGTCTTCTTACTTAGTAACCTAATATCCATTCTAGGGATTAAACATGATTCCGTGATACTGAGGTATTAAACATGCTTCCTTGTTCTATGCACACATGTGAGTAGGTACTTAAGCATTTCTCTATACTGCAATTAGATAAAGGAGCAATAGAAAACTGAAACTTAAAACTTTCTTACTTGAAGACGGCAAGGTTGATGCTGATGTGTGTGTGATGCTGGAGAATGGGAACTGCTCTGATACCAACCTGTAACGACCCGCCTCCTCTACCTTAGACGGACCGTTACTTGTCTACTTCTTGACTCTAATGCACGACTAAAAATGCGGAACTTTCTTTTACCTTTTGTATTTAATCTATCTAAAAATGATATTCTAACTTTAATAGTCATGCATGATACAATGACACATTACTAGCAATTCTAACCATTTAAAACTCATCACACAAGGTTCTATAACATTACTAAAACATTATGGAATATGAACGCAACTTTTCTAAGCATATTTAAAGCAATAAAACTTAATTCAAAAGGAGACTAACAACATCTTGGCACATGCATCAAATAGCTCCATCAAAGTACCGATATTCAAAACTACTCATGCTCAGACTCATCCAATATAATCATAAGGATATGTATACTAAATAGAATGACATGAAATCTTTACTCGTGGTTTTAAGACATGCAGAATATCTAAAACGCAAATACTTGGATAAATTCTAGGTGATTTAACTTAAACTAAGAATCTGTAACAAATGCACTTTAAGTCTTTTATTCATCTTGTCCCAAGGACCTCTCCAAGGTCAGCCACCACACACACGTCACTCAGCACCGCCTCGTCGCCTTCCTTCAGAATTGCTTGCCTTTACCTTTACCTGCAGTAAGAGGAAATACAACTAATAAGCATAAAGCTTAGCAAGTACTATCTAGCTCACAAAATCTCGAAATGTGCAAGCATACTTTTTAAACAATGTGAAATCACATGAGATATTTTTATGCTTAAAAGAAACACTAAAACATGTATAACTCAAAACATGCATACTCAAGCATTAATAAGTCTTAACTCACTTTTTCTTGGCTTAACTTGAAACTTTAGCAATTCTTTAATTTTAAATCTTTCTTTAACTTTTAGAAAACTTCCTTAAACTTTAGAAAAACTTTGCTAAAGCATATACTTGAAAATAATACTCACTTGGATCCACTTAAGACGTAAGTACCATCTTATGCGCGTTCCCTAAAAGGTTGGGGTAGCGAGCCGCCAATCCTAATAGAGCAGACCTTGGTCTACCAGGGCCAAGACCTTGGAATTGGACACCTGGATTTCTTTAACGACGCCCTTGGACGCCGGGTACTGGCCTTAGAAAATAAAATAGCTTTTCTTTCTTTTCTTTCTTATCTTTAAATGCCTTGGCATTTTATCGGACACCTTGTGTGCCCAAATCCCTAAGTCTTGACTTTAGGATTTCTTTTTTTTTTTTTAAGGCCTCGGCCTTCTTCTTTCTTTTAAAACTTTTCTTTTTCTTACTATTAACCCTAAAACTCATATAGGGTACAACTTCTATCATCAAAGCAAATACAATGCTTGCATTCTCTTAATTCTCACCTCCTATAACGTATTTACTTCATAACAAATCGATTTACTTTTTGATCTCTAAAGACAATACTTTATTTGTATATGCTACCAAACTCGACGACACAGTTTTCAACCATCAACTATTGCAAAATAACAGCACATACAAAATTTCAAAACTTTGACATAACTTACGGCACATTACTGCATATCACAGATTTAAACTGAATACACAAAGTTACTTACAAAGTTGTCCAGCACATCGCTTTCAAAATTAGCAATCTAAATTAATAATGTTAATTCTGGTTTAAAAGTAATCCTCTTGTCAACTGTTTAGTCAATAGATACAATTTATCAACTAAAGCTCTTCACGTTTTTTTTAATATAATTATATTTCTCTCACTATCAAAAAAAAAGAACTATTTAATAATATAACAAGATCTAAAGACTTACATATAATTGCACTTAACAACTTACTATACAGTCAATCACATTCATACACAAACTATCACATGCATAATATTTCTCAGCCACTATTATTCAAACACATGTTCACTTAAATAAGCTAATTACAACTAACTTCACCATATCATTCATAGAAAAGCTACTACTATTCTTATGCTCTCACAGAATAATATCTTATAACGTGTTTATGCGTGAATACTTGCTTATGATATAATGTAAAAGATTAGCTATATTCTCTATTTGTTCACATGATATTGCACGCTAAAACCTTTTCTCAAGCATATAAAACGAAAATTCTGCATTTACGAAATTCCTATGATAAAACTCGACGGAAAACCGCCTCTTACTGCAGGTGAGTAGTACTTACTTTGATATCTCGGACTTACAACCAAGAACGGCGTCGGAGGTTCCGGAGAAACTCGGAGTCTCGGAGATTTCTTCGCGCTCACGCGTTCCTCTCGTCGCGGGGATTCCGAATATTGGAAGATCTCTCGGAGGAGAGCCTTGGCCGGCGCTCCCTTGGAAGAGGAGAGGGGGGTTGGGTGTCGGCGTGCGCACGAGAGGGGGGGAAAAGAGGCGGCGTGCGGCTGGTTTGGGCGAGGAAGGGTTTGAGTTGAGGGAAAATAAAACTTCTCTCCTTAATTATCTATTTATACTTAGGGTATTTAAGTCCAACTTATAACTTAACTTAATATCTCTCCACCTTTTTATTGTGCTTGATACCCTAGCCCAGCTGGTTCCTTGCGCGCCCTTAGGGGTTTGCTCCTCCTGTGGTCGTGAGTTTGAACCCCCTTGCTGCCCTTTAAAGTTTTTCTTTTTTTTAAAATACTAAACGGACTCGGAAAATTCCATAAAAATATTCTAAAAATTCCTAAAAATATCTAGAATATTTCTAAAACATTTTTAAATAGTTCTAAGGACTTTAAGAACTTCAATATGGAAATTTCGGGGCGTTACAAGCAAGGAGGTGACAAAAGTCACTCGGGCACCCCTATGCTTTAGGGTGCCGGGGCTCTCGGGCGCCCGTATGCTTTAGGATGCCTGAGAATGAGGGTGCCCTTATGCACTCGGGCGCTCCTATTCTAAGGCGTCCCAATGCATACAGGCGCCCCAGAAGTGATTCTTATTCACACATTAGCCGTTTGCGAATGTTGCGAAGCGGATAACTTCCAGGCCAAGTGTCAAGCGCCCGCAAGCACTCAGGCACCTCTATTGTGCCATGCCAGCATTGGGATAAAGTTAATTAGGGCTATAAATAAACCTCCAGAGCTCAGTTCTAATCAGCAATTCATTGTACTCGAAATTCATTTATGTTTGTATTGTCTTTCTGTGTTCTACAAGTTTGTAAAGATGTTTCTCCATCCCAAGGAGTTCATCTGAAGTTTATGGTTTATTTTGCCTTGAATTAGCAAACTTCCTAGTTGCAAATCAAGTAAATCTGTATGTCTCTTTTCTTTTTCTGTCTAATTCATTTTTATCTTCTTTATTATTATTGTGAACTAACTTCCATCTTTGTTAGAAAGAACAAAAGATAGTGATTATTTATTTACAGGGATAATTCATCCCCTCTTATCAATCGCACGATCATCGACACGTAATGCTTCCCATAGTAATTAAAGCATCCACTCTATGAGGAAGAGCTCTCTCTCACTGGTCAAAGTGCTTTATCCCAAGTGGTAAGTATGTAGACATATGTTGCCTGAGGTTTCGGGTTCGAGTTCTCTTAGCGACTAATATTTGTTGACTGAGATATTATTGCTAATAATATGCGAGATATTATTTCAATAATTATGCTCTTATCGGCCAGTAGTATTATGCCTCCAGAAATCCCGGAAGGGGGTTTCTGATAAGGGGATCGTTTCAGCGGTGGGGCTAGTCACTATAAAAAATTTACCCATCTCAATTTTTTGTCCCCACGGGATGGACTGATGGTCAGTGATGGGTGTTGCCACCAAGAGGTCTAGGGTCAAATCCTGACAAAGCCAGTATGTCCACCCTCCCCACGCACTAGCCACAACATCCGGGCTAGTAACCCCGTGATTTACCTCCTCCGTGTTGACCCTGGAACGGATTAGCTGAGGTACTGGGACGAGCGATTCACCTTTTACCGCCGAGAGCTCTCTCTCACTGTCAACACGGACACTAGGAGGGAATTTGTGTCAAAAGGACGGTTCTATCAATTTCTTTTTTTAATTTAATTGTTTTTTATTTAATATTTATTTTAAAAATATGCTTATCTTTTTATTAAGTTGAATTTTCTTTTCTTTTTTTTATTAAATTGGTTTTATAGTGATGGATTTAAATTTTATAAAAATTTAATTTTATATATGGTAAAATATATAGGAGAGATAGAAAATATAAATAATGAAAAGTGCGGATGTGCTTTGACACCTTGTTTGGAAATGGTTAAAATTCAATTCCATGTTTTAGAATAAATTTTTAGCATAGAATTGATATGGAATTGAATTTCAAATTCATACAAACCTTACAAATTAAGTCAGACTTAAACACTTTCTTTGCAAACTTTTTAAGTAATGGAATTTAGAAATTGAATTCAATTTTCATGTTTAGAATGAGTTAGTAAATAACAGAATTGAAATGAATTCTTTGATTTGAAATCTATCAGAATTGAATTGAATTTTTATTTTTTTAACATTTTATCCTTCATCCAAAATGACACTGAGTGAGAAATAAAGACTCTTTAGTAATTTTCATTTATCAAAGTAATTCCCTTCACAAAGCAAACCTTTCTAGGTCTGATTTGTTTTGAAACATTTGAAGGAAATTGAATTCCAATTCCTTATCAATTCCTTGCTTAAAAAGTATTTTAAACGGTGGAATTGAATTTCAATTCATGAAGAAATTCCATCCCTTTCCAAACAGGGAGAAAGAGATCTGATTTGGATAGAGAATTCACTTGAAAAAAATAAAATTACTTAATAACTCCAGTGTAAATTATAATATCTTTCATAGCCCTTCAAAATCAAAGGATAAATTATAAAACGGTAAGAATTAAATTAAATTCTGATAGATTCAAAATTAAAAAATTCAATTCAATTATTTACTTTTAAATATAAATATTAGATTAAATTTAAGTTGAAATTTAATTTACGAAGAAATTAAATTAAATTTTATTATTTAAAAACTTTTAATAGGGTGCGAAAGATTTTTTTTAATAATGAAGAAGTGCGTGAGATTTTTTTTTTTTTTTTTTTTTTTTTTTTTTTTGAACGTGAGCGGATGTGACAAGCTTGCGAAGGGTTCCCCACTGGATGCCCTTAGGTTTCGCTTCTCCGTGCGACAAACACGCCGCCGCTATGCTGCCGTTCGTAATCCTCCGCCATAGCCTTAGTATCCAGGCTCACTTCCGACCCAGTAACCTTTTCTCTTCTTCCTCCGCTGTCTCCGCAGTTCCTCCGCTGAAAACGTTTTCCGTTGTCGAGTACCTAGTAGATTCCTGGGGTTTATCTGCCGCCGAGGCATCCAAGGTCTCCCGTTCCTTATCAGGTCTCAAATCTAGTAAGAAACCCGACTACTTCCTCAACTTCTTGAAGTCCCAGGGCTTCACAGACTCCCACATCAAGAGGATTATAAATATCAACCCCAGAAGCGTCTGCGTTAAGGTGGAGCCAAAGTTCCGATCTTGGCTTGACGCGGGAATCTCGCAGTCCGACCTAATAGAGATAATTACATCATATCCACATATCCTCCACTTTAACATCCGTTCTGTCGTCTCCAAGTTGGAGTTCTGGCATCGTCTGTTTGGATCGAGGGAGCTTCTTCTTAAGCGTTTAAAGGAAAAATGGGTTTTCAACTGCAGTATCGAGAAAAAAATCCTTCCCAACCTCAAGTTTTTTATGGACGTGTGCGGTATCTCTGAAGAGAAGGCGTCTCAAACAATGAGAAACCGCCCTGCGTTCCTTGCCCAGAAACCAGATTCACTCTTGATTTTGGTCCGTAGAGCCGATGAGCTGGGTGTCCTGCGACAATCTCCAATGTACCCACACTTGCTTATTGCTCTACACGGTATCAACAAAGAAAAATTCGAGGCCAGACACAAATTCTTTACGAGCCTGGGTTGGTCGGAGTCAGATTTCTTCACTGCAGTCAGGAGGACGCCAACCTTGTTACATATTTCTCAACCTGAGATACGGAGGAAGATAGAATTTTTCGTCAAGGAAGTTGGCTATTCTCCTTCCTTCATCACTCAACATCCATTAATTCTGCTATATAGTTTGGATAAAAGGGTGATTCCTAGGTTTCAGGTGTTGGAGTTGTTGAAGTCTGAAAAATTATGGACTGCAAATGGGAGTACGCTCACTTATATAAAGCTATCTGACAAAAAGTTCATGGAGAAGTTTGTGCTTCCATATAAAGAGAAGGTCCCTAAGCTGGTTGACATTTATGACTGGCCGTCAAGGGAGGTGTCGGTTTAATTTTGAGTTCTAGCATCCCTATAGTAGAGATTTTTAGAATATGCTATCAGGTGCGAAACTCTTCGTTAGCTAATAGATAAATCAACAATAAATTCTGCACTGATCTATTTGTCCTTTCAATTTGTCTTGTTTTCCTAACATCTTCCGGATACTATCTGGATCAAAATTCAGTTTATTTAACTAGTGATTGTTTCTGTTAAACACCCTATCATAGCTATTATAAATAGTTAACTGGTCAATGACCTTTCATCATAATGAATGAATGATGAGCTTGTTACTTTGTTTAGAGAAAGTCTTACATCTCATTATTCAGGTGTTGATGGGTATGCTTTCCTAGGTATAGCATCAAATGAACCCTTCCATTTGTTTTCCATTTGAATGTTTGTTTGGAAGGCTCTACATTGGTATCAACAACATATTGTCTTCACATTCAAAATTTTGTGACTATTAAACAGTTGCATTCTATGTACTCATTAGAAAGTGTCTATTTAGCAATCCATTTCCTCTAGGATTGAAAGATACACTAATTATGACAGATTGGATGTGATAAAAGCATATTTTATGGTGTAAAAACATTTCTTTGGTGCCGAAACTATAATCTGTTACTTCTTTATGTAACCCCACTGTGAAGTTTCAAAAGTTCCTGTTCTGCTAACAGGCTGTAAGATGTACAGTAGAATATGAAACAAAGATGATCCTTTGCAGTTTGCATTCTTAGTTGATTCAGATCAATTAGTTTATTTTTACAATTGCCTTTGACAATAAGCGTAGTTGCTATCTTATGTCTCTCTTTTGCTTTTCATATCTGCAATTATTTACCACAAAGTTAGCAAATGACAATTTTGCTATATTACATAGAAGCATTCAGACTGATTAGTTTTTTGCCAATTTGTTTTGCCCCCATGGGGTGGCACAGTTGGTATTAGCATGGGCGGTTGCTCCAATAGGTCTTGGGGTAAATTCTTAGTGGGTGCAAAATGTCTCTTTGGGTGCCTGACCTCTCTCATGCAAAGGACCATTGTTCTAGGACAAAATGCCTCTCTTGATTTACCTACATGTATCTAGCCGGGGTCAGGCGATATTGGGTCGCCAAAGGTGAGCATTATCACTTTTGCTCCAATTTATGCATTTGTAAAATTGTATCCTTATGATAGAATTATGAAATGGTATATCCTAATTGGTGCATTTGCTTTCAATTGATATCGATTGAACTGATGAGATTTTAAATAGATTAACTCAAAGCGTGAATTATAGAGAGAATATTTAGAAATCAAAAGTTGTAAGTTGAGCAGATCTAATATTGAATGTATGATATAATTCACAAAAATTTACGATTTGTAAAATAGTTCAGGTGGATGAACATGAAATCCAATATGAAAGAGACATTAATGAAAATTTGAACAATGAGTGACTGATAGATGAAACGAAGTATTGTAAGTCATATGTTATCTTTGTGTGGCTCTTTGGTCTGAAGGTTTTGTTTTAAAAAAAAAATGGTATAACATGCCATAATATATTAGAATGTTAAACAATTAGGAGATAACACATACAAAAAGATGATGTAGAGGGGAGAATTCTAAAATGGATAAATAGTGTTAATATAGAAGATAAAATAAAAATACTACTATCATGGAGCAATTTGGAGAGAAAATATGGTATGAAGATGTGCAAAAGCAATTTATAAATCTCTATAGTTAGATATGTTGAATTGAATATAGATAAGTTGAATTGATTTGAATTGAAGGTCTAAGGATAACACATACAAATTTAATGTTGCAATATAAAAATGCTAAGATGGATGCACAAAGATACTAGCAAAGATAAAATTAAATAAAACAATACTGCTATTATTTCCTCAATAATAGAGAAATATATTAAGTTTGTATGAACACCTACGAAGATGATTGCAGATGTTTCTAAGTTGCAGGTGGTCACCCTATTACCTACTATCTAAAAAGTTGACATTAAAATTGTTAACCTAGGCATTGGGATATTAAATTAAGAATGATTAATATTATCTTTTACATATTACAACTAAATTGAAGGGGAGTCTTGGCAATAACAATAAAGTTGTTGTCATTGTGATCTAGAATTTTGGAAATAACTTCTTGCAAAGTAGAGTAAGACTGCATAGAATAACCTTTTACCTACGACCTCGCATTGACGGGAGTTTCGTGCATTGAACTGCTCTTTATATAACAATTAAATCTTTAATTATCAAATTAATTTTTGCAATACCAAAAATAATCAGATTATAATTTATAAATAAACACTAAATAATAAACATATAATACCAATAGACTATTTTATATTTTGAATTTTAATTATGAAAGGGCCCCTTATTAAAAGGGCCACCTAGCCACCAGGTGGATCAACTTTTGTCCTCTTAGGATGCCTTTTTTAACAATACAATTCATAAATTAGGTACATTCAATAATAGTTAGAAAGGATTACATGTAGAAGGAGGTCCAGGAATGTGTGTATTATAGGAGATTTATTTCTACATCAACTTCGATGGAGATGAAATTCAGGTAGCCAAATGCAATTGCTTAATAGTTTAGACAAGCACACCTTAGGATTGGATTTGGTGAATCTTGATTAACTTTCATTATGATCATTCTGTTGATAGCTGAAGAAGAATTGAACTTTGATGATTCCCAAATAGCTTAGACAAACACAATTTATGGATTTCAATTGGTGCATTTTGATTAACCCTCAATCTTATCTTTTTGTATGACAGTTTAAAAAAATGAACTTTGATGTTGCACATTGTCACATTCAACTATCTCAGGTCACACATGGACAACTTAGCCGGCTCAAACTTGAGCATTTTACCATTCACACATTGAACTGTTGCTATTCTAAAGCATAAATTCAAAAACAAATTATGTAAATCTAAACTCATAGTGATCTTGGAGAAGAAATAGGAGGACTTTGCCGTCCGAAAAACAATCATGAACGAATCGAAAAGTTTCCATAAGTTCACAAACCAAATCCCTCTTCTGTAATTGGACAAACAATCTTGAATGTTCTTTGCAACAACCACTTCTTCCTCTTGTGCACCCGACGAACCTTGCACAAAAACCTTACGGGACGAACCCTTTCTTATTGATCGTACACAGATCTCGCATACAACTTGCTCTTTTGATCAACATTGCCTTGGTTGCACACACATCGCTTTTTCCTTTTGCGACCTCTGATGAACTCATCATCGTGCACTTGGACACTTATGTATAGGAAGAGAGAGTCTTCCTCTACCTCCATTGATTAAGGTGGTCTTCCCATTCCACCATTAATGGAGGAAGATGAAGGTTAAGAGGTTCCCTTTCACCTTCTCAATTCCAACATGAACAACTCAAAAATACTGAAAATCTGAATTCTTAATTGGTACATCAATAACTATAGCCATGTTTGTTAAGAATTCAAAATTTGCAATATTCAGTTGTCGTTGATCATTGTCTATTAAAGTTGTAGTATTGCTTTTCTAATGGTTCATTAAAGAAGTGATGATTAATCCTAGAATTATATCCATAAAAGAGAGCAAAGAATGGTATGAGAGTTTAAAGAGAATTTTGTGATGGTATTTGAGGCAGTCTAATGTTTTAGAATTTAGTGTGTTTTAGTAGATTAATTTTCTCCATTTCAAGCCATCATCATATATGATTTAAGTAGCAGATCTTTGCGGCTTAACGGCCTTGCTGCCCTACATCCCATTCAAGCCGTTCTAGCATACTTTTGATCAGAGTGCAGATTGAATCATCATCCTGTTTGACTTGGAAGGAGCATTGCATGAGGCGACGATTCAGAATGTGTCATTTGCTAACATTTGTTCAACATACGACAATTTGTATATTTGTATCACAGTTTCCATCTTTCAACACGGTTTGTTGTGTTCCTCATGAAATATAGATACTCTTAAAGCCACTATATCATTTGCAAAATCACGATCATTATCTCATTGCGTGTGTTGCAACGGGAAGAGTAATTGAGTTGTAGTTTAGATGAATCAACGAATAATTTTTTTAAATAAATTATTGATTTAAAAATATTGGCCTGATGGATTGTCTATCTATTACTCTCAGGACGTGTTTGGTTTAGAATTGTCACGGATAATCTTGATTTCTATGTTATGACTATATCGTATTGATCGAGATTTTTTCTTTGATATTTTCAATTCTGAAGTGCAAATTTATCATGAGCATTTTTGAATCATATGTATTGAGCTGTCTTTATTTTTTTCGATTAGGAGGTTAAGCAGAAAAAAAAATCTCAAATTATTCTCAAAGGGTCGGGCATCGCAGCTGTTGACGGCTAACAGCCGTCCTACTGGTGGTGGCAAGCATGGCCAACAGTCGGCAGGATCGTGGTGGCCCAGGAACTATTATTTTTTAGTTTAATTTAATATTTTAATAAATTATATTGATTATAATTGAGATAAATTAAATTAATTTAATANCGACCTCACAAACATGAAGATGAAAAGGGTATGCTAGTCTAATGTTTTGGAATTTAGTGTGTTTTAGTAGATTACTTTTCTCCATTTCAAGCCATCATCATATATGATTTAAGTAGCAGATCTTTGCGCTTAATGGCCTTGCTGCCCTACATCCCATTCAAGCCGTTCTACCATACTTTTGATCAGAGTGCAGATTGAATCATCATCCTGTTTGACTTGGAAGGAGCATTGCATGAGGCGACGATTCAGAATGTGTCATTTGCTAACATTTGTTCAACATATCGACAATTTGTATATTTGTATCACAGTTTCCATCTTTCAACACGGTTTGTTGTGTTCCTCATGAAATATAGATACTCTGAAAGCCACTATATCATTTGCAAAATCACGATCATTATCTCATTGCGTGTGTTGCAACGGGAAGAGTAATTGAGTTGTAGTTTAGATGAATCAACGAATAATTTTTTTAAATAAATTATTGATTTAAAAATATTGGCCTGATGGATTGTCTATCTATTACTCTCAGGGCGTGTTGGGTTTAGAATTGTCGCGGATAATCTTGATTTCTATGGTTATTGACTATAATCGTATTTGATTCGAGATTTTTTTCAATTCTGAAATATTTTTCAATTCTGAAACGTAGCAAATATTATCAACTGAGGCATTTAATTTGGAATCATAATGTATTGAGCTGTCTTTATTTTTTTCGATTACGGAGGTTAAGCAGAAAAAAAAATCTCAAATTATTCTCAAAGGGTCGGGCATCAGCAGCTGTTGACGGCTAACAGCCGTCACTGCCTCACTGGTGGTCGGCAACCGGCATGGCCAACAGTCGGCAGGAGTCGTCGGTGGCCCGAAGAAGAACTATTATTTTTTAGTTTAATATTGTAATTAAAATTTTAATAAATTATATTGATTATAATTGAGATAAATTAAATTAATTTAATATAAAATTTAATAAAATTAAATAAAATAATTCTTAAAAAAATATAAAAAAAATCTAATTTTATTTATTATTATTATTATTATCATCCTCAATTCGGCTACTCATATAATTTTTTATAATTAAATTTTAAATGACAGTATGAACCTATAATATTATATTTTTTTAAATTTAGATAAACATACAATATTATCATATTTGTAAATTTTTCAATAAATAAAATTTTATTTGACTAATTAAATTGAATCAACAATATCATATTATATTTTATTATTTTAATCAAGTATATAATTAATAGATAATCGTATAATTAAAATTATGCACGATAATTTTTAATCAAAGCACCCTCAGAATTAACTTGTATCGGGTGGAATTATAAAAATAAAATAAATAGTAAAGATAATTTTAATATTAAAAAAGATATCGAGTGTAATTATTTTTAACACTTGTCGATGTCACAGTCCATAAGTCATTAGGTTCGCGATGGTCATTAATAAGATTTATATTAAAACATGTCAGCTTCACTGCAACACAGCACTTTTCTCTGCTTAATAACGTTTCCCATAAAATAATTAGGTTTCGCTTCTCCGTGTGACAATGTTGTAACAATGCCGCCGCGATGCTGACGTTCGTCATCCGCCGCCATAGCCGTAGTATCCCGGCAAACTTCCCTCCCAGCAACCTATTCTCTTCTTCCTCCGCTGCCTCCGCAGTTCCTCCGCTGAAACCGTTTTCCGTTGTCGAGTACCTAGTAGATTCCTGGGGTTCATCTGCCGCCGAGGCATCCAAGGTCTCCCGTTCCTTATCAGGTCCCAAATCTAGAAAGAAAACCCGACTACTTCCTCAACTTCTTGAAGTCCTAGAGCTTCACCGACTCCAACATCAAGAGGCTTGTCAATATCAACCCCAGAAGCGTCTGCGTTAAGGTGGAGCCAAAGTTCCGATCTTGGCTTGACGCGGGAATCTCGCAGTCCGACCTAATAGAGATAATTACATCATATCCTCCACTTTAACATCCGTTCTGTCGTCTCCAAGTTGGAGTTCTGGCATCGTCTGTTTGGATACTTTTTGTTAAGCGTTTAAAGGAAAAATGATTTTTTACCTCCAGTGTCGAGAAAAGAATCCTTCCCAACCTCAAGTGTCTTATGGACGTGTGTGGTATCTCAGAAGAGAAGGCGTCTCAAGCAATGATAAACCACCCTGAGTTCCTTGTCCAGAAACTAGATTCACGTCAGACTTTAGTCCGTAGAGCCGACGAGCTGGGCGTCGCCCGACAATCTCCAATGTACCCACTCTTGCTTATTGTTCTTTACGGTATCGACAAAGAAAAATTAAGCCGAACGCAATTTTTTTACCAGCTTTGGTTGGTCGGAGTCAGACTTCTTCACTGTAGTCAGGAGAACGCCAACCTTGTTGACTATTTCTCAACCTTACCTACTGAGGAAGACAGTATTTTTCGTCAAAGAAGTTGGCTATTCTCCTTCCTTCATCACTCAGTGTCCATTAATTCTGCTATATAGTTTGGATGAAAGGGTGATTCCTAGGTTTCAGGTGTTGGAGTTGTTGAAGTTCGAAAATTTATGGGCTGCAAAAGCGACTCTGTTCTCTTATATAAGGCTATCTGACAAAAAAATTCATGGAGAAGTTTGTGCTTCCATATAAAGAGAAGGTCCCTAAGCTAGTTGACATTCATCGCCGGCCGTCAAGGGAGGTGTCCGTTTCTAGCATCCCTGTAGAAGATATTTTTCGAATATGTATTCAGGTCAGAGACTCTTCCTTTGCCAACAAATAAATCAATAATAAATTCTGCACTGATCTATTTATGCTTTCAATTGATCTTGTTTTCCTAACATTTTCTGGATACTATCTGCATCAAAATTCAGTTAATTTAACTAGTGTTTGTTTCTATTAAACACCCTGCATAGCTCCAATAAATAGTTAACTGGTCAATAACCTCTTTCATCATAATAAATGTATGACGAGTTTGTTTAGGAAAAAGTCTTACCATGGATCATTATTTTGCATCTCATTATGTAGAAGTTATTCAGGTGTTTATGGGTATGTTTTCCTAGGTATAGTTGCAAATGAACCCTTCCATTTGCTTGCCATTTGAATGTTTGCTTCGAAAGTTCTATATTGACATCAACATCATATGGTCTTCACATTCATAATTTTGTGTTTATCAAACAATTACAGTCTATGTAGTCATTAGAAAGTACCTATTTAGCAATCAACTTCTACTAGGATTGAAAGGTACTCTAATCGTGACAGATCGGATGTGATAAAAGCATTTTTATGGTGTAAACATTCTATTGGTGCCAAAACTATAATGTGTTATTCCTATAAGTAAGTAACCACACTGCGAAGTTCCAAAAGTCGAATATGAAACAAAGATGATCCTTTGCATTCTTAGTTGATTCAGGTCCATTATTTAATTTGTACAGTTGCCTTTGGCGATAAGCTTACTTGCTATCTTATGTTAGTCATATGTTTTTCTTATCTGCAATTGTTTATCACAAACTTAGCAAATGACAATTTTGCTATACTACATAGGAGCATTTCTGAATTTGTAAAATTGTATAATTAGGACAGAATTGTGAAATCCTAAAACCTAATCGGTGCATTTATTTCGAATGATATTGATCCAACTGATGAGAGTTTAAATAGATTAACTAAAAGCATGAATTGTGGAGAGAATGTTTAGAAATCAAAAGTTTTAAGTTGAGTTGATCTAATATTGAATATATGGTATAATTCACAAAAATTAAAGATTAAACAAATAGTTTGTGTTAAATCCGATACTTTTGAGTAGGTTCCGGAAATTTTCGGAGAGTTACCAGGTGGGTTCCAGGGTCTCTGAGGCCTTGGACACAAATTAGGGACCAAAATGTTATAAAACAAATAGTTACAAGGACTTTCATGTAATTAAGTTTAAAAGCAGGGGCAGCCGTGCGATTTGACTAAAACTGCTGGACTAAACTGAAAAATGGCCACCTTAAGAGCCGATTAGGGCTCATGGGTTGGTCGCATTCGCTTCCTCCACAGCCGCAACACTTCTTTCGCCGCAAGCCCTAGCTGTAGTCGAACCCGACGACCGACGCCATCTCTTCTCCCCTCTTCTGCGCACGCCCTAGCCGCAGGCCGACACCACCATCGCCTTTCCGTCCACCAGCGCCGACGACCCCCCTTGTGAGCCCTAGATCGACGCCAAACTGTGCTGCGAGTTCCCTCTTCCTTTCACCTTCATGCGTGAAGGAGCTGCGATGCCAAGTGCGGTTTGTGGTGGGTTGCGACGGTGGGATCCCTAGTTTCTTTCTCCTTTGGGTTGGCCTGCCGGATTGGAGCAAGGAAGGTTGTCAGCAACACAGAACCAGGTAACGATTAGGTTATTTCGGTATGGATTTGGATGAATCCTAGTATGATAATGTGCTAATCCTGGCATAGTGTTTGATCTGTGGGGTTTTCTGTGAGCAGTAGGTGAGGTTGGGTTTCCGTCCTTCTGTGCGCCACCTCACCGTGGGATTGGGAGCCCTCGCTGTGGAGACCTTCTTGGGCTCAGATTCATCACGTTTTGGGTTTGAGAATCCATTGTGAATTGTAAGGGTTGGCTGTGGATGATCGAGAGCTCCTTGACACGAGGTAATGATATGTGAAGCTTCCCGTTGAATGCCCTGTTTGAGTTTCTGATAGGGAAATGGTGATTCTGTTGGTTTTTCATTGTTGTCGTGAGCTTGGATTGGGATGATTAGAATGAGGTTAGGTTTAAATTGGAGATTTAAACCTAATAAACTAAAGTAGAATTTGAATTGAATGTAAGGTGAACCCAATTTTAATTACATGGGTAATTAGGAACCTTCTATTTAATTAAAGGAAATTAAATAGAAAGAAATGGAATAGGTTAACCCTAAAACGGATTAGGAACTAATTAGCTAGTTGTTATTTTTGTAATAGCTAATTAAATCTATCCCTGATACAGGGACTTGATTTGCTTTACGGTTGCGGATTATTGGCGGGTGGTTCTATCGCGTTTGATACGGATTTCCACTCTTGGAGGCGGGTACCCTTTGACTTATCTCTTTTGATATTGTCATGTTGTTATGCATATACTGTTATAGATAGCAGTAAGACTATATGCTATCTTGGTTTATTATACTGTTCTGGATACTTGTTGTTTATCCCTGAGTTATTACGTTGTTAGTTCCTTACAGTCTCAGGTATTGTCATATCTATATGTATACTTAGAGATTGTGATGTATCTCTGCATTGACCTTGAGAGATCTGTAGTTTCCGGCCAGTATACCTTGTAGGTTACCTGTATTTCCTGTGATAGGATTCAGACTGAGACCTAGTATACTGAGGACTTGGTGAGGGAGGTATGTGTATCTATCATACACCATCCTTGCATTGTTGCATGCCGGCGATCAGCGACTCCCTTGTGGTTGAGCCTATCGTCTTCCGGTACATGATATGCGCACACGACCACTCATGGGTTAGTGGATACCGTAGGATGTGCGCATTTGCCCTATATTGCTCCGTTCGGCCACTATTGGAGGGTGAGCGCGGGCGTGGTAGCAGCCAGGGATCCCTTCTCGTACTGAGCCACGAGGAGATGAGAGCTTGACTCCCCCATTGCTTGGGGTTGGAGCGGAGTCTCCACCAGTATCCTGTCCACTCAGTCACTTAGGAGCAGTGATAGCAGGGTGCGTACAGTTGTCATAGCCCTACCCGTTCAGACGTCCCTATGACAGGTGTACGTTGATCTGACTGGTGTCAGGGGTGACACATGTCATTGCACCATGTGCATATTTTGCATCGTGCATTGTTTGTTGCACTTGATTCTTGCACTTGTTTGACATGCATATTCTGGAGACTTGTTATCTGAGATTATATGTCTATTGGTATTCCATTGGTATTTCTTACCCTCTATATAGGTTAGATGGATGCAGGTATGTATCTACTTCGGTATGTTCAGTACTAGTCTTTCCCTACTGTTGATATGAGACTGTATTAGCTGAACTCTTAGGGTGTGTTTGGTTCAAGTTATCGTATATAACCTTGGTTATGTGATTACCAAGTAATCACATAACCAAGGTAATGGGGAATGAAAGATAACCTGAAGTTGTTTGGTTCTCTCTAGGTAATCAAATAAAATCTTATTTGTTTAGAGGTAATAGTCTATAACTTAATATAATATTTTACCATATTACCCTTTATAATTTGTTTAGATAATTTTATTAAAATTTAAATTAAATTTATTTATTTTTTTCTCTATTTAATATATTAAAAATCTAATTAAAATATAAAATAAAAAATATTTTAATTTAGTTGTTTGTCGCTGGCCGTCGACGGTGGACGTCGATCACCGGTTGCTGCCGGCCGTCGTCGGTCGCCAATCGCCGGTCGTCGGTCGCCGGTCGCCGACCTTCGCCGACCGTAGTCGGTCGCCGGCCGTCGTCGGTCGCCGGCCGTCGCCGGTCGCCGGACGTCGCCGGTCGCCGGTCGCCGGTCGCCGGTCGCCGGTCGTCGTCGGTCGTCGTCGGTCGCCGGCCGTGGTCGCCGGCCGTCGCCGGCGGTGGTCGCCGGCCGTCGCCGGCGGTGGTCGCCGGCCGTCGCCGGCGGTGGTCGCCGGCCGTCGCCGGCGGTGGTCGCCGGCCGTCGCCGGCGGTGGTCGCCGGCCGTCGCCGGCGGTGGTCGCCGGCCGTCGCCGGCGGTGGTCGCCGGCCGTCGCCGGCGGTGGTCGCCGGCCGTCGCCGGCGGTGGTCGCCGGCCGTCGCCGGCGGTGGTCGCCGGCCGTCGCCGGCGGTGGTCGCCGGCCGTCGCCGGCGGTGGTCGCCGGCCGTCGCCGGCGGTGGTCGCTGGCCGCCGGCGGTGGTCGCCGGTGGTCGCCCACCGCCAACCACCGGCGGTGGTCGCCGACCGTTGATCGCCGACCGCCGGCGGTGGTCGCTGGCCGTCGGCGGTGGTCGTCGACCGTCGTTGTCAATCGTGAATAACGCTTTAGAAAGTTAATAAATTGTAATGGTTATTTTCGTCTTAAATGTAAATATTGAAGAATAATTTTGGAAAAAAAAGTTGCATAACCCCGGAATCAACAAAAACCTTACTTTCCTAAGGTTTTCCGATTCCTGGTTGCATGACCCTTTTGCTGACGTATCGGGCATCGATCATTACTTGGGAATCGCTCATTATCGAAACCAAACAAAGTTTTCGTTGATAACCTTGGATGGATAACCAAGGTTATCAAGGATAACCCCCAACCAAACGCACCCTTATTGTTAGTATAACTTTCTATGCATATCTGTTGGGTATTCGCTGAGTTATGGACTCACCCAGTTGCCATACATTTTATTTCAGGTTGATGCCTGCCAGGAGAGCCCTAGTCGCCAGTCCCCAGCTCGAGAGGAGCTTTGCTTTGTTTTAGTTTATGTTGTTTTTCGTTATGACCTGTAGTATATACTTTAGGTTCAAAAATCACACGACCGACGACCCAACCCGAATCGACCGAAAAATCGGTTCGGGTGAAATTTTTCGGGTTCGGGTCGGGTTCGGTGGGGGTTCGGGTTGAATTCGGGTGGGTCGGTCGGGTCGGTCGGTTCGGTTGACCGATTTAATATTTTGTGGATTTTGGGTAATCAAATTTATTTTGAAAATTAAGATATTTTATGTATTAATATCAATATAGTATGATCATGATGAAATTGAGATAAAGTGAAAAATTATAGAGAAAATGGCGAAAAAAGACGTTTTGAATCGGTTTTTCGGTTATTCGGGTCGGGTCGGGTGGATCGGGGGTCGGGTTCGGGTCGGGTTGGGGGTTCGGGTTGAATCGGGTTCGGGTCGGGTTCGGGTTGGGAGTTTAAAAAAAAAAAATTTCCCAATCCGACCCGAACCCGACCCGACCCACCCGAATTGACACCCCTAATATACTTTGCTTCCGTTGCCATGTTTTGAACATGTATTCATGTTTTATTCGATGGTATTGTACTTTTGAGTCCTATGTTGGACTTCGTGGGGTTTTGGCTTTGTTCCTGGCCCCTGGCAGCTCAGGTGAGATCGTATTTTGGTTTTACGATAGTTATAGTCATATAACTGCTGTTTCTGCATGGATTTGAGGCCTGAGGCCATTTAACTGCGTAGTTGTGATATATTTATCTGTGTGTTTGTGTAAATTGTCCGCCGGACAGGAGAGATGTTGTTCGATTTTCTATTGGATCAGCGGCTCCAGGGTCTCGAGGCGTGACAATTTGGATGGATGGAAATCAAATTCAATAAGAAAAAGACTTTAATTGAAGTTTGAAGAGTGACTATAGTCATTTATTATCTTTGTGTGGCTCTTTGGTCTGATTTTTTTTTTTGTTTTAAAAAAAATATAGTATAACACGCCATAATATATTAGAATGTTAACAATTAGAAGATAACACATACAAAGAGTTGATGTAGGAGAGAGGAGAATTCTAAAATGGATACATAGAGTTAATATAGAAGATAAAATAAAAAATAATACTATCATGAAGCAAATAGGACGGAAAATATGGTATGAAGATGTTCAAAGTCAATTTATAAATCTCTATAGTTAGATATATTGAATTGAATATAGATAAGTTGCATTGATTGAGTTGAAGGTGTAATGATGAGTCGATAACACATACAAAAATTTGATGTTGTAATATGAAAATGCTACGATGGATGCATAAAGATACTAGAAAAGTTAAAATTAAATAAAACAATACTACTATCATTGAGGAAATAATAGAGAAAATATATTAAGATGGTTTGCACACCTTTGAAGACAATTAAAGATGTTTCTAAGTTGTAGGCAGTAGCCCCATTATCTTGTCTCTAAGAAGTCGACATTAAAATTATTAACCTACTCATAAGGATATTAAATTAATAATGTTTAATATTAACTTCTCTATATAACAATTGAATCCTTAGTCTATCAAAATAATTTTTGTAATCACCAAAATAATCAGGTTATAATTTATAAATAAACACTAAATAATAAACACATAATACCAATTAATTATTTTATATTTCACATATCACATTTCAATTAAGAATTAAATATTACAACAAACATAAACTTTAATAATTCATATTCATAAATTTAAATTGCAAGAAAATATATAGTAAATTTATAATTAATGTTATATTGCAATTTTAAAATTAGGAAAGTTAACTAATGTCAAATGAACAAACCAAAAAAAAATCTTAAACTTGTTTATTCCACTGGTGGGTGGTCTCTGCTTGGGCCCCTTTTTAAAAGGGCCACCAAGCCTACTGTGGAATGATTATTGTTAAAACCTCTTAGGATTCTTTTTTGAACAATACAATTCATAAAATTAGATAGTTAAAAAGCATCGTGCCTAGAAGGAGGTCAAAGAATGTGCATTGACAAAGATTTATTTCTGCATCAACTTCGATGGAGATGAAATTCACGTCGCCTAATGCAAATGCTTAAATAGTTTAGACAAGCACAACCTTAGGATTTGATTTGTTGAATTTTGATTTACTTTCATTATGATCTTTCTGTTGATAGCTGAAGAAGAATTGAACTTTGATGATTCCCAAATAGCTTGGACAAACACAATTTATGGATTTGATTAGGTGCATTTTGATTAACTTTCAACCTTATCTTTTTTTTTATGACAGTTCAAAAAAAAAAAAAAGAACTTTGATGTTGCACATTGGCACATTCAACTATCTCGGGTCACACTTGGACAACTCACCCTGCTCAAACTTAAGCATTTTACAATTCACACCATTCGCACATTGGAAACTCGAAAACACTGAAACCCTGAATTTTTAATTGGCACATCAAAAATATTGCTTGTTAAGAATTCAGGATTTACAATATTCAGTTGCTATTGATCATTGTCTATTAAAGGTGTTGTATTGCTATTCTAATGGTTCATCGAAGAAGTGATGACTAATCCTAGATTTTATCCACTGAAAGAGAGCAAAGAATGGTATGAGAGTTTCAAGAGAACTTTGTGATGGTATTTGAAGCAGCTCCGAACTCACAAACTTGAAGATGAAAAGCGTATGGCATTCTAATATTTTGGAATTTAGTGTGTTTGAGGAGAAGAATTTTCTCCATGTTAAGCAATCATACACGATTTGAGTTGCAGATCTTTGAGGCTTTGCTGCCCTGCATTCCAATTCAAGTCGTGTCTACCTTAATTTTGGTCAGAGTGCAGATTGAATCATCATCCTGTTTGACTTGGAAACAAAAGAGGATTGCATGATGCTACTATCCACAATTAGGTATACTAACATTTATTCAACACTTGGTTTCCAATGTGCTAGTTACAATTTGAATATTTGCAGTGCCGGCTTAATCAAGGAATAGCCTATGCTTAGGTCTCAATTTTATTGTGCTCATAATTTTTAACATTTTAAATTTATTTTTATTCAAGTTTTTATAAGATAACGTTCACTTTTAATATTAAATTATTTTTATTTTCTTTGTCATAAATTTTTATAATTATTATTTTTGATTATATGTTTTATTTATATATCTAATCAATTCTTTTCATTTCAATATTTCTCAAATTTTAATGGCCTCGTAATTAGTAATCAATATTTCTCTAATCAATTCTTTTGATTATATGTTATAATTAGTATTCAATGGTCTCGTAATTTTTCTCATTCTCATCAGTGTTCTGTGTTTTCTTCTTCCTTATCAATGATTTTGTTTTTTTTTCCTTCCTCGTGATACTCTCAGTGGATAGTCTTCTGGATTGTTTTCTCCTTCTTTGTTGATAATGTTTTCTTCCTCGCTTCTTCTATTTCAATAAAAAAATATGAATTAGAGATTTTATTCCTACAACTTAAAAGTAGAATATTAGTATTTTTAAATATTATTAATATTTTATTCCAATTCAAGTCGTTAATAGCATTTGTAGTTTTGATTGTGTTAGTTTTTAGTGCTCGTCTGTTTTTTTATCTTTTTGTATTCTCATGCTGCTGCGTACGTCAGGTTCTCACAACAACGCTATCTTTTTCTTCATTAATCATTTTTGTATTTTATAAGGGAGTAAAGTGAGTGGTCATGCTGTGTAGTCAATTTTGATGTTCATTTTAATTTATCAAAATAAAAATTAGTATTTATTTATTTTTTATATTTGTATAAGTAATAATTAAATTTTGAAATATCATCGAAATTATACGATATAAATTATTTTTTTTAAATTTTAAATAATTTTATTTGAATAAAATAGTTGGGATTTATATTTATTATTATTATTATTATTTGGATAAAAATATGTTTGTTAAAAAAATGATTTTGAATATACATAATGTATGAAAAATAGAAAAATGTATGAACCACAAAAAATGTACTTAATAGATTTATTATTAATATTAGAAAATCAAATTTAAAAATAATATAATTACAAATTTAAATTAAGCATTAATTAGATTTTTTTCTAAAAGATAATACGGACACAAAGAAATTTATAATCATAAATATAATACATTAAATATTAATTTTGATAAAATTTTTAATAATATTAATGAATTTATTATTAAAAATATATGTGAATAAATCTAATGAAAAAAAATATAAATATAAATTTAATAGAAAGATTTGTTGAAAAAATCTAATTAGAAAAATTAATATATCATAAGAAATGATGAAAATTTTAAATACTTTTTTATGATTCATTGCATTTAAAAATTACCAAATAGAGAAAAATTAATATAAAAATTAATTAATAATTTTACATTTCAAAAAATCAGTAAATTAAATTTTATATAATTTTATATAAAATGTTAATATAATTTAATGGATGAGGTTTATATAAGAGGAATTTTGCCTTAAATCCCTGATCAGAAACATAAATCCTAATTCAGTCCCCATGTCAGGTTAATACCGTTTCCACTCCCTGACAACGCCTGCTTCTTCTTTTTTAACTCCCTCTCATATGAATTTATCGAATTGCCCTCCCTTTACTTTCAAACTGTCTCCACTCCGTTTTTTCTTCCCGGCTTGGAGCTGCGTCGAAGGAAATTGACGATCGTCGAAATCACTTTCGGTGAGCGTTGAAGACAAAAATCAGAGAGGCGACAGCCATAGGAAGACCCGTCTATCACCTTCAACCCAAGAATCATCGATTCAAAGTGTCGTTCATCTTTGACCAAGTGAAGACCCGACTTTCACCTTCAACCCAAGAATCGTCGACGAACGTCGGGTTTGAAGAAGAAAATAGGTGGTAATCGGTACAACCAGAGGAATACTAATGCGAAGAAGTGGTCTGCGTGTATTCTAAAGGCAGAAACAGAGATATCTCAAGTAAAAGGTTAGTTATGTTTCTGTGCCCTAAATTTTGACCTATTTGTGAATCTTGTTTGTAAAATGAAATTAATATTATTGTTTATGTATGTTTTTGTAAAATTGTGTGAAAAATCGAAGTTTTAGTTCATGAGTGTTGTTGATTTTGTTAGGTTAAATTAAATTAGGTTTTTTGGTGTTCAAATTATAATTTATCTGAATGAGTTTGTATTATCTCTTCTTCAATTCAAGTAATGAATGAGATATCTGTGTATTTTGTAGTGATTATTAATAAATTGAGTAATGTACCCAATTTAAACAGTTTGATGGCCAGAAGGTTAGGATTTGTACTTTAGGGTATGAATGAGTAAATGTGTTTGCGTTTTATCTTCTCTAATTGAATAATTGAATGAGTTATGTGGTGATTATGTAATTATTATCAATAAACTAAATAATATACTGAATTTAAGTGGTATGATACCCAATTTTGTATGGTTTGTACATGATGGTATGACTGATAACTTAATTTATTTTCGCTTAATTTACTTTTTATGTAAATATGAGAAAAAAAGCTCTTACAGGGAGCACCATGGAGGCAAAGGTTAAATCTATGGTGAAAGATAAGGGGAAGAGAGTAATGCAAGATGAGGAAAAGAGCAAGGGTGGGAAACAATCTTGTTCACGTTGCTCTCCTGGATATTTCAAACATGTTCTGGGTGAGGTGATACTAATTATGAGTAACAAGCAACAAGAGAGGATTAAAAGCACTCCACTTGCTCCATGGCTCGAGATGCCTGAGATGCCTATCAGTAGTACCAGAGTTCATTTAGTTTTAAAGAGATTCTAACTATTACCTTCTCGTTCTTTCTTGTTTGGTGACAATATTGTAGTTCCATTCACTTCGACTGAGTTTAACATTGTCCTTGGTTTGACCCATGTGGGGCAACCGATTGATCTTGATGTGAGCATGAAGTCCAATTTTGTTCTTAGGCTATTTGGAGGGAAAGTTGGCAATGTAAATAGGACCACGATTCATGATAATATGCGGTCATTAGCTGGATCTGAGAAGGAATTGAAGTGGCTGATTTTGTTAGGCTGTTTATTTGTCTTCTATTTAACTGTATTATTTTTTCTGTTAGTAACTATTCCACTCCTCAATTTATTATGTCCTACATTGATAACTTGACGAGGTTCTTTGATTATTCATGGGGAAATGTAGCATATAGATTTTTGTGCTACCAAATTATCTTGCATACCAGTAATGGCAAAGGAACGGGTGGTTGTAAAATGTATTTAGATGGTTGTACTGTTGGTTTGATTGTGAGTTTTTAATATTTCAAGTGCAATTGTGATATGTTTAATATTATTATATTACTCTCTGTATGTATTCATGCATGACTATATAAAAGAATTCCTTTATTTGGACATGCACGTTCTTTATATTGTTTCTGTGGAGACCGATGTCGTCGATAGAGGGGGGGGATGAATATCGACCGTTAAAACCTTTGCGGAAACTTTGTAAACTTTCGATCGTTCTAGATATAGAGTTAGTAGCAGCGGAAAAATAGAAAGAACGAACAAAGACAGAACTCAGAATGCACACGGGATTTACTTGGTTCCCAACCCCCCAGGGTCAATACATCCAAGGCTTAAGCACGGGAACGCCCGTCCACTAATGGTCTCCTTTCCAGACTTTCCAGAGGCAGAGAAACCCGTCTTACAGTGTACGATTTACAATCAAAATATTAAATAAATTGAAATGCGGGAAGTAAATCAAACCAAATGAAAAAGGTCGAAGACTCGGCCGATCTGGAACTCCGAAGTGCCGCGCGCTTCCTCCCGGAGCTTCCTTGGTTGCAGAGCTTCGTCGTTAGCGCTTTTCTTCCGTTCGGAATGCTCAGAATGATCGTAGAAGTGTTGTGTTGAGTTGAGGGGTCGAAGCCCCTTTTATAGGCTGGTTGCTGGGCGCCTGTGTTCAATGAGGTGCCTCACAAGGCTTGGTCAAAACTTATCTCCACGCCGAACTCGTAGAAGTAGATAACCCTTTGATCCAGGGCGCCTGTGTTGAATGAGGCGCCTCAATGATTGAGGCGCCCTGCATCATTGAGGCGCCTAGCTGACTGGGGCGCCCTAGCTGAAGGAGGCGCCTAGCAGCCTGGTTTCCAGCCTTGTTGTGTGTTTGTTTGTCTATTTTGTCTTCACTTTTAGGTATCTGCTGTCACACCCCGAGACCAATGGAGCCGCTGATCCAATATAAAATCGGACATCATCTCCCCTGTCCGGCGGACAATTTACACATACACACAAACCCACGCAGATATAAAATGGCCTCAGGCCACAAAATAGATATATATAAAGCATAAGATGCTAAAACACTACAATACTGAAACGTAGAACTCACCTGAGTTGCCCCCAGGGCAGGCGCGCAGCAAAACAATCAACATATAGTCCAACAGAGGACTCAAAAATACAATACCATATGAATAAATCTCGAATACAAATCCACGACATATAAGAAAAATGAATACAACACATAAGAAATGCTATATAAAGAAAAACAACGCGGAAACACCCAACAACGGAGTCGTAGGGACCAGGACCGGCAACTGGGCTCCTTCGGCGGGCTATCAACCTGAAACAAAAATATTACGACGGGTGGTGAGTCCAAATGGACTCTGCGGGTATATAGAAAGATATGCATGACAGAAAAGTAGCTAAAGCAGCTATATAGAAACAACAGGATACAGTCTCCATACTAATATCAGAAGTATGAATAACTGAAATAATAAAGGACTGTACATACGAGAAATCAGTCTATCATGATCATAATAGGACTCGTACCATACGAGCAAGTGCAGGGTCAACAAACCATACCAACAGTACATCCTGTATGTGCATGTCAAACAAGTACAGCAAGTAAATGTGCAAACACAATCATTGCACAAATGCATCATATGCACATGATACAATGTCATGGTCACCCCCTAACTCCAGTCAAGCCACCGAGACAGGCGATACTGTGTCAGCCGAGTGGGTAGAGCTGTGACACTGTCAGCACTCTGCCATCACTGCTCCTGAGTGACCGAGTGGACAGGATGCTGGTGGAGTAAACACTCCGCCCCATGTATATATGGGGGAGATATCTCTCTCATCTTCTCTGGTCTATGGGAAGAGAAGGGATCTCTGTCTGCTACCACGCTCCGAAACCATTACCCATGAGCGGACGAGCGGAGCAATACAGAGCAAATGCACACACCCACCGGTATCCACTAACCCATGAGTGGTCGTGGGTGCATATCATGTGTCGGAAGACGATAGACTCAACCACAAGGGAGTCGCTGATCGCCGGCATGCAACAGTGCAGGTATGGTGCATGACTAACACATGCAACCCCTACCAGGTCATCGACACATAACTCAACCTATCATGCACAGGTCGTATGTATGCATCATAACTCAATCAATCCTATATCTAGATACACGTGCAAGTATGAATAGAATCAACCAATGCAACCATACAATGGTATGCTAAACCCTATCCACATACTCATGCTCATACCAATGCTATACAGAATCAGATAATAAATAAACGAGATTGTATGGAAGAAAATTCTGATCATATCCAAGGTCAAGCATAAGTATCAAGTAGGATAACAAAATAGTAGCAGATAAAGGTCAATATCAGCCTACTGCATAAATAATATCTAGCCATGCATAAAGATAAAGTGGATCTACAGATACAAGCAAGAAGTACCCGCCTCCAAGAGTGAAGTCAGTATCAAGCAGAAAGAACCACCCGTCAATAATCCGATCAAACCCCTGTATCAAGGATATATTTAATTATCTATCACACATAAAGATAATTTGCTAATTACTCTCCAAACCAACTAGGGTTTACCCAATTGTCCTCTTTCATTTAATTACGTCTAATTAAACAGAAAAGTCCCCAATTACTCCACGTAATTAGGGTTTAGGTTCATTTTCAATTCAACCTCATCAAGATTAAGTTTAAATCCTTTATTATTGATTAATCCCTAATTAAACCCACTTATCATAATTAGGTTCAACTTAGGTTTAATCTAAACCTACGTCAACCCAAAACAGGGATCCACATCTAATCATCCAATTCGAATTCACAGAATTTACCTATTGCTCTAATTGGACTAAGTAGCTACAACTACACTGATCTAATCTAATCAACAGAATTAAATTATAGAATTAGCAACCACTGGGAATAACAAACCTAACTCTACATGGATCAGAACATTACAATCAATTTACCTCTTATCCCAGCTCCAAACTGCAGAGCATCACAGCAACACTTTCGCTCCTCACGGTGGAAGAAGAACAACACCTCACAGTGAGTTGGAGCAGAAGATGAGAGCAGAGATTGTTCAGAGGAAATTTAGCCAAATAGCCAATTTAAATTCCCTGTATCAGATCTGCCATCACACACGTAGTAGCCCTCACCTGAGCTCATGCAGTTTCCACTACAGAATCTCCCAGCCGACAGGGTGAGCTGAAGCAGGTAGGAAGAGTTGGAATTCAAGGATCTAGAGTTTCATCCACAACAGATCAAAACTGTGACTGATTCAAGAACACCTCTTTAGGAAATGGAATAGAGATCCTTACCAAGGTGCCAGCGAGACTTACCTGCTCAGATTCGCAATTGGCCATCAAATCGGTCAGTGTCTTCTTCCCAGCAATCCCCTTATGAACCCTAGATCTGTTCCAAGGGGTCGAAATCCTAATCTCAACTGGGGAGGGTCACAGTGATCCCTAATCAAAACAACAATGAAATCAAAACACTGTAACGAGATCAATCGCAGGAGACGAGTCAAGACTTGACGGGCTTGGCTTACCTCTATTTTGGCCGGAGATCGTAGCTTTGTTGGCTACCTCCGGCGACAACCTCTCGATGGAAGTTTCCCATAGGACAACCCCAGATCCCATCGCTCACCGCGGTCTCTCACCCCAACTCCAGCCGTAGGCCCTAGATCCGAGGAGAAGCCTGGGCGAAGTAGATGCGCCAGAGTGGAGTTGCCGGCCTTGGACTCGCCAGCTACTCGTGGAGACGAGGAATCGACGTCGGCGGAACGAGAGGCGTCGGCTGTGGAGTGGAGGAGAAGAGTAGAGAAGAGGGAGGCGATCGGGCGTGAGTGGTTCGGCCGATTGAAGATTAGGTCAAGGTATATAAGTTGGTTCATTTTGCTTTTAGGCCCCTCAATATTTGGTTTAACTCCATTTGGTCCCTAAAGGTAAGGTGGCCCTATTTTTTGGCTTCGATTTAGATCCCAAACCCTTAACTCTTCTCCGGAAAATTTTCAGAACCTATTCATAAATGTCGGATTTAACATCTGCAAGATACATAAATACAAGCAAACACATGTACAATCTTAGCCTTAATGAATTGGTTCTGACTTCAGATTTCCGCGAAACTCTAGGTCGAACCGACACCTAAGTTTCCACCCCCGGGAACGCGCCTTTCACTTACTCCTCTTAGGAGACGGGTGTCACTCGGCTCATCCGGGTGGAATTTTGCTTAGCCTTCTATACTCTCGGATCTCGAGACGTTCGAACCTCGACACGTCTCTACTTCTGTCCTTAGTCATCGCTCAGCTAAGTTGTTCAATCCCTCGGACCAAGACTTCGTGCCCAAACCCTAGGTCCAGGACTTCGGTGCCCAACCCTCGGCCAGGATTTAGTGCCCAATTCCTCGAACCAGGTCTTCGTGCCCAACCCTTGGTCAGGACTTAGTGCCCAATTCCTCGAACCAGGTCTTCATGCCCAATCCATGATCATGACTTAGTGCCCAATTCTTCGAACCAATACTCGCTTAGCTCAAGAGAAGGAGGTAACTCCACTTGTCAACCGATCGGCCACGAGATTTGCGAGTTTAGCTAAATAAAGAAATAATGGAATTTCCATCCCTTGTTCATTTGAGGTGGACATCTTGTAAAAAAGATGGCCTTCAGTCGAACCTGAAAAATGAAACCCCGATCTTTGATTTTTTTTGGAGTAGTAGAAATAGTGAAAAACGCGGGGAGCAAGAGAAATATGATATAGCTGAAAGAGGTTGACTACCTCGCACAAAAGTCGGATAAAATTTGGGATTAAATGCCAAAAGGGAATATGAAAATATTGAGACACTTCAAAAAAAAAAAAGAAAAAGGGATACGAAAGCGCAAGCTTGGAAAAAATGATCCCGGAAGAAGATAGGGAGGTGAGGCCGATCTAGATTATGGGGTAAGATTGTGTATTGATCCTCTAGGATTTCAAAAAATAACATAATTTTTGAAAATGGAGGCGGTGAACCACAACAGAGCTATGATGTGAAGAACAAAAGCAAAACATAACGAGAAGAAGAACAATCAAAAAATGAAGAACTTACGAGAAAATGGTTAGAAAAGCTTAGTGAAGATCCATTGGAGGTTATCGCTGCATAATGGTGGGAACAAAAAAGAACACATACGTATTCACTTGGGTGGATGAGGCTTATAAACTCTAAGGGTTTCGAGCCCTAGCCGTTTGACCCATAAAATAAACAGGCAGAAGCTTATAAACCCTATGGGTTAACCACTACAATCGTTTGATCAACTAGTTATATCGTTAGAAGCTAAACCGTCGAAAACTTGACTGGCAGCTATCACCTCGGGGAAAGCCCTATCTCAGCGTGAGTGGGCTATGTGCTAGCTGTATAGGAGATGACATTTATGATGGATGGGATAGACGAATCATAACAATGATACGACATCAAACATTACACGGCACATTACCGCGCATTAATTGCGCTTGACATGCCTCTTTTCGAGGTACAGGATAACGACCATTGTACTTTTAACTAAATGGCGTCAGCAAAGTCAAATGGGTCGATCGGAGAACTAAAGCTTAGGGAGTCTAGTGAGTTGGACCAAGGTCGACTAAACTTGAAGGGGAGGCTTATGATAATATAGCGCGCGCGTGGCCGGGGAGGGGGTGGGATAAGAATCCCCATGGCCAAAAGACTGAGATATGTGGCAGTTATAGTTCACCGATCGGGTATTGCCAATCGGGTAGCTTAGGGGCTTAACTCCCCGTTTGACTGTGTTGGAGCAATCTAGGTACCTTGAGTTTTGATGTTTAGACAAAGGTTTAAGTTAGACCTATTGTTGTATTTAATATGTATTGTGAGTATGCAGGATATATGTACAATAAAGGAGAAAAGTTTAAGTGTGATCTTGGCAAATGAGGAAGAGCCGACAACAAGGACCGAGCTGAAGGAAGCTCCAGAAGGCAAGACGTGAAAGATGGAGAGGCATCCGAGGGACGCAAGGCTGATGGAGGAGCTAGAAGGCTAGGTCTAGGTTGGTCGGACGAGGACGAGTACTGAAAAATTATGCTCGGGAAGGGAAAGCTTAGGTTTAGGATTTGGGCAGTCGACTGCTGCTGGGAGTAGTCGACTGGTGTTGAACACAGAAAGATCAGTCGACTGATCTTTCTGAACAGTCGATTGGTGTCGGTTGGAATTTGAATGTTGGGCTGTAACGTTCGAATTTGTGTGGACCAATCGACTGGTGTTGATACTAGTCGATTAATAATGGTTAGATTAGCAATGAGCTCTATTTAAGAGAGCTTGATTTGGTTGGGTAAATGTTGACGACATAAGGTTGGGTAAAGCTTATTAGTAGTCTACAAGTGCTCACGTATGGTTGCAAGGTTGTGGCGAGGTTTCTCCACCCACAAAGAGCGACACGAGCTAGCCGGAGGCTTCGGGGAGTCATCCACTGACGGATTGGGATTGTCCATCTTACGGATAGCCGTGGAGTAAGAGTGTCATCTCTGAACCACGTAAATATTTGGTGTTAGCGTTTGTATTTTTATTTGTAGTTTGTATTTTCGCTTGCGCACACTAACATGTGTAGGAAGAAACGACGCATTGGGGGCAACATGCTATTCACCCCCTCTAGCCAGCGCACCGATCACTAACAGATTGCTCCAAGGGCTTCACTCCCCCCTATCGGATATTGTCGATCCGTCTAGGGGCCCAACTCCCCGTTTGGCTGCTCCAAGGGCTTCGCTCCTCGACACTCGATCAGGTATTACCGATCGGACATCCCAGGGGTGCAACTCCCCATTTGGCTACACCAGGGGATCTGCTCCCCCTTCCCCGATCGAGTATTACCAATTGGATAGCTCAGGAGTCCACTACTCTAGGGGCTCTACTCCTGGGGTCCATGTTCAAGTTGGGTTGCTTCCAGAACTTTGCTCCCCTATATACCCCATCAAACAACCCATGATCCTAGAGATCTAGTTGGTCTTCTTGGATACCTTTGGGGCTGATCTTTGTCATACTTTCAGCCTAGCATCTTAGTACTGGGTCAGATTCTTAAATGCTCATTGAGCTCACCAAGGCCCTAGAAATCATTCCATCATTAATATCATACGTGAGTTTGTCAGAAAGTCAGTAAAAAAATATCTTCTTACAGAATACTGGATACGATGTTTGATATATGGATAGCATGGTGACAAGATATAATAATTAAACAGTGATGTGATGCCACATGAACACGAAGATTAGAGTGGCATTATATGAGGAGATTCTTCTCTGTTGGTGGACATACGCACGTCCAAACCCTCACTACAACAAATATGTCTTTTCGCAGCGCGCAATAATTATATCCGCAGCGCGCATCGAATGCTGCATAACTCCAAGCTGTTAAAAGTCATAACATTTCGACGGCATGCATCTGTGCGCTGCGGATAAGTTGCATCCATAGCGCGCGATTACACGCTGCGGATAAGTGTATCCACAGCACACGAATATACACTGCGGAAAATTACATCTGCAATGAGTGGCTGCGCGCTGCGGATGCAGCGCGCGACCGACCATTGCGGATCTACATATCCGCAGTGTATATTTGTACGCTACGGATACTAATATATTCAATATAATTATAATCTCACATATACACATCTTACACAATTTGATAATACAATAAATATACCACATCGCATCTCTCAATTAACAACATCCAAAACTAAAACATTTATATCACAATTAATCATCAACACCACACTTTACCAAAATAACATTTCACTTACTAGCAAAAACCATTATAAATTAGTCATAAGTCTAAAATAACTTAGTAGCAAAAAAAATTACAAACTAGTCATAAGTCTAAAGTAAGTAACTCAGTCAAAAATTATAAACTTAGATAACCAAGCAACTGTGCTTCATATTGCATCTTCGAGAAACAACATTTCATCATTTGGTCGAATGAGGTCCAACTTGTTCACAAACACCCTATCAATCCAAACTTTCCAACAAGCTCCACCAAGAGGAACGTGATGCACTTTTACTTTAGGATATGTGGATACAATTCGACCTTCTGCAACAACTTCGTCAATACTCCAATGAAGCAGCTTACATTTAGTATTATCAATGATATCTTCACGACTCAAGTTCTTTAGTTGTAACTGTATAATCAAACTTCAAGTGGTCATTTTAAAGGAGAAGTTACAAGAATAAAAGTATACTCACACGAAATGTCAGAACTTGAAGAACTTAATATTATACTCGGCTTGAAGAACTTGAAATGTCAGAACTTGAACAAATGCTTCTATAACACTTAATAGCTGCAAATAGGAAGAAAATTATGCTATTAGACAAAATCTGCTAGCTATTAGACAAAATTTTTGAAAAAAATCTTAACAATTCAAAAATTAGTACAACATAAAATAGTTCAATAATTATTACTTCTTTAAAAAAACTTTAAATTTATCAAGGCAAATACAAGGATCCTTTGAGAGTATTAATATACTAAAATGTTAGAGACAAAAGGATCCTGCTTCTTATGGAGCTCATTTTATGCAATGATATCATAGAAAATGAATAAGCATCTTATTTTGAATCCTTATTATAGGCATTGGAGGTTATATATAATGACAACAATCCAAGTATTTATGAAAGATAAATAGCCAAAATAGATGGGATGCTTTATGGAAATAGCTAAAATAGATGTGTCACTTTGATGAGTTTGAAAATATTATACCAGGGAGCTTGTATCTTGTTATCTGAGTTGTTGTTTGTTGTTGGCTAACATTGCAAATATTATCAATTTTTGTTGCACCATGGATATCAACACCGCCATGAATATAATTGTCAATATTGCTACCAATACCACCACTAGCAACCTAATTTTACAACAAATTATATCAATTAATATCACCATTATATAATTTCACTTACATGAATATAAAAAAAATCATAATAATTAGGACTAAATGTATGCTATTTAATTACTTACTTGTTCTTGTGCATTTTGTTGCCTTTGATTTTGTAAAAACATGGTTCTTATGTCTTGCATTTCTTGTTGAAGATTATACACCATATATTCAAGATGTTTAACAGCTCCATTCTGCACAGACGTTCCAACTTTTGATGGTGTAACTCCAAATCCCATTCCTCGCACTCTACCTCTAGATTCCTTGCCAAATACAAGGCTAATTGCATCATCAGTAATGTTAGTTGTCTTTAGAGATTCGGGTGAACATTCCTCTATTTTTTCTGCAAATAACAATATACAAACTTTGTAAATAAGAAGTTTAGTTTAATAATAACATTTGTATTAATAACAAGAGATAACTTTATTACTATTTTCTCGGCAACAACTTGACTAATAGGTTGTCCATTTTTCTTTGTGTGACCTTCAATCCAAACTTTTGATCTTGTAATTGGTGTATTTGCAGGACTTGCTTTTTCCTAAATATATAGTGTTTTATAAAAATAGTTAGGAAAAAATAACAATGTTAAGTATAATGTCAAATTTTTCTTAACATTTTAAAAATTAATAATACTTACCATAATGTTAGCCAAACGAGCATAACCTCTCCGATTCATCGTGTGAAGGTGGTTTTGATTTTCCCTGATAACTGATGGACCCAAAAGAGACTGTCACGAATGTGGGTCTTAAATTTAGATATTTGTAAAGCTGAAAACCCTTTTTGCTAACAATGATAAAAATGTAGTAAACGGGTCACAGGTCGTATTTTTTTTCCTAGGGCTAGTTAAGGTTGTTTGAGTCAAGCTTGAGTTTATGTGTCGTTGGTTATTTTGGGTTTCAAATAAAACTTGGGTTTAGTCTGCAATTCAGAAATAAAAGCACAAAGAAAAGGGAAGAAACTTAACTAAATGAGCTGAACAAAGTAAATGCAACTAATGAACTCAACCAATGTGAAAACTTAATCAACTAAAACTCTTGACCGAATTGAAAACAAGTCTGCTATCAAATGCAAAAGGACACTACAAATTATATTGCACCTCAGGAATTACTACTCAAACCGAAACTTCACTTGATACAAATGCAGCAATGAATACTTGATACACAAGGAGGAAAAAAAAACTATGTGCCGAAATGATACTAAGTGCAAGAAATCAGAAACTGACAATTCAGAATAAATTGGTTAATTCAGTTGGGACAGCAAGCTCTAAGTGAAATGCCATGCATGCCTGAGCAAAGAAATTCCAGGAATCGAAATTGATCAATCAAAACAAATTAATGCAGAAATGGAAGTGCAGGAATTAGAAATGAAGGAAGAATTTCAGCTACAAATTAGATGCAAGTCAAACAAAATCACTGATATCAAGTGCTCGGATCTTGCTTCAGAAATGGTAAACTTAGAATCGTAAGAATGAAGTTGACTAATTCAAAAACAACTAATTGAAGAAGTAAATTTAGTAATGTTGAACATTAGTATAAACCTGCAACAATGAAGCTAGTACACAGACATTACTGATACGCTACAAACTGAGTGAAATGCAGAAATGGAACTTCATACAAAACAAACTTAGATCAACTGCTTTAGCACACTAACAGTTATATCTAATTTCAGGAATTAAAACTAACACAAATTGAATTCAAAGTAGCAGCAAAATTCAGAGTTAAGCTGGTACGCAAGGAAAAAGGAAACAGAGACTGATACGCAACAACTAATTTGGCACGCAAGCATTGAATCATGAAATAAACTGAAATTGAGAAAAATTGTTCACTGAACAAGCTCCCTAGCTAATTAACTTGCAGAATTTAAACCTAATTAAGGCAGAACTATTAAGGAAAGGAAACTATAGCAGTTGATACGAAGACAGAAACATAAATGGTTTACAGAAACTCAAATTACAGCTAAAGACAGAGATTCATTAAGAAAACTAGCATCGATCCCTTCCCTTAGCTCCAGATCTTCTTGCCGTCACACAAAAGTGAGCCTCGAACCCCTTAGCATCCACAGATCACTGGGAATTAAGCTCTGCGAATCAATCCAACTCTACTCTGCTCAATCCCTGAAGAAACAATCCGATCTCCTCGATCTCCTTGTGTCGTGTTGCGATGATGATTTAGAGATGATTAGAGCACTCCAGAGGACCCTCCAGATAGCTCAGATGGATGGAAATGACACACAAACGGGATCCAAGTGATCAGATTACAGATCTGATGAAACCCTCAATCATCTCTGTTTTTGGCCGAATTGGAGCTGGAAACTCCACAGAGAAACCTTCCCAACGATTTAGATCTAGATCCAAGAATGAAATCGATGTGGTCACGCCCTCTGATGAAGAAAATCGCAGAAAAAAACGAAGAACAGTGAAGGAAGAACAAAGAATTTTAGCTCGGCGAAGAAGACGCGACACTCTGATCTGAAGCTGTGGAGCAGTTAATATAGTTTTAGAAATGAACGACCGAGATTCACTTAACTCCATCCAACGGCTAGATCTCTTCATATTTGAATCAAACTTCCCAGATCTTGATCAAGGGTCAGGATCTGCCTCTCAGTAGCTCAGATCTTCCAGATTTACAACGGATGACTCAGATCATCCTAATCTTTGAATGGATGGTCTAGACCCCTCTGATCTTGATCCAACGTCTAGATGATCTCTGATTTGGATGAAATCTTCAGATCTTGATCCAAGTGCTTGATTAACCTTAACCCCAGCTCGGATTGCCTCAAAGTTCTCAGATGGCCTAGATCCAACCGTTTTTTAATCGGACGACCCATATTAGTCGATGCTTGATCACTCAATCCGGGTCCACTTCTGACTCAAGTTTGACCCAGCATGACCTAGGTCCATGATCCTTCCAAGCCTGCAAAAGTAGATCAATTTAGAAGCAAAATAATTCAAATGTATCAAGATTTACAATAAAGCCCAAAATAGAATAGATTCATGAAACCTAGGCTAAATTCAATATTAAGCAAGTAAAATATGGGTCAAACATGGATTTAAGAATCTGAAATAATCAATAAAATAAACTTATCAACTCCCCCACACATAATCTTGAGCGTTTTGCGAAAACTACTAAATATGTACCCCTTAGATTCTTTTCAAACATCGTTAGAAACAAATGAAAAGAAATTACCTAAGGTTGTCAATTCTCAAAAATCTAAGCTCTATGGATTAGTATCTCGTCCTTAAATCAACAACTTAGCATTTTCATCCTTCATGATTCATTGAAATGAATTTAACTCACTAGCCTTTCAAGGGAAATTTTTGGTGGCTCTCTCTTTAAGTTCTAAGTTCATGATGAAAGTGGAGCTCACTCAAACACAAATGCTTTTTGCACTACCATAGGCTTCTTGTTATCTACTCTCCACCATTATTCATGATTCGGATCCACATCTATAAAAGTTTATTCAAACAAATGAAAGACATATGAAATGGAAGAATGAAGTGAAAGCCAAGAAAATAGAGAAATTGATGAAATGGGAATCTTGGTTGCTCAAAGATATTTCTAATGCACTTTGCCCTCTTTATAGTCCTCATACTGAAGTCAAAAGTGTGGTGGAGTAAGTCTTGGATAATACTTTTGATTCGGATGAAAAGAACCCTTTTTGGTCTCAATGTGCCAATTTTGTTTTTGTGTGCCACTTGTTTCCTTTTTCTTTCTTTCTTTTTTCTTTCTTTTTTTTTTCTTTCTAATCCTCTAGCAAAGTCAGAAATATAGTGGAGCAAGGCTTAAATTCAGATGAGAAAAAAATCACTTGTTCCATGGTACCAAAACTTCATTTGCGTGCCATTTGTGTCTCTTTGTGCTTTTTTTTTCTTCTCTTTTTATGGTCGGCTGTTTCTTCCTGTTTTTAGTTTTCATTTTGTTCAGTTATAACGTGCTCAACTCCCTAATCCTTATCAGATTCGGCTCCAATCCAACTCTGCTGTGATCTTCCAAATGAAATGTAGCTGCTGTTTTTTTTCCTTCTTTCCTTTTCATAGCTGCATTTTTTTTCTCTGTTTCAAGTTTCCAATTCTAGCTCCTCACAACTAATTTCAGACCTTGCAATTCTCTGATTGCTTAACATCAGTTAGCATCTAGGAGTAGTAGAGCATTTAAATTGTTCCACTCAAAAATTCTGATCAACAAGTTGAATTTTCAGCCAACTGCATTCCCTTTTCTGCTCTGCTTCGAAAATCCTAACAGCCAAATTTCCTTTGTTCTGATTAGCATTGGATATACTCAACACTTTTTGATACATTTATATGCTTAATGCCTTGATTCATAGCATCGGAAACTCAAATTCAGTTTCAAGTTGATACAAATTCTGTGCAAAAACTGCTTGTATGGAACACTACTTTCTGATTTTTTTTCAGCTGCATTTTCAGCTTACATTCTCAACCTTGCTGTCGAGTGGTTTGTTCTTTATCCTTGAAGCAGCCACATTAGTTTCAGATCAGTTCAGCTGCACTTCCATTACTGATCGACACAGAATTTGTTTCTTTTTTTTTTTTTTTCTATTTTGGCACAGATTATCTTCACTGATTCTAGATTTTTTTTCACAGCTTCAATCCAACACTTTACAAAGTGTTGCTGATCTTAACTTCCATAATTCCAACTTTCCAATTCTTGATCCAAACCACTTGTGATACAAACTTCATTGATTTCAGCTTTTTTTTTCTTGGCACAGATTTTTTTCTATTTTTTTTTCTTTTGCATGCCATTTGTTTCCATTGCAGATTTTTTTTCTTTTCTCAGCCGAATTCAACTTGGCACAACTTCCTTGGATCTTCAATTTATGATCAAGAATCTAGGTACTTCAATTGATTTCCTCCTTAACTACTTCTTCCCATTTGTTCTTGATACCAAACTCAACTCTACTTGGCACCTTTTTGAGTCAACCTCACAAATTTTTCTCTCTTTGAAATGAAATGCATCCTTGCTACAAAATAATTCCAAAACACTAGCCACCTCCCTCACACTTGCTTTTTTGTCCGTCTCAATCAAAATAACATCAAGAAACATCCCAAACAAACAAGTTCATAGAAAAGTATGGTTGAAAGAAGGAAGTATGGAGAAGAAAATAGAATAAACTTGATTATTGCCATGAATTAATATGGAAAGGAAAACAAATTGAGTAGCCTTTATACATGTGATCCAATCATAGAATTATGGTTTTGAAAGAACCTAAGCAAGTTTTAGAGTACAATCACATATGTGTGTCACAAAAATAAGGCTAATTCTCACTAGGTACAAATAATTCATCTCAAATCATCAATTAAGAATCCATAGCCAAGTAGTACTCAAGCATCCAAGATTTCATACATGAGCTCAAACCCTAAGTTTTAACAATCAAATTTAATTTATTTTCAAGAGACTCTAAAATGACATGAAAACAACCTAGAGGGATACATTTATTCCTACTCATTAAGAAAATTTGCCAAAAGAAATAACATGGTATTTACAATGTCTATTTATTCATCCTATTTTGTCTAAGAATTTATTATCAAAAATGAACATTTACTTCTAAATCATGAAAATGTTATATACAATGAAATGTAGGTGTAAGAAAAGTAAACTCCCCTTAATTTGGGTAGATCGCATCCTTGAAGTCCAAATCATCCACCTCTAGCTCCTTTAATTCTTCAAAATACTTTTTGAGCCGGTGGCCATTGACTTTCCAAACAAAACCATTAGATTCATCTTTAATTTCAACAACTCCATAGGGAAAAATATTGGTTACAATAAATGGACCATCCCACCTTGACCTTAACTTACCTCTTATCAATTTGAGCCTTGATTTGTACAATAATACCTTGTCACCAATTTAGAAGTCTTTCTTCAAAATATGCTTGTCATGGAAGTTTTTGGTCTTTTCCTTGTAGATCCTTGAATTTTCGAATGCCTCTAGCCGAATCTCTTCAAGTTCTTGAAGTTGAAGTTTTCTTTCTTCTCCCACTTTGGTAGCATCGAAATTACATGCTTTTACTGCCCAATATGCTTTGTGCTCAATTTCCACGGGAAGATGACAAGTTTTCCATAAACCAAACGGTAAGGGGGCATGCCAATGGGGGTCTTGTATGCCGTTCTATAAGCCCAAAGTGCATCATCTAGCCTTTTGCTCCAATCTTTTCTAGTGGGCCCAACGATCTTCTCCAAAATGAATTTGATCTTTCTGTTAGAAGTTTCAGCCTGTCCATTTGTTTGGGGATGGTAGGATGTAGAGACTTTATGTACAACCCGATATTTGCCAAGTAAAGCCTTCATGTGTGTATTGCAAAAATGAGATCCTTGGTCACTTATTATTGCCCTTGGAATTCCAAACCTGCAAAAAATGTGTGACCTAACAAAGCTAACAGCAACACCAGAATCGTCAGTCTTGGAGGGAATGACCTTGATAAGTGTTATTTTATTGATCATTTCATATTCTTAAATCCATGTTTGACCCATATTTTACTTGCTTAATATTGAATTTAGCCTAGGTTTCATGAATCTATTCTATTTTGGGCTTTATTGTAAATATTGGTACATTTGAATTATTTTACTTCTAAATTGTTGATCTACTTATGTAGGCTTGGAAGGATCATGGACCTAGGTCATGCTGGGTCAAACTTGAGTGAGAAGTGGACCCGGATTGAGTGATCAAGCATCGACTAATATGGGTCGTCCGATTTAAAAATGGTTAGATCTAGGCCATCTAAGAACTTTGAGGCAATCCGAGCTGGGGGTAAGGTTAATCAAGCACTTGGATCAAGATCTGAAGATTTCATCCAAATCAGATATCATCTAGCTGTTGGATCAAGATCAGAGGGGTCTAGACCATCCATTCAAAGATCAGGTTGATCTGAGCCATCCGTTGCAAATCTGGAAGATCCGAGCTACTGAGAGACAGATCCTGACCCTTGATCAAGATCTGGGAAGTTTAATTCAAATCTGAAGAGATCTAGCTGTTGGATGGAGTTAAGTGAATCTCGGTCGTTCATTCCTAAAACTATATTAACTGCTCTACAGCTTCAGATCGGACTATCGCGTCTTCATCGTAGCTGAGTTCTTCGCAAGTTTCCACTGTTCTTCATTTCTTCTGCAATTTTCTTCATTAGAGGGCGTGACCACTTCGATTTTGTCCTTAGATCGAGGTCTAGATCGTTGGGAAGGAGTTTCCGTGGAGATTTTAGCTCGAATTTGCGCCGGAACAGAGCCGATTGAGGGTTTCGTCAGTTCTGTGATCTGATCGCTTGGATTTCATTCGTGTGTCGTTTTCATCCATCTGAGCTATCTGGAGGGTCCTCTGGAGTGCTCTGATCATCTGCAATCCATCATCGCAATCCAACACAGTGAGATCGAGGAGATCGGATGGGTTTTCTCAACTGAGTGCAGATTGTGAGCAGAATCGATATAGAGACAGATTTTTCCGATGATTTGTGGAGCTGAGGGGTTCGAGGCCCACTCTTGTGTGACGGCAAGAGGATCTTGAGCTAAGGGAAGAGATTGAAGCTAGTTTTCTTAATGCAATTCTGTTTTTAGCTGTAATTTCAATTTCTGCAAACCATTTCTGTTTCTGTCTTCGTATCAGCTGTTTAGTTTCATTTCTGAATTGTCTCTGCCTTAGTTAGGGTTCAATTCTGCAAGTAATTAGCTAGGGAGCTTGTTTAGTGAACAATTGTTCTCAATTTCAGTCTATTTCAAGATTTAGTCCTTGCGTATTAAATTTTTATAGCTGCGTATCAGTTTTACCCTGCTGCGTATCAGTTTTCTTTTCCTTGAACACTTCTGAATTTTGTATCAAGTTAGTTTTAGTTTTCTTGTCTGAATTTCCATTGTAGCTTGTTGCATCTCCAAAGGTTTTAGTTTCATTTCTGCAATAGGTCTCAGCTTGTGCGTATCAGATCCCATTTCTGCAAGTTCAGTTTTATTTCAGCAAGTAGTAGATGATAGCTTCTGAATTTCGTGCCAAGTAAACCTTAGTTTTTTTTAAGCTTTACTGAGCTTAGATTAGTGATTCAAATTCATCTTGCATTTGATAAGTTTCAGCATTTGATCTGTTGTTACATTCCTGCATTCGACTTAGTAAGTTCTGCATCCCATTTCTGCTAGTTAATTCCATTTATTCAATTCCCAATTATCACTTCTGAAGTTATATCAGTGAAGCTTTGCATTGGAATTTTATTGTATTTGAAATCAGTTTTCTTGTATGATTTTTGTATCCAAATTTCTGCTGCATTTCATTTCTGCGTATAGGTTTGTTTTCCTGCATTCCATTTCTGAATTCAGTTTTTTTTCTTTCCTGCCGTGATCAGTCTCGGGTTTCAGACTTCTTCATTCATTATCACAGATAAATTCAGTGATAGTCTAGCCTTCAAAGCTGAATCAACCAGCTATAAATTCTGCAAACAGTTTCAATTTTTGGCACATTATCTTCTCTCATTTTTGTCTCAAGTTGTTCAATTGCTAGCACTTTGTATCAAGTGAAGTCTTGGAACTGATTTTGTATCAGTTTTGTTGTAGATCGATTTGCATTTGGTTTGTTTGGAGTAGTATTTCCTAAAGCAATTCTTTGCATTAGTATCAATTGAAATTTCGTTTGATTTCATATCAGATTTGTTTTCCAAATTAGGCTTAGTTGCATTCAAGCTACCAATTGTTTGTGTTCATTGGTTGAATTACTTGGGTTAAGTTTCATAGTTAAGTTTCTTTACTTTTCATTTCGATTTCATTTCTAATTGAAACCAAACCAAATTCCTATTTGAAACCAAAAAATAATCAATGACACATAAATTCAAGTTTGAATCAACAACCTTAACTAGCCCTAGGAAAAATACGACCTGTGGCCCCTTTACTACATTTCTATTCTTTGCTAGCAAAAAGGGTTTCCAGCTTACATATATCTAAATTTGAGACCCACATTCGTGACAGTCTCTTTTGGGTCTATCAGGCCTCCACCCATTTTGAAACATAATCCACAACAAGTAGAATATACAGATAACCAAATAATACAGGAAAATGTCTCATAAAATCTATTCCCCAAACATCAAAAATCTCACAAAAAAGCATAGTGTTTTAGGGCATCTCATTTCTTGCTCATATGTTCCCAGTTCGCTGACATCTATCACAATTTTTATAAAACACATATGAATCATGAAATAGGATGGGCCAATACAATCCACATTCTAACACCTTCCTAGCAGTTCTTTGGGGTCCAAAATGCCCCCACAAGCTGATGAATGACAAAATATAAGAACAGAAGAAAACTCATGGTCTGGTACACATCTCCTAATTATTTGATCATTACAAAATTTCCATAGATAAGGGTCATCCCACACAAAAAATTTTGCATCACTTTTAAGTTTATCTTTTTGAGCCTTAGAAAAGTGTGTAGGGAAAACATGTGCAGCTAAAAAATTAACTAGGTCTGCATACCAAGGTGTCTCACCATGTACTGCAAGAAGGTGCTCATCTCTAAAATCATCATCAATGGTGGTAGAAGATCCATCTCATTCAATTCTGCTTTGGTGATCTGCAATTAGGTTTTCTTTGTCACTTCAATCTCTAATCTCCAGGTCAAATTCTTGGAGCAGGAGCATCCATCTGATCAGTCTAGGTTTAGCATCAGGCTTTTTCAACAAGTATTTTAGAGCTGCATGATCAGAAAAAATAATATGTGAACACAATAAGTAAGATCTGAAACGGTCTAAAGCAAAAACTATGGCAAGAAGCTCCTTCTCAGTGGTAGTATAGTTTGCTTGGGCGGCATCTAGGATCTTGGAGGTATAGCATATGACATGAGGTGCTCCCTCCACCCTCTGTGCTAACACAGCTCCCACTGTAAAATTAGAGGCATCACACATTAATTCAAATGGCAAATTCCAATCAGGTGATTTAATAATGGGAGCAGAGGTAAGAGCCTCCCTGAGTCTGTGAAAAGCTTCTTTGCACTTATCATCAAAGCAAAACTCAACATCTTTTTGCAAAAGTTTTGTTAAGGGTCGAGCAATGTCGCTAAAGTCTCTAATAAATCTACGATAGAAACCTGCATGTCCAAGAAAAGCACGAACGTCCCGTACGCATATGAGATAAGATAATGAAGAAATAACACTTATTTTTGCAAGATCTACCTCTATACCTCTCCTAGAGACTATGTGTCCAAGTACAATACCATGCTCCACCATGAAATTGTTGGAAACGGATGGCTAGAGGGGGGGGGGGGTGAATATAGCCAATCTCTTTTATCTTTGGCACTTATCAAGATTTCTGCACTCAATCTTATCAGTAGCGCAGCGGAAGAAATAAAGCAATAGAGCAGTGCAGAAAACCAAAACAGAAACCGAAAACAAACAACCACAATTAGCAAGATCGCTAATAAGGAGGGTTTACAAGGTTCGGGGATAACTTGCCCCTACTCCTTGGCGTGCCCTTAAGGTGGGCGATCCCTTAATCGTCGGCAGATCAAGCCCCGGTTATCACCGGATAGGAAGCAACCTCCTTCTCGGTGGAGAAACCTCTCCACAGTGTTTCAATCACAGATAAAGTTTAAGCACAAAGAAACAACTAGAAGGATCTTACTCAAACACTTAGCAAGGACAAGAACACAGCAAGCTTCCCTGAGCTCCACCCAGTGGCGATCTCACGCAAGAACCCTTCTTCGTGTCTTCCCACTGTCGGACTCCAAGCTCCTTGTTCTCTCCTTCAAGCGCTCAAGTAATAGATCATTGCTTCTCGAAATCAGTAGATTGCTCAAAAGTGATGAAACTTCAAGAACGCAGCAAGCTTGGAATGGAGAACTCAAGGCGCAGCAAGAAGACTGTATTCGAACTCTTTGCTTCCACGAAGCTAGCTTCCGCGCTTTTGATTCTCCACACAGCACCAGGTGACAACATCCTCCGTAGCCTCCAGCTACCACACTGCCAACGCCAGCTACCACTGAGCCCTCTCTGGTCTTCCAGAGATCCCCTCAGCTAAGCCCCAGTCTCGGCTCCAGTCTGCAGCTCGGCCGTTGCAACCTGAAATGGAGAATCGGACAAACCTGCTCCAAGGAAAGCCTCCATTGACCTCTCCTTGAGTATTTGAATCCTCCCCTGTCACCTGCAGCTTAATCAGAGTGTTAGAGCAGCGTATCACACGGTAAATCAAATATCAGATGTAAGTGGCAGCAAATCGGATATGGTCAGACGCGATCAGAGCGTCTGACAGCGCAATTTGAATTAAAGTGATCGGTCACCGGACCGATCCAGGGCATGTGGGTCGGTCACCAGACCGATCCACTGCTTCGCTGGGATTTCCAGCTCTTGCGGCTATACACGCCTGATCGGTCACCCGACCGATCAGAGTGAAGCCTGATCGGTCACCCAGACCGATCAGGACAGATGAACAGTGATTTTTTTAATCAGATCCAAAGTCCCTGATCGGTCACCGGACCGATCCAGGACTTGATCAGCAAGGGAACTCACTCACCGTTCGCTCCCTGATCGGTCACCAGACCGATCAGGAGCAAGGCAGTGAGGATGCAGCCTGTTCCCTGATCGGTCACCCATCCGATCAGGAGCCACACAGTAGGTTCCCAACCTCACTGTGCGCTCCCTGATCGGTCACCAGTCCGATCAGACATCGCTGGATCGGTCACCAGACCGATCCACGAAGGAGCAGCGTGCCAATGTCCCTGATCGGTCACCAGACCGATCCAGGGACTAAACCTAGCCCTCCAAGCTAGGAATTCATCCACCTTAGCCCTCCAAGCTAAGGATTTTTCCATCTAACTCTCCAAGTTGGGAATTTGCACCTAACCCTCCAAGTTAGGACTTTTCACCTAGCCCTCCAAGCTAGGACTTTTCACCCAAACCTTTCCGAATTAGGACTTTTCCAATACCTAGCCCTCCAAGCTAGGATTTTTCATACCTAACCCTCCAGGTTAGGATTTTCCAACACCTAGCCCTCCAGACTAAGATTTTCAACACCTAACCCTCCATGTTAAGATTTTCCAACACCTAGCCCTCCAGACTAGGATTTTCCATACCATGCCTGATCCCCGATCAGGACTTAATCATAATCAAAATCATCCACCTAAACTAAAATCGGTGTCAACACCAAAACAACAATCAGGGCCAGACTGCATCAACAATCTCCCCCTTTTTTGTTGTTTGACAATCCGATTTTATGTTTAGGGATTCTCAATCAATAGCTCAACTTTAGAATCATAGGGGAATCCAGATCCTTCCCCTATAACATGATCATCCTAAACTTAACCAATCCACACTCTCCCCCTTTGTCTAACACCGAAAAGGGGCTAGAGGGGCTGTTCAGTTTTAAACAAACTCTCCCTCAACCCTAGGGGTATCCCAAATCAATAAAGATGTGATAGGTTGTTGGATAACCATACGAACACATGTGAAAAATATAGAGCAAGATATAGCAATCACATGCATCATATGAACACGAAGTATCAACTCACAAAGCATGCCATAACATTTATAGTCATATGCAGATCATAGTCATATACAGATCAAGTAAACATGACATTACAAGCATGAACATGGCAATGTAGCAAACATGCAGATCGTAGTCATAAACAACATGACATCAACAATAGACATACTAAGAGTAGATAAGCACGTGAGGAAAGGTCAGACAAGTCAAAGCATAAGATATCCAGACAAGTAGCAAGATACGTGTGGCACAAGGCCAGCATAGTCAAGTCACAGGGCATACAGCCCGAGAGTCATACAAATCATCCATACAGACCACAGAGAAAGGTAAGAAGCATCCAAGCTCAACCATCAGCAGGAGGGACGTCATCGTCCATGAGATCATCCATCGTGGTATCAGTAGGAGCAAGAGGCCCAGGTGCAGTACTCGATGAAGCTGCACCTCCTGGAAATGTGTGACTGCGCCACTCATCATACCATGTCTGCTGGAGGGTACGGGTCCCCGAGACCTCAGTCTCGATCCTGGTCAGTCGGCAATCAAGAGAGCGAAAACCTGACCGAAACTCCTCGCGATCTATCTCCCTCAACTGAACAAACTCCTGTAGCGTCTGATCCAGCTCTGAGATCTGCCAGCGCAGATCTGGATCCGGCTCGTCATAGTCATCATCATCAGCAGCAGCGGCTAGCGCCTGAACCTGTGGACCTCCCCTCGGTAACTCACCAAGAACCCTACCATCTTTCCAAACCAACATCCGATCGGGCCCCCGAACAATGATGCCGGACTTGGCGAATGGTCGCCGCCCAAGTCTGCAATCTTGTCGCACCATTGGCATCGTCCGGCCCTTGGTGACATCAACACCTACTGACATGAGCCAGTCGGTGATGACGTGACCAAAAGGCATGTAGACTGTGCGTCGGCTGGACTCTCGATAAGATAAGATGGACTGGAAGATGCTCTCCATGATATCGAAGTCCAAACGGCGGTGCATGCCGTAGAGCATCAGACAGTGATAGGGTCGAATCTCAGCTAAAGGTTTGGAGGTGATTGGGAGGATACAATTCGTGATGATCTTGAATAATATGTAGCTAGTGGGAGAAAGACGGAGTGCAGCAAAGGTAGGAAAGTCAGAGCCAAGCTCATCAAGACCGTCTGGGCGGGGATGACCAAAGAAATACTGATGGACAGAATCAGGGGTAACATCTGCAAATGGTGCTAGTAGGGGATTAGGAAGCTCGGGATAGATCGAATACATGTTTGGTGATCGTCGACCACCCAGAAAATCGGCAAGTATGTCATAAGAAAAATTGAGAGTCTTTTTGGCGACTCGAGTAGTGAACTCGAAATCGCCTTGAGGACCCTGCTGAAGGTTATTGTAAAACTCTGAGACTAGGTCATAGTTGATGGTTCGCTCTAAGGAGAGGAGGAACCCAAGATTGTAAAAAATAACGATCTCCATGATCGATGGACAGTACTCAGTCAGGAAAGGAACATCTATGGATCGGCAGGGTAGCATTTTGAAAGTCCTTGATTGGAAGGATTGCTCACAGGAGGCGTTTGGAAATCTAGAGCTCGAAGAGGGCTGTGGCCTCTTGGAGGGGGTAGAGGAAGAGGGGGCTTTCCCTTTGGAGCTGCCATCTGCAGCCTCTTTGCCCTTGGAAGACTTTCTAATGAGTTGAATTGATCATACACAGATAATGTGAATCAATTGATTAAGATGGACATAGGTTGATCACCAAAGAGTAATTATATTAACTAGATTAGTCATGAACGATAAGACCCAATCAGAGAATGATAATGAACAAAAGAACACAATTTAATCAGAAGATAGAATTGATCACGAGCAAGATGGGACACAGATGGGTCACGGCCAAATCAAGAAATCACGGCACCACACCACGAACAACACCAAACTATGGTTAGCTTCAAAACATAGTTTTATGAACTGATTTATAAGTAAATCGGAGCCAAAAACTCACTTTGGTGCCATTGAGGTTGGTTTAAAGATTGGAAGCACAAGCTTGCGCAGAAGAAGCCTCGGCGCAAGACAGAAACGCAGAAGATTGGAGCAAATCGAAAACTTGCAGAGAACAGGGACGCCCGTAGAGACCTTCACACCAACTCGCATGCACGGAAAGGAGGGAGAAGAAGGCACTGGAGAGCTCTCGCACGAAGCAAAGGTGGCGCGAATGGGAGGTTTCGGCGCTAGGGTTCGAGAGTGAAGGGTTTTGGGAGGAGTTAATCGGTTGGTGGATCGGTCCACCAACCAGATTTTAATGCACCTGAACGGATCACCGTTCGATCTGATGGAGCCTAGACCGATCAGGCTCTGGCCTGATCGGACTGGCCTGGTCCTGATCGGTCTAGTGACCGATCAGGAAGGATCCTGATCGATCGGCTGACCGAACAGGGAGGGGATAGTAGAGTCGGATGATTTTCGAAGAACCCTCCTGATCGGTCTGTGGACCGATCCCAGCAGGGTGCCAGATCGGTCTGGAGACTGATCCAGGCTAGTTCAGAACACTTGGTCAAGATTCCGGAAGGTCACTGCTTGCCTCGCTGATCGGTCTGTGGACCGATCACCAAAGGAAGGAGCCAGATCGGTCCGGAGACCGATCATCCATATGCCTGATCGGTCCGGTGACCGATCAGGGTTCCTGATATACCCTGATACGAACTGAAATGTTCAGTTTCAGAATTTCTGAATCTTTCCAACGAGATCTGATGAAGTTTATCGAACTTGGATATGATCTCATGACTAAAATTGATCCCTGAACAAGGATCAAAAGTCCTTATAGGTTCAACAATCACTTTGATCCATCTGAATGGAGTCAAACTCAATCAACAATCACTCAAGCAATTTCAACTAAGTTTGTCTCAAATCCAATGTTCCAATCAAGTTTCCTTGATTGGAATGTCCAAGTATGATCATGGAGCAATATACACATATGTTATGCAATGGTTTTCCCCATACTTGGTCACCACCGTGATTATTATCTCATCAACTTAATTTCTCAAGGGATGCATTGACATTTTGAGAAATTTAGTTGAACCTAACATCTCACCCCATATCTAGCAAGCAAAAACGTTTTGGTAAACCTTATAGTTTGTGTGAGATGTTCCCAAGGTTACCCAATTGTTTCCCAACAATTTCGAAATAATCATGAAGGATTTTGAATGCAATTCAACCCTATGAAGCACGACACATTCCTAACTCTCATCTTAAGAAACTAAACTCATTTTCGGGGAGTGGTTTAGTGAAGATGTCAGCTAGGTTTGACTTGGACTCTACATGTGAGAGTACAATATCTCCCCTAGCTACATGATCCCTAATGAAATGGTGACGCACCTCAATATGTTTGGTCCTAGAATGATGGACTGGATTCTTGGTTAAGTTAATTGTGCTTATGTTATCACATAACACTTGCACACCCTTGTAACTCAATCCATAGTCCTCTAAAGTATGTATCATCCACAACAATTGTGATACACTCTCTCCCATGGCGATATATTGCCTCGGTTGTGGAGAGAGCAACACAATGTTGCTTTCGACTTGACCAACTTACTAAGGACGAACCTAAGAATTGGCAACCCCCACTTGTGCTCTTTCGGTCCAACTTACATCCAGCGTAGTCGGAATCCGTATAGCCAATTAAATCAAATGACTCGGTACGGGACTCCAGTTGTGCCTTTGAGATATCTCAAAATTCGCTTAACAGCGATTAGGTGAGATTCCTTGGCACAAACTTGATACCTAGCGCACATACCCACAGCAAATAGTATATCTGGTCGACTAGCTGTGAGGTATAGCAAACTACCTATCATGCTTCGATATTGAGTCAAATCAACAGGTTTACCACTTACATCATTGTCTAATCTTGTGTTTGTAGCCATAGGAGTGGTTACCTCTTTTGAATCACTCATATTGAATTTTCGAAGCATTTCTTGTGTATACTTTGATTGGTGCACATGGATACCATCGCGAGTTTGCTTGATTTCAAGTCCAAGGAAGAAGGTCAACTCTCCCACTAGACTCATTTCAAACTCACTCTCGATGTGTCCAATAAATTCATTCAAATAGCCCTTATTGTTTGAGCCACAAATTATGTCATCGACATATACTTGGGCCACAAAAATGTTGTCACAATCTCTTCGTAAAAATAGTGTAGGGTCTATTTGGCCTCTAACGAAGCCCTTCTCAATTAGAAATGTCGACAACCGCTCATACCAAGCTCGGGGTGCTTGTTTAAGGCCATAAAGTGCCTTTTTGAGTTTGAACACGTGGTTTGGAAATTCGGTACTCTCAAACCCCGGAGGTTGTTCGACGTAGACCTCCTCTCGAATTAAACATTTAGAAAGGTCGATTTGACATCCATTTGATATAACATGAAGCCACGATATGCTGCAAATGCAAGCATCAATCGGATGGATTCTAATCGTGCCACGGGAGCATAAGTCTCATCATAATCAAAGTGTAACGACCCGCCTTCTGGTGCTAAGCTTTAAGGCGGATCGCTACTAACTACTACTGACTGACTGACTAATGATTTCTATTAATGCTAAACCAACTGGGAGAATTTCAAAAATTCTTATTTCGCTATTTACTGAACTAACAATTCATAAACATGCTAAAAGTACTAATTTGCCCAAAATAAAGCGAAACTTTTATTTTATTATCTTGGCAGGATTCGATACCCCAACCTCTAAGTTGCATGGCTAAAGCACTAACCAGCTGCTCTACACCACCTTTGTTTTACACAGTACCAGTCGACTGCTTATATGCCAGTCGACTGGTCGGGCCAGTCGACTGGTCGGGCCACAGAATGTTTCTGTGCCCGATACCAGTCGACTGGTATTTTCCCAGTTGACTGGTAATTCTGAAATCCCAGTTTTCAGATTTGCTAGAATTTACCAAACTTGAGCCACAATATACCAAAATCATTTCTAACAAACATAATGGCATAAATAATGTCCCACGACTATTCTAAGGCATTTATTACATGTTTTTGGAGGGTTTCTAGCATGTATAGCAACTTAGAAATCATAAAACGACATGAAGAAGCATAAACATGAATGTGCCAAGTTCGTATCAACTTCTTATTGAAACTATTCATTTCTCATATCTAAAAGCATCCTTAGCTACTACATGTCATTCTAAATGGTGCATTAATCTTAGAACAAGCATATCTCAAGTATTTAGCATATAAATTAAAAGTATCAAGTTCTTATCTCTAAAGCTTAAGCATGGATCTAAATTACCATATTGCAAGTAGTAACTCATATCATTCAACATTCGCCAAGCAATTATTAACACAGGTAAATAAACTACTTTAATATACTAGGCACCACAAATAACGAGTCTAATTAAGTTCATACATGGTTCACATAACCTATTGCGGAAAAACTAAAAGAAACATAATAAAGGCTATTTCTATGCTTTGCAAGTTCCAAAGACTTTTATTCCAACTCCACCATCACACACACTTTGCATCAAGCCCGCCGCCTCCGCTACTAGTGCTTTCCTTTACCTGTATCTGCAGTATAAGGAAATGCAAACTAATAAGCATAAAGCTTAGTAAGTATCATCTAGCCTCACAAAACTATGAAAACTCGAATTATGCTTTTGTAAAACATGCTATGCACATACATGCTCATATCCATAAGAAATCATGCTAGGCTCATGCTAAAATACATATCTTAGAATGTCATGGCATATAACTGAGACATGACACATACTGAACTAAAACTGAAAAGTAATTAGTAGCATGACATACATATCTGAACTGAAACTGAAACTAACTAACATAAAACTAACTATTAAATTCACCACATGCTAATATGAATTTCTGAAAACTAAATACATATAGTAGGTGAAAATAATAATCAACTGCTGTGGGCCCGGCAATGTACCATCTGTGCGCACATCCCTAATAAACCCGAGGTAGCAAATCCCGAATCCATTAGGGTTCTACTAGGTTATCTAAACCTAGGGGCAACTAGGAGCCCATCCCATACTAGGTTATCTAAACCTAGAGGCAACTTGGAGCCTATCCCTGGACTGAAGTCCGGTACAATGCCAACTGAAAATAAAATAGTCTTTTATACTTTTCTTTCCTTTTCTGATTCTTGCTTTTACTAGGTTATCTAAACCTAGGGGCAACTAGGAGCCCATCCCATTGGACCTTGGTCCCAATCATAAACTGGAGCAAGAATTTCTATTCTTTAATGCTTTCTATAGCATTAACTGAACTGAACATTTTAACAAACACCTAATGTGCGTGCTTGTTCATAATTTACGATTTCTAATCGTAAAGCATAAATACAAGGAAATAAAGCATATGAAAAATCAACCGAAACTACTTATACTGCAGGTGAGGGGTACTTACATCCTGCGCTAGGTTTTCCTTACGAATAAAATCTGAAATTCCCGAGGAAACGTCGAATTTCGACGTTCTTCTTGCTCCTTGGCGTTCTCCTCGCGTCTACGAGAATTCTCGTAGAGAATAGGGCCTCTTGAGACCTTCCCTTTGTTCCCCTTTGTCTTGGGCGGCAAGAGAAGAGGGAAGAGGAAGAAAAATCGCGAGAGGGAGAGAGGAGAGGTCGCGGCCATGAGGGAGGGCGTCGGCGCCGCTAGGTTGGGAGAAAATTAACCTAAAACTCGTAACTCCCTCTTTTATACTTATGGGGGGCGAATTTACCTAATTATACCTTATCTATTGTTTCCCTTAATTTATTTCAATAATAGCAAACTAGCCTAGCTGGTCTGCCCATTCTTCTCTCATTGAAAGGTTGAGGGATCAATTCCCACTTATGCGATTTTTTATTTTTATCCCTTTTTGCCACTTTCGTTTACGAAAAAATTCTATAAAAATATCCATAAATTTGGAATAAATTCTAAGATATTTCTAAAATTAGTTTCGAGAATTTTCGGGCGTTACAATCCCCCATACCTTATAAAAAGTTCGTTCTTGAGCTTAAAACAATTCTGGGTATTTCTGCCTCATGCCGTCCTCTGGTTCCCATGTTGCCTCTTCTACTCTGTGATTTTGCTATATGACTTTCACTAATGGTACCTCCTTGTTTCGCAATTTCTTAACTGCTCGGTCTATTATCTGAATAGGCCGACTATCATAACTGAGATCTTCGCGAACTTGTACCGTCTGTGGCTCTATCACCTGGGTGGCATCTGGGATATGCTTCTTCAGCATGGAAACATGAAATACATTGTGGATAGCTGACAACTCCTGAGGTAGCTCTAACTCATAAGTTACTTTGCCAACTCTTCTAGTGATGGGGTATGGTCCTACATATCTGGGACTTAGCTTGCCCTTCTTCCCAAAACGCATTACTCCCTTCATGGGAGCCACTCTGAGGAACACTGAATCCCCAACTTCAAACTCTAATGGTCTGCGCCGTGTATCAGCATAGCTCTTCTGGCGGCTTTGAGCTATTTCTATTTTCTGGCGGATCTGCTGTATGACTACGGTGGTATCATCTATAAGATCTATCTGTAGGCCTAGCTCTTGCCTCTCACCACCCTCGTACCAGCAGATAGGAGATCTACACCTCCGCCCATATAAAGCCTCATAGGGTGCCATGCCGATAGTGGCCTGATAACTATTGTTGTAAGCGAATTCCGCTAAGCACAAGTATCTGCACCAACTGCCCTTGAAATCTAAGGCACAAGCTCTGAGCATATCTTCTAGTACTTGATTAACTCTCTCTGTCTGACTATCTGTCTGAGGATGGAAAGCTGTGCTAAACTTCAGTTTGGTGCCTAGAGCTGTCTGTACGCACTCCCAGAAGTGCGAAGTGAACCTACTGTCCCTATCTGAAATGATACTCCTAGGGACTCCCTATAGTCTGACGATCTCCTTGAGGTATAACTGAGCTAGTTGTTCCATGGAATAGGAGATCCTGATAGCTAGGAAGTGGGCAGACTTAGTCAATCTGTCTACTATCACCCAGATTGCATCATATCTATTCGTTGTTCTGGGTAGTCCCACTATAAAATCCATGGAAATATCTTCCCATTTCCATTCTGGAATCTGAATAGGCTGCAGAACTCCACCTGGTCTCTGATGTTCTGCCTTGACTCTCTGGCATGTCAGATAGGTACTGACATATCTGGCGATGTCTCTCTTCATCCCAGGCCACCAAAAACGTCCCCTGAGGTCTTGGTACATTTTGGTGGAACCAGGATGCATTGCATAAGGAGATCTATGTGCGTCATCTAGGATCTTCCTTCGGAGCTCTCCTTGGTTCGGAACACATAAGCGGTCACCGTAGTACAGTGTCCCATTATCTGATAGGCGAAATTCTCCATTTTCGGCTTCTGCTATCCCCTGCTTGATTTTCTGAAGGTCAGGATCTTGATCCTATGATGTCTAGATGTCTTCAATCAGGGTTGACACTAATGTCAAAGTGGAGAGCTGCCCAACTAAAATTTCCAGTCCGAACTCTGATAACTCTTTCCGAAGGGGCTGTGACATCGTGGACAAAGCTAGTAGGGTGGCACTAGATTTTCTGCTAAGTGCATCTGCCACCTTATTAGTCAATCTGTCTACTATCACCCAGATTGCATCATATCCATTCGTTGTTCTGGGTAGTCCCACTATAAAATCCATGGAAATATCTTCCCATTTCCATTCTGGAATCTGAATAGGCTGCAGAACTCCACCTGGTCTCTGATGTTCTGCCTTGACTCTCTGGCATGTCAGACAGGTACTGACATATCTGGCGATGTCTCTCTTCATCCCAGGCCACCAAAAACGTCCCCTGAGGTCTTGGTACATTTTGGTGGAACCAGGATGCATTGCATAAGGAGATCTATGTGCGTCATCTAGGATCTTCCTTCGGAGCTCTCCTTGGTTCGGAACACATAAGCGGTCACTGTAGTACAGTGTCCCATTATCTGATAGGCGAAATTCTCCATTTTCGGCTTCTGCTATCCCCTGCTTGATTTTCTGAAGGTCAGGATCTTGATCCTATGATGTCTGGATGTCTTCAATCAGGGTTGACACTAATGTCAAAGTGGAGAGCTGCCCAACTAAAATTTTCAGTCCGAACTCTGATAACTCTTTCCGAAGGGGCTGTGACATCGTGGACAAAGCTAGTAGGGTGGCACTAGATTTTCTGCTAAGTGCATCTGCCACCTTATTAGCTTTACCTGGATGGTAGAGGATGTCAATGTCATAATCCTTGACTATCTCAAGTCACCTGCGTTGTCTCATGTTCAGATCCTTCTGAGCAAAGAAATACTTTAGACTCTGATGATTTGTGAAAATCCTACACTGAGCTCCGTATAAGTAATGCCTCCAAATCTTGAGAGCGAACACTACTGCAGCTAGCTCAAGGTCATGGGTAGGGTAATTCTTCTCATAATCCTTGAGTTGTCTAGAGGCATAGGCAATAACCTTGCCATTCTGTATCAGCACTGCTCTAAGTCCTAATTTAGACGCATCGCTATATATGTCAAAGCTGTCAGTGGTCTCGGGAAGAGTCAGGATGGGAGCACTATTCAATCTTCTCTTTAATTCTGTAAAACTGTTCTCGCAGTCCTTTGTCCACTGAAACATCCTGTTCTTTCTGGTAAGAGCTGTCAGTGGGGAGGCTATTCTGGAGAAATTCTCTACGAACTTCCTGTAGTAACCGGCTAGACCCAGAAAACTTCTGATCTCACTGGCATTCTTCGGTCTGATCCAGTTACTTACTGCTTCTATTTTGCTGGGGTCTACCATCACCCCTTCCTTGGAGATGATGTGACCTAGAAAAGACACCTGATCGAGCCAGAATTCACATTTTGAGAATTTTGCATACAGCTGGCTCTGCTGAAGAATTTGCAATATTGTCCTGAGATGCTCAGCATGTTCCTCCTGGGTTCCTGAGTAGATAAGAATGTCATCAATAAAGACGATGACAAATTTATCTAAGTACTCCCTGAATACTCTGTTCATGAGGTCCATAAATGTTGCTGGAGCATTTGTGACCCCAAAAGGCATGACTACAAACTCGTAGTGCCCATATCTAGTTCTGAAAGCTGTCTTGGGGATATCACCTTCTCTGACTTTGACCTGGTGATAGCCGGATCTCAAATCTATCTTTGAGAAGACTGTGGATCCCTTTAGCTGATCGAACAAATCATCGATCCTGGGTAGAGGGTACCGGTTCTTAATGGTGACTTGATTCAAAGCTCGGTAATCTATACACAGGCGCATGGACCCGTCTTTCTTCTTCACGAACAACACTGGAGCTCCCCAAGGTGAATGACTAGGGCGTATGAAGCCCTTGTCGAGCAGCTCTTGTAGTTGCTCCTGAAGTTCTCTTAATTCTGCTGGAGCCATACGATATGGTGCTTTCGAAATGGGATTGGTACCTGGAATGAGATCTATTTCAAACTCTACCTCCCTCTCTACCGCTAAGCCTGGTAACTCATTAGGGAAGACTGCTGGGTAGTCACATACCACTGGGACCTCTTCTAGCTTTTGGTCCTTCTCTTGTTCGGTATTAACTACATGTGCTAGAAATCCGGTACCTCCTGAATCCAGCAGTTTCTGTGCTTTTAAAGCTGAGAGAAATTTCTTGGCTTTTCTCTTGGGTTCTCCGATGTATTCAAACTGCACTCCTTCTTCAGGTTGGAATATGACTTTCCTTTTACGGCATTCTATGGAGGCACCGTACTTGATTAGGAAGTCCATTCCAAAAAATGGCATCATAATCTGTCATATCTAGTACTATCAGATCACCATAAAGCTATGTGCCTGCTATACTGATTGGCACTGCACGGAGCCAGTGCGTGGACGCCATAATCTCTCCTGAAGGTAGGGTGGTTAAGAATTGGCCACTGAGTACATCTGGAGGTATAGTTAACTACTCTGCGAACGCCCGGGGGTTTCTAAGTTCCTGAACTGCCTTGACCTTTACTTTCTATCATGACTAACTTCTGCTGTTGCATGGTGTTCAGGTAGTGCTCGGTGATCAAAGCACTACTAAGTAGTTCTTCTGAGGTTTGCGGCCTATGGACGCTGCTGACCACATTCAATGCTATTTCTGGCCTTAGCACCTTGAGCATTAACCTGACTCGCTCTCGTTCGGTGCTGACTAATTCGGGACACAGACGCGCCAACCTGTTGAATCTCTTCACGGCTTCCTCTACTGATAGGTTGCCCTGCCGAAATTCCGTGAACTCGTCGTAGTGGCGGTTTGTGACCCGCATGTGGAAGAATTCTTCAAAGAACTCTTCTTCAAAGCTAGCCCAGGTCATCTGATTGACTGGGCGTTTTATCTTGATACGCTCCCACCACATACGTGCGTCCCCGGCTAGGCAGAAGGAGGCGCACTTCACTTTCTCATGTTCTGGCCAGTCTAGAAGCTCCATGGTACTCTCCAGGGTTTTGAACTAGGCTTGTGCATCCCACGGTTCACTAGTGCCTGAAAGGTTCTCTGGTTTGAGTTTCTGCCACTGAACCAGATATGCTTCTCTTCTAGCCCCTACTGCTGGGGCTTCTGGTGCTATTGGTGGGATTGGTGTTCTAGGTGGAACCTCTGTCACTATTAGGGTTTCCACATCTGGCCCTGGCGTACCAATAGGTGTGGTTTACTGATTAGCCCTTAAAGTGGCTATCTCTTATTGTTGCTCAACTATCTATCTCTGGAGTTGAGCCACTATCTCCACGAGATTAGGTGGAGTCACTATGTCAGTTGCGCCTTATTGAGGCTCAGTAGCTGGTGCCCTTCTAGTTGGACGTCCTCTAGTCATTATCTAAATAACAGTGGACATACAGTTCATATTCTAATCCTAAAAACATGCTATCAGATATAAACTAAAGTATTAAACATGCTTCCGTTAACTGTAAACAAGAACTGACTAGAACACAGATAGCATGAATAACATGAAAATACTATAAATCTGAAAGCAAGAAAATATGGTAATGTGAGAGATACTCTTACTTGGAAGCTGCAGGTCTGATGCTGATGTGTGTGAGGAGGAAAGATGGAACTTGCTCTGATACCACTCAGTAGCGACCCGCCTTCTGGTACTAAGCTTTAAGGCGGATCGCTACTACTAGTAACTAACTAACTGACTGACTGACTAATGATTTCTATTAATGCTAAACCAACTGGGAGAATTTCAAAAATTCTTATTTCGCTATTTACTGAACTAACAATTCATAAACATGCTAAAAGTACTAATTTGCCCAAAATAAAGCGAAACTTTTATTTTATTATCTTGGCAGGATTCGATACCCCAACCTCTAAGTTGCATGGCTAAAGCACTAACCAGCTGCTCTACACCGCCTTTGTTTTACACAGTACCAGTCGACTGCTTATATGCCAGTCGACTGGTCGGGCCATAGAATGTTTCTGTGCCCGATACCAGTCGACTGGTATTTTCCCAGTTGACTGGTAATTCTGAAATCCCAGTTTTCAGATTTGCTAGAATTTACCAAACTTGAGCCACAATATACCAAAATCATTTCTAACAAATATAATGGCATAAATAATGTCCCACGACTATTCTAAGGCATTTATTACATGTTTTTGGAGGGTTTCTAGCATGTATAGCAACTTAGAAATCATAAAACGACATGAAGAAGCATAAACATGAATGTGCCAAGTTCGTATCAACTTCTTATTGAAACTATTCATTTCTTATATCTAAAAGCATCCTTAGCTACTACATGTCATTCTAAATGGTGCATTAATCTTAGAACAAGCATATCTCAAGTATTTAGCATATAAATCAAAAGTATCAAGTTCTTATCTCTAAAGCTTAAGCATGGATCTAAATTACCATATTGCAAGTAGTAACTCATATCATTCAACATTCGCTAAGCAATTATTAACACAGGTAAATAAACTACTTTAATATACTAGGCACCACAAATAACGAGTCTAATTAAGTTCATACATGGTTCACATAACCTATTGCGGAAAAACTAAAAGAAACATAATAAAGGCTATTTCTATGCTTTGCATGTTCCGAAGACTTTTATTCCAACTCCACCATCACACACACTTTGCATCAAGCCCGCCGCCTCCGCTACTAGTGCTTTCCTTTACCTGTATCTGCAGTATAAGGAAATGCAAACTAATAAGCATAAAGCTTAGTAATTATCATCTAGCCTCACAAAACTATGAAAACTCGAATTATGCTTTTGTAAAACATGTTATGCACATACATGCTCATATCCATAAGAAATCATGCTAGGCTCATGCTAAAATACATATCTTAGAATGTCATGGCATATAACTGAGACATGACACATACTGAACTAAAACTGAAAAGTAATCAGTAGCATGACATACATATCTGAACTGAAACTGAAACTAACTAACATAAAACTAACTATTAAATTCACCACATGCTAATATGAATTTCTGAAAACTAAATACATATAGTAGGTGAAAATAATAATCAACTGCTGTGGGCCCGGCAATGTACCAACTGTGCGCGCATCCCTAATAAACCCGAGGTAGCAAATCCCGAATCCATTAGGGTTCTACTAGGTTATCTAAACCTAGGGGCAACTAGGAGCCCATCCCATACTAGGTTATCTAAACCTAGAGGCAACTTGGAGCCTATCCCTGGACTGAAGTCCGGTACAATGCCAACTGAAAATAAAATAGTCTTTTATACTTTTCTTTCTTTTTCTGATTCTTGCTTTTACTAGGTTATCTAAACCTAGGGGCAACTAGGAGCCCATCCCATTGGACCTTGGTCCCAATCATAAACTGGAGCAAGAATTTTTATTCTTTAATGCTTTCTATAGCATTAACTGAACTGAACATTTTAACAAACACCTAATGTGCGTGCTTGTTCATAATTTACGATTTCTAATCGTAAAGCATAAATACAAGGAAATAAAGCATATGAAAAATCAACCGAAACTACTTATACTGCAGGTGAGGGGTACTTACATCCTGCTCTAGGTTTTCCTTACGAATAAAATCTGAAATTCCCGAGGAAACGTCGAATTTCGACGTTCTTCTTGCTCCTTGGCGTTCTCCTCGCGTCTACGAGAATTCTCGTAGAGAATAGGGCCTCTTGAGACCTTTCCTTTGTTCCCCTTTGTCTTGGGCGGCAAGAGAAGAGGGAAGAGGAAGAAAAATCGCGAGAGGGAGAGAGGAGAGGTCGCGGTCGTGAGGGAGGGCGTCGGCGCCGCTAGGTTGGGAGAAAATTAACCTAAAACTCGTAACTCCCTCTTTTATACTTATGGGGGGTGAATTTACCTAATTATAGCTTATCTATTGTTTCCCTTAATCTATTTCAATAATAGCAAACTAGCCCAGCTGGTCTGCCCATTCTTCTCTCATTGGAAAGGTTGAGGGATCAAATCCCGCTTACGTGATTTTTTGTTTTTATCCCTTTTTGCCACTTTCATTTACGGAAAAATTCTATAAAAATATCCATAAATTTGGAATAAATTCTAAGATATTTCTAAAATTAGTTTCGAGAATTTTCGGGCGTTACACAAGGCCTTCAACTTGACTGTAGCCCTTGGCTACCAAGCGTGCCTTGTTTCTAATGATTTCTCCCTTGTGGTTTAATTTGTTTTTGAAGACCCATTTGGTTCCAATAATGGTGGTCTTCTTGGGTCTAGGGACTAAGTCCTAAACTTCACTCCTCTCAAATTGACCTAGTTCATCTTGCATTGCAATGATTCAATCGGGATCACTTAATGCTTCATCAATTTTCCTAGGTTCAATTTCAGAAATTAGGGCAACTTCATTAGCCTCATTCCGGAAGAATGATCTAGTTCTAACCCCTTAATGTATGTCTCCAACAATTTGGTCTTGGGGATGACTAGAGGCTAATCTAGTTTGCCTAGGAGTTGGTGGTGCTTCTTGAACGGGTTCACTAGATACAAGTTCAGCCTCAGGATCTGGCTGATCAATGGGTTGTCTGGGTTCACCGTCATCAGACTCATCACCATCAACAACACTTGGAGTTTCATTCAAACTTAGTCTCCTAAGTTCGAGTTGAACTCCTTCTACATTTTCTGATTGGTCAATTGATTTTGGAATTTCTTCAAAAACCACATCAGAAGACTCTTCAACTAATCCAATTTTCTTGTTGTAGACTCGATAGGCTTTGCTAACGAGGGAATACCCGACTAGTATCCCTTCATCAGCCTTTACCGTGAACTTTCCAAGGTGATCCTTGGTGTTTAGAATGAACACCTTACAACCAAACACCCTAAGGTGTTTAACCGTAGGTGGTTTTCCAAACCAAAGTTCATGGGGAGTCTTTCCTAAGAACCTATGGATGAGGACTCTGTTTTGCACATAGCAAGCTGTATTTACAGCTTTAGCCCACAAGTAACTCGGGAGTGAGTACTCATTGAGCATGCTTCGTGCAGCTTCTTGAAGAACACGGTTCTTCCTCTCTACAACTCCATTTTGTTGTGGTGTTCTAGGAGTAGAGAACTCATGCTTATAACCTCTATCTTGACACAATTCTAAAAACCTTTGGTTTTGAAATTCACCTCCATGATCACTTCTAATTGTCTTAATGGTTGATGATTTTTCATTTTCAACTCTTCTACAAAAAGAAATGAAAATATCTAAGGTTTGGTCCTTATATTTTAAAAAGTAAGTCTATGTATATTTAGTGAAATCATCAATGATCACAAAGCAATATCTACTTCCATTCAATGATATGATAGTACTACAATCAAATAGATCCATATGAAGTAAATCTAATGCATTGGAAGTACTTACAACGCTTTTACCTTTATGTGCAGATTTTGTTTGCTTACCCATTTGACATGCATCACAATGTTTATCTTTCTTATACTTGATGCTTGGTAAGCCACGGACTAGTCCCTTGTTGGCCAACTTCCGGATGTTCTTCATGTTTACATGTGCTAACCTCTGGTGCCAAAGGGTGGACTCTTCTTCTTTTGACATGAAACACTTAGCAGAAACATTAGTAGCACTTTTAAATGAAACTTGATAAATATTGTCTACTCTTGCTCCTACTAGTACCGTGTCCAAGGTGTCATGTTGTCTAACTAGACATTGACTTGGTTGGAAGTCAATTGTGTAACCCGTGTCACACAATTGACTCACACTTAGGAGATTAAATTTCATCCCCTTGACTAGAAGGACATTTTAAATTCTAAGACATTCGGATATTTGAATGTCTCCTATTCCTATGACCTTAAGACTACCATTGTTACCAAATGACACATTACCTCTACTTTTCTTGTGAAGTGTAGTAAACAATGATCTATCCCCGGTCATGTGTTTGGAGCATCCACTATCAACGAACCAAGTTGATAGATGCTCCCCCTCAATCATAACCTACACAATTCGAAAAATAGAAGTTTTAGGTACCCAAACCTTGGGACCTAAAGCATCAACTAAACATGACTTAGGCACCCATGCCTTGACAACCTTCTTTTGAGTCTTGGGTGTTCTAGATTGTCTCATGTCAGTCCTAGACATGAGAGACACAAATGAGGGTTCCTTAGGGCGGTAACCAATACCGGCCCTATTGTAAACCGCCCTTTGGGCATTTAGGATCATATCTAGGGTCTTAGAGCTAGTTGAGAATTTTCCAAGAATATTCTTGAGCTTCTCAACTTCACTCTTCAATGATTGATTTTCCTCTACTAACAAGTTATCATGCAGATCATCTACTTCCTCAACCTTAGAGGATTTCAAATTTTCAATTTCAAGTTTCAATGATTTAATTTCATCTTCTAGCAATTCAACATGCAAATCATCAATGTTATCATCTCTAGATGCCTTCAATTGATCAATTTCTAATTGCAATGCTTTAGCCTTATTTTTGGACTTCTTAAGCATACTCGTTAAACATGCAATTGCTCTATAACACTTTTCAAGCTCGGGAGAAGTTACCTCTTCATCATCCGAAGATGATAAAGCCGCGTTTGAGGAGCTTGGAGATTCATCACTGCTCTCCTCACCAAGAGCCATGAGTGCCACTTGCCTTGTGCTCTTCTCCTCCTTCTCTTCATCGGATGAGCTTGAGGATGACTCATCCCAAGTGGCCTTCAAAGCCTTCTTCTTCTTCTTGGATTTTTCTTCTTTCCTTTTGGATTTCTCCTCCTTCTTCTTTAGTTTTGGACATTCACTCTTGAAATGCCCTTTCCTACCACACTCAAAGCAAGAGACATTAGTTTTATCAAGTTTGGATTCGCTAGAGTTACCTCTACTCTTGAATCGTCGATCCCTTCGCATCATCCTTCGCACGAAGTTCGCCATTTCGGATGAAGATGAGTCACTGCCATCTTCTTCGGAATAGGACTCGGATTCGGAAGAGGATGAAGATGAAGAGACTTCCTTCTCCTTCTTCTTCTCCTTCTTCTTCTTGTTGGTTCGGTCCCCTGCAACTAAGGCAATCCCCTTCTCCTTGGGGCCTTTGTTAGCCATTTCATGCAATTCCATCTCACAAAACAGGTCATCTAACTTTACAATAGATAAATCTTTGGATACTTTGTAGGCATCCACCATGGATGACCACAAAGCATTCCTTGGAAACGCTTTCAAGACATACCTCACAAGGTCGCGATTCTCGACCTTTTCATCAATTGAATGAAGCCCATTGAGGACTTCCTTGAACCGGCTATGGAGCTCACTTACCGACTCATTCTCCTTCATGGAGAGGTTTTGGAGTTGATTGAGGAACAAATCCCTCTTGGCAATCCTTGAGTCCCGGGTGCCCTCGTGAAGCTCGATGAGTTTGTTCCACAAGTCCTTGGCACTTGTGAAAGGACCAACTTTGATGAGTTGATCATTGTTCATGCCACATTGTAGAGTGACAACTGCCTTCGCGTCGGCTTCACTCTTTCGCGTTTGTTCGGCAGTCCACCGTGAAGACTCGAGTTCTTTGCCTTCGTCATCCTTAGGAGGGATGAATCCCTCCTTCACCGCGAACCAAGTGTGGATATCCATCTTCAAATAGTATTCCATTTTTGATCTCCAATATTGAAAGTCGGCGCCGTCAAAGAATGGAGGTCGGGTGGTAGAGAAGCCTTCTCTCAAAGCCATCTTGTTGATAACTCTTGGATGTTAAGCCGTAAACAGAGCCCTAAGCTCTGATACAACTTGTTGGAAATGGATGGCTAGAGAGGGGGGGGGGGGTGAATATAGCCAATCTCTTTTATCTTTGGCACTTATCAAGATTTCTGCACTCAATCTTATCAGTAGCGCAGTGGAAGAAATAAAGCAATAGAGCAGTGCAGAAAACCAAAACAGAAACCGAAAACAAACAATCACAATTAGCAAGATCGCTAACAAGGAGGGTTTACAAGGTTCGGGGATAACTTGCCCCTACTCCTTGGCGTGCCCTTAAGGTGGGCGATCCCTTGATCGTCGGCAGATCAAGCCCCGGTTATCACCGGATAGGAAGCAACCTCCTTCTCGGTGGAGAAACCTCTCCACAGTGTTTCAATCACAAATAAAGTTTAAGCACAAAGAAACAACTAGAAGGATCTTACTCAAACACTTAGCAAGGACAAGAACACAGCAAGCTTCCCTGAGCTCCACCCAGTGGCGATCTCACGCAAGAACCCTTCTTCGTGTCTTCCCACTGTCGGACTCCAAGCTCCTTGTTCTCTCCTTCAAGCGCTCAAGTAATAGATGATTGCTTCTCGAAATCAGTAGCTTGCTCAAAAGTGATGAAACTTCAAGAACGCAGCAAGCTTGGAATGGAGAACTCAAGGCGCAGCAAGAAGACTATATTCGAACTCTTTGCTTCCACGAAGCTAGCTTCCGTGCTTTTGATTCTCCACACAGCACCAGGTGACAACATCCTCCGTAGCCTCCAACTACCACACTGCCAACGCCAGCTACCACTGAGCCCTCTCTGGTCTTCCTGAGATCCCCTCAGCCAAGCCCCAGTCTCGGCTCCAGTCTGCAGCTCGGCCGTTGCAACCTGAAATGGAGAATCGGACAAACCTGCTCCAAGGAAAGCCTCCATTGGCCTCTCCTTGAGTGTTTGAATCCTCCCCTGTCACCTGCAGCTTAATCAGAGTGTTAGAGCAGCGTATCACATAGTAAATCAAATATCAGATGTAAGTGGCAGCAAATCGGATATGGTCAGACGCGATCAGAGCGTCTGACAGCGCAATTTGAATTAAAGTGATAGGTCACCAGACCGATCCAGGGCATGTGGGTCGGTCACCAGACCGATCCACTGCTTCGCTGGGATTCCCAGCTCTCGCGGCTATACACGCCTGATCGGTCACCCGACCGATCAGAGTGAAGCCTGATCGGTCACCAGACCGATCATAGTGAAGCCTGATCGGTCACCAGACCGATCATAGTGAAGCCTGATCGGTCATCCAGACCGATCAGGACAGATGTATAGTGATTTTTTTAATCAGATCCAAAGTCCCTGATCGGTCACCGGACCGATCCAGGACTTGATCAGCAAGGGAACTCACTCACCGTCCGCTCCCTGATCGGTCACCAGACCGATCAGGAGCAAGGCAGTGAGGAAGCAGCCTGCTCCCTGATCGGTCACCGGTCCGATCAAGAGCCACACAGTAGGTTCCCAACCTCACTGTGCGCTCCCTGATCGGTCACCAGTCCGATCAGACATCGCTGGATCGGTCACCAGACCGATCCACGAAGGAGCAGCGTGCCAATGTCCCTGATCGGTCACCAGACCGATCCAGGGACTAAACCTAGCCCTCCAAACTAGGAATTCATCCACCTTAGCCCTCCAAGCTAAGGATTTTTCCATCTAACTCTCCAAGTTGGGAATTTACACCTAACCCTCCAAGTTAGGACTTTTCACCTAGCCCTCCAAGCTAGGGCTTTTCACCCAACCCTTCCGAGTTAGAACATCATCCAACCTAGCCCTCCAAGCTAGGCACCTGACCCTCCAAGCCAGGACTTTTTTACCTAATTCTCCAGGATGGGAATTTGCACCTAACCCTCCAAGTTAGGACTTTTCACCTAGCCCTCCAAGCTAGGACTTTTCACCCAAACCTTTCCGAATTAGGACTTTTCCAATACCTAGCCCTCCAAGCTAGGATTTTTCATATCTAACCCTCCAGGTTAGGATTTTTCAACACCTAGCCCTCCAGACTAGGATTTTCAATACCTAACCCTCCAGGTTAGGATTTTCCAACACCTAGCCCTCCAGACTAGGATTTTCCATATCATGCCTGATCCCTGATCAGGACATAATCATAATCAATAATCATCCACCTAAACTAAAATCGGTGTCAACACCAAAACAACAATCAGGGCCAGACTGCATCAACAGAAATGACATTTTTCAAAATTAAGCACAAGGTTAGTCTCAATGTAACGGTGTAAAACCCTAGACAAATTTTCTAAGCATGAATCAAAAGACGTGCCATAAACTGAAAAATCATCCATAAATACCTCCATACAATGCTCTAGCAACTCACCAAATATACTTACCATGCATCTCTGGAATGTACCGGGTGCGTTGCAGAGTCCAAAAGGCATCCGTCTGTAGGCAAAAGTACCAAAGGGGCAAGTGAAGGTAGTCTTCTCCTGGTCCTCTGGATCTATACAAATTTGAAAGTAGCCTGAGTAACCATCCAAAAAATAATAATGGGACTTCCCTGCCAGTCTTTCAAGCATCTGATCAATAAAGGGTAAAAGGAAGTGATCTTTCCTTGTGACCTTGTTGAGCTTTCTGTAATCAATGCAGACTCTCCAGGAATTTTTAACTCGGGTGGGCACTAGTTCATTGTTTCCATCTTCCACCACTATCACACCAGATTTCTTGGGCACCACGTGTATGGGACTAACCCACTGACTATCAGAAATAGGGTAAATAATACCTGCCTGAAGAAGTCGAGTCACCTCTTTCTTTACAACGTCCAAAATAAGTGGGTTAAGTCTCCTTTGTGGCTGCCTCACGGGTTTTACATTTTCTTCCAAAAATATCCTGTGCATACAGAGAGCTGGGCTAATACCTGATATATCTGATAAAGTCCACCCAATCGCCTTCTTGTAATGCCTCAGGACCTGCAATAATTTCTCTTCCTGCTCTGACTCCAAATGTTGTGCAATAATAACTGGAAAATTCTGCTCCTCTCCTAGGTACACATACTTCAGATGCTCTAGAAGTGGCTTAAGCTCAATCTGTCCCTGCTCAGTGGGTATGAGTAATCCTTGGGGCTCTGTGCAATCCCCTACACTACCATACATGTACTCTGAGTCCTCTGAAACCTCAATAGAAATGGGTGATTCTTGGGGCTCTGTGCAATCCCCTACACATAGAAAATCTTCACCAACTGAAAGTGAATCTGAAATAAATTCTGAAATATCCTCAGCCTCCACAACAAGTACTCCCTCAGCATCCTCTGTAAAAATCTCTCCTCCAGAAAAATCATGTGAAAAGTCCCTCAACTACTGAATCTGCCTCAACCAGTCCATCCAGAATGTCAATGCTCATGATGGAGTGATCTTCCCTAGGGTACTTCATGGCATCAAAAATACTAAACTGGACTACTGTGTCCCCCACTTCCATCGAAAGTGTGCCAGCATAAACATCAATTTTGGTTCTGGCAGTCTTCAGAAAAGGCCTCCCAAGGATGAGTGGGGATCTATGTGCAAGATAGTCTCCTTCCATGTCTAGAATGTAGAAGTCTGCAGGAAAAATCAACTCCTTAACTTTTACCAAAACATCTTCAATAACTCCTGCTGGATGGGTCTGGCTTCTGTCTGCTAACTGAATCACAACTCTAGTGGGCTGTAAAGGGCCAATGCTAAGCATCTGGAAGACTGATCTGGGCATTACATTGATGGGGGCTCCCAAGTCTAGCATAGCGTCATGAAACATAGTCCTCCCTATCTCACATGATACAGTAAAAACTCCAGGGTCTTCACACTTTTAAGGAATGACATGGATGAGTGCTGAAACTTCTTCCCCAAGCTGACCAACTCATTCTTCTTAAGCTTCTTCTTGTGAACACATAAATCCTTCAGGAATTTTGCATACTTAGGAATCTGTTTAATCATGGTCAACAGGGGTACATTAACTTCCACTTTACTAAACAATTTTACAAGCTCATTGTATTCTTTGGTTTTCTCCTCCTCCACTTGTCTTTTGGCTTGAATATTCCGTTGTGGAAAAGGCAAGGGAACAAAAATTTCCTCCTCTTGAACCGAAATGGGAGGGGCTGAATTTTGAGCTGCTGTCCCACTTGATGGAGCTGTTGTAAAATCTGTTTCGCCACTGATTTCTCCTTCATTTTTCACCAAATTCACATGATTACTTGATGAGGGAGTTGAGCACGGACTAGGGGTGGAACCAACTGATTTTGAAGTGATTCTAGGGCTGATCGGTGCTGAAATTGTAGGTGCTGCCCTGTTTTCAGAAAAAGCTGCTTTTGGACCTTTTTTAGTTGAAGTAATCTTCCCACTCCTCAAAGTAATAGCGCTAACATTTCCTTTTGGCTTGGGAGTAGCTTGAGAAGGTAGTTGGCCTGATCCTTGAGCTTGACTTTGATTAATCCTGCTAGCCAATTGTCCAATTTGCCTTTCGATGTTTTGTAAGGCGCCAAAAATATTGCCCTGCTGTGATTGTTGGAATTGGGGTTGTTGGGGCTGATAGGAGGGTTGAAATTGTTGTTGAAATGGCTGATAAGTAGGCTGGAATGTTGGTTGAATTTGCTGAGAATTATAGCCTTGAAAATTCTGATTTTGAAGTGAAAGTAGTTGTGGTGAAGATTGAAATTGATTGGGCTGAAATCCTTGATTTTGTGGCTGAAAACTTTGATTCCAAGGCTGGAAACTTTGCTGCGGTTGTTGGAATTGTTGCTGTAAAGGTTGATATTGCTGTGGATAATTTAAATTCCCTTGGAAACCTTGTTGATTCCCTTGAAACGGTTGCTGGAAATTCTGAAATGTTGGCTGGAAATGCTAATTTTGGGGCTGGATTTGCAGATTTTGGGACTGAAATTGCTGTGGCTGCTGGAATTGTTGTTGCTGCGGGTTCTGTTGGTAGAAAGAATTCCCATACCTCAGATTTGGATGATCCCTCCAATCAGGGTTATAAGTAGAAGAATAGGTAAGGGTTATTCCGGGATTGAAATTGTCCCCTAACCAATGTCGCTACTGTCTCATCTTGTTGGAGGTTGGGGCAAGAATCTGAATTATGTTCTTGACTAGAGCAAATACCACATACCCTCATCACTTGGCTTGATTGTGGAGGTACCGAAAAGTTGGAATTTTGGCTTGTATTATTAAGAGACATTTGCTTTATCAATGATGTGAGCTCTACCAATGAATTCTTGATTTCTTTCTGATCATTTGAAGCCACCTGGACTTCATTAACTCCTCTAGTAGACAAAGTCCTACTCTCAAACTGCTGAGAATTTTCTGCCATATTTGAAATGAGCTCCCTAGCTTATTCTGGTGTTTTGTTAACTAGGGCTCCTCCAGCTGCAGCATCTATCATGATCCTATCCATCTGTAATAATCCCTGATAGAAATACTGAATGAGAAGCTGCTCGCTAATCTGATGCTGTGGGTAGCTAGAACCAGTTTGTTAAATCTTTCACAATAATCATACAAAGTTTCTCCTACCACTTGCTGGATGTCACATATGCTCTTCCTTATGATTGCAGTTCTGGAGGCTGGAAAATATTTTTCTAGAAATGCCTTCTTTATGGAAATCTAGCTAGACACGTGCCCAATAGGTAAATAATAAAAACAATCATTCGTTGCTCCAGTCAGAGAAAATGGAAAAGCCCTCAGCTTGATATCTTCCTCTGAAATACCCTGAGGCTTCATAGTGGAGAAAACAACGTGAAACTCATGCAAGTGTCTGTTGGGGTCCTCCCCAGACTGTCTTTGAAATTTAGGTAACAAGTGGATAAGTCCAGATCTAAGCTCAAAATCGCCAGTCAGCTCTGGATAAGCAATGCTCGAATACTGAAAGGTATCATCTGGTGCTGCAAGTTCTTTCATGGTCTTCTGGTGGTCTGCCATGATACTACTTGAATGAGTAGGAATAGTCTGAAGAGGAGGAATGTCGATAGCCTCAGAAATTATGCCTTGGTTCCTCCTTGCTCTGAAAGTTCGCTCAATTTCAGGGTCAAATTCTTCGAGATCATCACCTGCTGACCTGGTCATAAAATAAACAAATCGTAATAAATGTGTATAGAAAAATGAAATAGAATAAAGTAAATCAAAAGATATAGAGAGATAAGCACAAATAATGGATCAAGAAAAATATGCAATACACACACAAGCTTAAACAAACAAACTCAACTAGTGTATTCCCCGGCAACGACGCTAAAAATTTGATGGACCCAAAAGAGACTGTCACGAATGTGGGTCTCAAATTTAGATATTTGTAAAGCTGGAAATCCTTTTTGCTAACAATGATAAAAATGTAGTAAAGGGGTCATAGGCCATATTTTTTTTCTAGGGCTAGTTAAGGTTGTTTGAGTCAAGCTTGAGTTTATGTGTCGTTGGTTATTTTTGGGTTTCAAATAAAACTTGGGTTTAGTCTGCAATTCAGAAATGAAAGCACAAAGAAAAGGGAAGAAACTTAACTAAATGAGCTGAACAAAGTAAATGCAACTAATGAACTCAACCAATGTGAAAACTTAATCAACTAAAACTCTTGACCGAATTGAAAACAAGTCTGCTATCAAATGCAAAAGGACACTACAAATTATATTGCACCTCAGGAATTACTACTCAAACCGAAACTTCACTTGATACAAATGCAGCAATGAATACTTGATACACAAGGAGGAAGAAAAAAAAACTATGTGCCAAAATGATATTGACTGCAAGAAATCAGAAACTGACAATTAAGAATAAATTGGTCAATTCAGTTGGGACAGCAAGCTCTAAGTGAAATGCCATGCATGCCTGAGCAAAGAAATTCCAGGAATCGAAACTGATCAATCAAAACTAATTAATGCAGAAATGGAAGTGCAGGAATTAGAAATGAAGGAAGAATTTCAGCTACAAATTAGATGCAAGTCAAACAAAATCACTGATATCAAGTGCTCGGATCTAGCTTCAGAAATGGTAAACTTAGAATCGTAAGAATGAAGTTGACTAATTCAAAAACAACTAATCGAAGAAGTAAATTTAGTAATGCTGAACATTAGTATAAACCTGCAGCAGTGAAGCTAGTACACAGACATTACTGATACGCTGCAAACTGAGTGAAATGCAGAAATGGAACTTCATACAAAACAAACTTAGAACAACTGCTTTAGCACAATAACAGTTATATCTAATTTCAGGAATTAAAACTAACACAAATTGAATTCAAAGTAGCAGCAAAATTCGGAGCTAAGCTGGTACGCAAGGAAAAAGGAAACAGAGACTGATACGCAACAACTAACTTGGCACGTGACGGACCCATTTTAAGTGTCATGAAAGTAGGCCTCAAATTTAAATGTTAATGAATAGCTGGAAACCCTTTTTGCAATCAAAAACAAAAGCGTAGTAAAGGGGCCACAGGTCGTATTTTTCTCGGGGCTAGTTGTCGTGTTTGATTCGAACTTGTATTTGTGTCGTTTATTGGTTTTGGGGTTTCAAATCAAAATTTGGGTTTTGGGTTGCAATTGGAAATAAAAAAAAACTCAATTGAAAGGCAAGGACTCGGCTATGGAACTTAACCCAAGTGATTCCAACAATGAACTCAAATAATTTAGAAGCTCAAATGCACTTAGCCTAATTCAGAAAACCAATCTGATATGAAATCATACCAATTTCGATTTATGCTAATGCAAAGAACTTCTTCAAGGATTATTACTCAAAACAAGTTAAATGAAAATCAATCTTCAACCAAATTGATACAAAACCAATTGCCAATGCTTTACTTGATACACAGTGCAAAGTAAATAACTGCAAAGTTTTACATGTCATGCATTGGATGCAAATCAAACAAGCATACTGATGTGAAGTAAATGGGTGTGAAGCAAACAAAATTAAGTGCGAACTTCAGCAACAAATGAATGTACAACGATTGCAATTGGTACACAAGATGGACTGATATGCATATTGACTGAATTCCTACATGTTCAGGAAGTGCAGAACATATGCAGAAATGATATGCAATACTTCAGAACCGAACTGATCTAATTTGAAAAAAAAATGCTGATAGAAAAATTGCCATGCATGAACGAGAAGAGAACTTCAGATCTAGAATCAGCAGTGCAAGATCAACTCAATGCAGAAATTGGATGTGTAGATAAACAGGACTGAAACACAGCAGTATTAGCAACTGAATTCGAATGCAAGAAATGGAAAACATGAATTAGATGCAGAATTTCAGAATTCCCTGCCAAGAATCAGTAAGTTGAATTCAAATTCAAACCAAACATCTAAGATCAAGTTCTCTATTCTAGTGTTCAGGGAAAATCAGAGAAGCTACTGATAATTTGCTACGGCTTCAGAGTTTATTAACTCAGATCTTTGCAGCTATAAAAACCGAACTGATGTGCAGCTATGGATTCAGAAATTCAGACCAAGGATGAACTTATGTGCAGCTTTTGGAAGCAGAAATTCAGTAGCAGATCGAGTTATCAGAAATCAAGTTGCAGAAACAAATTGAAATGGCACGGGCAGAATGCAGAAATGAGCAGCTGGGAAGAAATTCAGGAATGGGGGTTTGATACACCATAAACTGAACTAAAATTCAGAAATAAAAACCAGTTGAGAAATGAACTTCGATTCACTATATTAACACACTGATTGTGATCTTTAATTGCAGGGAATTAACTACACAAGATTCGAAATTGAAAGAGATGCAAAAATCAGAAATAAAACTTGGCACGCAACAATGAAATGACACGCAAGGTTTCAAACTGAAATAAACTGAAATCAAACACAACTATCCACTAGATAGGTTCCTAAACTACTCAACTTGAAGATTTAAAACTAGAATACAGTTGAAACAATGCAATAAACGAAACTTAACCAAGCTGAAACCAATTCAGAAACAGAACAAGTGCAGAAATAGAATTTAAGCTACAAACACTGAAATTTAACTATCAAGCTACTCCTCAATCTTCCCTAAGCTCAAATTCTTCTTGGTCGTCAAGCAAGAGCTGGCTTCGAACCCCTAGGCTCAGCAAATCAATGGAAATCAGCCTCGCATGACGAAATCTGCTCAAACTGCGTCATATGGGAATTTCAATCCAATTTCCTTGGCCTCAGTCGATGGTGGTTGCTATGGTGATTCGCGGACCACCTGGGCTCACCTGAGAACCCCTACAGCCGGCTCAGATGGTCGGAAATGGCTTATGGAAGAGGCGCAAGTGACTGGACTGCTGAGCTGTCGAAACCCTCAAACAACCCTCTTCCGGCGCGAATTCGAGCTGAATTCTTCAACAAAAATGACCTCCAAAGATCCAGAAGATGATCTTGATGAATAATTGAGGGACCGCGCCTTCGATTGGATGAAAAAAAGAAGAAAACGATGAAGAAAATGAAGAACTCGACTGTTGCGGCGAAGACGCGATGGGGAAGAGCTGCTGCGCATTTCTGATTAAATAGGAACAAATGGACGGCTCAGATTGCTTTGATGAAATCCAATGGTAGATCTTGATCTGATTTGAGCCAAACTTTTATGATGATGATCTGGGGTCAGGATCTGCCTTGTGGTAGCTCGGATCCTCCAGATATGCAACGGATGGATGGTCCAGATCAACTCTATCTGTGAATTGACGCTTTAGAGCCCTCCTTGCTTGATCCAACGGTTGATTTAGCTCTGATTGGGATGAAACCTTCAGATCTTGATCATAGAGCTTGATCAACCCTAACCCTAGCTCGGATTGCTTCAGATCGTCCCGGATGGCTCACATCTAGCCGCTCTTGAATCGGACGGCCCGGATTAATCGTAGGCTTGATAATTCGATCCGGTTCACATCCGATTCAAGTTTGACCCAGTATGCCCTAGGTCCAGGATCCTTTCATGCCTACAAAAATATATCAGAAAATTAGTGGCCAAATAATCCAAAAATGTGTAATTTTGCAATTAAGTCCAAAATAAGATAAAGTTCCAAAACCTAGGGTAAAATCATAATTAAGCAATAAAAACATGGGTCAAACATGGATTTAAGCAATTAATATAATTAATAAAATGGTGCTTATCAACTCCCCCACACTTAAGCTTGAGCGTCTCGCGAAACTACTAAATATGTATCCTCTAGATTTTCTTAAGCATAATTAGAAACAAATGAAAAGAAATTACCTAGGGTTGTCAATTCTCATAAATCTAAGCTCTATGGATTAGTATCTTGTCCTTAAATCAACAACTTAGCATTTTCATCTATCATGAGTCATTGAGATGAATTTAAATCACTAGCCTTTCATGGGAAGTTTTGGTGGCTCTCTCTTAAGTTCTAAGTTGATGATGGGAGTGGAGCTCACTCTCACACACATGTTTCATGCACTACCATAGGCTTGCTTATTATCTACTCTCCACCATTATTCATGATTAGGATCAACATCTACAAAAACAAGTAAAAACAAGGAAAATGATAAGAAATGGAATAAAAATTCAAGGAAATGGAAAACTGATAAAGTGGGAGACTTGAGTGCTCAAGGATGTTTTTGATGCATTTTGCCCTCCTTTCAGTCCTCTAGTGATATCAAAAGTGTGGTGGAGTAAATCTTGAGTAATTCCTTTGATTTGGATGAAAAACACTTCATTTGATCTCAATGTGCCAAGTTTCCCAATTTCGTGCCATTTTTGTTTCTTTTTTCTCTTTTCTGATTTTTCTCTTCTTCTTCTATCTTCTAGCAAGGTCAGAAATGAACTGAAATAAGCTTGGACTTGGATGAGGAAGATTACAATGATTTATGGTGCCAAGTCAATGGTGTTCCAACTTGCTCTTGTTTCTCTTTTTTTTTTCTGATTTCTCTTCAAACTGTGTTCTGTTGGTCTTAGCTGGAACATATCAGACCTTGCAACACCTTTTAATACAATTCCGAACTTGTTCCCTGATTCACAGCCCACTAAAATTAATTTCAGCTTCAAGTTGACCAATTTCTGCACACTTGAGCTTGGCACAAATTTCTGCCCTTGTTTTTCAGCTTCTATGGCAGTTCAGTTTCAACTTCTATTTCTCTGCTTCACCCCAGCTTCAATTCAGATTATCTTCAGCTTGTTTCTGCTGCAACCATTCCATTCATTTCAGATCAGTAAATTGAATTCCAACCTCTTCCTTCACTGCAATTTCGAAAATGCCTTCACTGCATTTCAATCACTGCTTCCTCTGCACATTTATCAGCCATTTCTTTCAGTTCCTTTCCTTTCACTACATTCATGTGCTTCTTTCTTCTTGATTCACAGCCTTGAAAAATCGAAATCAACCAAAAGTTGACACAAATTATGCACAAGCTGCTTTTTTTTTTCTTGGCACAGCAGTTTTTCTGTGTTTTCAGATCTGTCCAGCTCTTGCTGCATTTCATATTCTCTGAGTTCTCCAACAATTAGTATCAATTAGGACTTGCATCTAATGATAGTGGAAATTTAGGTGTTCCACTCGAAAATGGCTGAGTAGCAAGTCAAGTTTCGGAAATTGCATTGCATTTTTTTTCTTTCCTTTATGTTCTGATTTCTTCCAGTTTCTTTCACTTGTAAGCTGCTCCCTTTCAAGGTTGAATTCAGCTACACATTGCTGGATTAGGAAGCAGGAATTCAGCTAGAAGTTGGTACAAAACTTCCTTGTATGATATGGTAAACAATTTCTGCCCAGATTTCTGTCCAAAACAGCTTTGGGGCTAAATTTGTCTTCAACTTTCTGACTTTTCTGCAAAGAACAGCTGCACTCCGACATTCATACAAAAGGTTGCTGATCTAGACTTCCATAATTCCAACTTCTCAATTCTTCATCCAAGCCAATTCCGACCCAAGATAACTTCATTTTGGCACAAACTTTTGCTTTTGCGTGCCATTGCTTCTCTTTGCAGAAAAATTTTTTTATTGTCACACCATGCCACTTGGATCTTCAAAATATGTTAAGGAATCTAGATGCTCCACTTGCTTCCATCTCTCTTGCTCATTTTTGGCACCAAACTCACTCACTTGGCACCTTTTGGCTTCAACTTGGCAAAATTTTTTTTCTTTTTGACATGAATTGCATCCTTGCTAAAAATTGCTTCTAAATCACTAATCACTCCCCCACACTTAAATCTTTGTCCGTTTCGGGCAAAATAGCATTAAGAAACATCTCGAGCAACAAGTCCAATGAAAAGCATGGTTAGGAGTAGAAAATAAGGAAGGAAAAAGGGATTGAACATGATTTTGCCAAAATTGATATGGAAAGTAAAACAAAGTGATTAGCCTTTATAGATGTGATCCAATCATTGAAATATGGTTTTGAAAGAACCTAAGCAAGTTCTAGAGTTTAATAACATGTGTGTCACAAATATAAGGCTAATTCTCACTAGGTGCAAATGATTCATCTCAAATCGTCAATTAAGAATTTAAAGCAAAGTAGTACTCAAGCATCCAAGATTTCATCCATGACCTCAAATCCTAAGTTTTAACAATCAAATTTAATTTGTTTTCAAAAGACTCTAAAATGCTATGGAGAATACCTAAAGGGATACTTTTATTTCTACTCATGCAAAAGTGCTAAAAGAAAAAACATGGTATTTACAACGACTCCTATGCATTATACTCTACTCATGCATTTATTAGCAAGGACTCAATTTAAAGGAAAATTCTAGAAGTCATGAAAATGAAAATTGCGATAAAAGAAAATACAAGAAAGAACAATCTCCCCTTTATTCTGGTGGGCGGAGTCTATCCAGAAGGAGCCTCCATCTTGGTAGTGGAGGAACATGGGTGGCTGAGAGATTTCTGACTCCCCCACACTTAGACTTCACAAAAAATTTCTCTAGTGGCCGAAGGCGATTTAGGTTCAAGAGCCATTCAAGGGGTGGAGTGCTTTTAATTAAAGTAAGATCATCTCCTCCTTCTTGATGCCCTTCAGAAGTCCTTCCAGGAGGCTGAAGTCTGTTCCGTTGGAGTACCCACTCCTGAAGTCTTCTGGACCCTGCAAAACAATGTAATACCTCTCTCAAGCGTGCAGGGTCAGAAAGAAATAAAATCATATCAGTCTCTGCATGAGATGTATCCAAAACTGCATCATGTTCAATTAAATCAATTCTTGGTGCCTCAATAAATTTTTCACAATTATTTCCTACGGCATTTGCATCCAAAAACTCATCACAAAAAACAAAATCAATTTTTGGCACTTCAATAAAAATTTCGTAATTATTTTTCAACACAGATGGATCAAGCAAAGTATCACAGCCTATGAAATCAATCTCAGGTGCCTCAAAGAATTTTTCAAAATTATTTCCAGCATAAGATATGTCAAAAGACTCTTCACAATAATCAACATCAAGTCTAGGCACCCTAAAAAATTTTCACACTCAGCATTTTCATGATATGTATCACTACATGCTTCAAATTCAGCAAATTCTACACTAGGTACCTCTAGGGACTTTTCACAATCATTTTCTACAAGAGATGCATCCCTAAGTATATCACAAACAATAAAATCAATTTGAGGTACCTCTACGCAATTTCCAGAAAAATTAGGAGGAGTATTTACCTGATCGTGCTGAAATATACCTGGAGGTTCTACAAGAGTAGATGTAAATGTGGCCTCCTCCTGGTCATGTTCGAGCTTCTCTTCAGCCTCAAGCTCTGGTGGACAATCAACTGGTGATCCTTGGGTGCTTGCATCCACCATGCAAGTCCCTACACTTTCTGGTAATTGTGGTGGTCCCTGGGGCTTAGTGCAATCCCCTACACCTATGGAATCATCTTCCTCAACCATTCCTGTATCAACCAAATTAGAAAAATTAGGATCATTAACAACTAAATCATCACAAGATAAAAGTATAGAATGCTCCTGTAAAGTTTCAAAATTTAATTCAAAACTATCACAAGCCCTGCTATCAATCTCCTCCAATGCCTCTAAATCAGTAGGAATGGGTGATTCTTGGGGCTCAGTGCAATCCCCTACACTCTCAATCCTATCCTCTAAATTTTCTGATGCATAAATCAATATAGGTGGTTCCTGGGGCTCTGTGCAATCCCCTGCACCTATAGAATCATCTGATTGTTCTAATCTTTGAGCTTGTATTTGATTCCATTGATCAACCAATTTTGCAAGGCGTTGTAGTTGTTGTTGATTAATTTGCTCTTGTTGTTGTTGTTGTAGTAGAACTTGTTGTTGCCAAGCTTGTTGTTGTTGTAACATTTGTTGACACATCTCTATCATCCTTTGGTGTAGAGCCTCATCCCAATCAGGATCCTCAAAGCCTCCTTGATTAAACTGCTGAAATGGGAGGGGCTAGAAATTCTGGTTTTGAAACTGAAAATTTGGATCGCATGGCTGTGAATATTGAAAAGGTTATTGAAAATTCTGTATAGGTTGAAATTCTTGCTGCCATGGCTGAGGTTGAGGCTGAAATTGATTATTTCCTTGCTGAAAAGGCTGCTGGAAATCTTGGTTAAAATGCTGAAATCCTTGGTTTGGTTGGACTTGAGGGAAGGGTGGTTGCTGAAAATTCTGATTATTTAAACACCCTTGCTGAATTCCTTGAAATAATGATTGATCTTGTTGATAAGGTGGCTGAAAGTTGGGCTGAACTTGTTGAGAATGGTAGCCCTGGAAATCTTGGATCTGAGGTTGAAATTGTGGTGATGAAAACTCAAATTGAGTGGGCTGAAAATTTTATTGGTTTTGAGCTGGAAAAACTGGAAATGATGTAATGCCTTGCTGCCCTTGCTGAATTTGTGGCTGGAAATTGGGCTGAAATTGCTGAAATGATGGCTGCCCAATCTGTAAATTCTGGAATAATGGCTGAATTGGCTGAAAATTCGGCTGAGATTGTTGGAATTGCGGTTGAAATGGTTGTGGTGGCTGCTGAAATTGTTGTGGTTGCTGGAATTGGTTGAAAGGCTGAAACTCTGATGACCACATTTTGATCTTGCAGCCCTGTCACAAAACAAACAAGAAAAATGGCAGTACCAGTATACAAAAGATAAAACAAAATAAAATAGAACCCAATGATATGTCAAAAAGTATACAAGCAAAAATCAAACAAATCAACTAGTTGCTTCCCCGGCAACGGCGCCAAAAATTTGACGGACCCATTTTAAGTGTCACGAAAGTAGGCCTCAAATTTAAATGTTAATGAATAGCCAGAAACCCTTTTTGCAATCAAAAACAAAAGCGTAGTAAAGGGGCCACAGGTCGTATTTTTCTCGGGGCTAGTTGTCGTGTTTGATTCGAACTTGTATTTGTGTCGTTTATTGGTTTTGGGGTTTCAAATCAAAATTTGGGTTTTGGGTTGCAATTGGAAATAAAAAAAACTCAATTGAAAGGCAAGGACTCGGCTATGGAACTTAACCCAAGTGATTCCAACAATGAACTCAAATAATTTAGAAGCTCAAATGCACTTAGCCTAATTCAGAAAACCAATCTGATATGAAATCATACCAATTTTGATTTATGCTAATGCAAAGAACTTCTTCAAGGATTATTACTCAAAACAAGCCAAATGGAAATCAATCTTCAACCAAATTGATACAAAACCAATTGCCAATGCTTTACTTGATACATAGTGCAAAGTAAATAACTGCAAAGTTTTACATGTCATGCATTGGATGCAAATCAAACAAGCATACTGATGTGAAGTAAATGGGTGTGAAGCAAACAAAATTAAGTGCGAACTTCAGCAACAAATGAATGTACAACGATTGCAATTGGTACACAAGATGGACTGATATGCATATTGACTGAATTCCAACATGTTCAGGAAGTGCAGAACATATGCAGAAATGATATGCAATACTTCAGAACCGAACTGATCTAATTTGAAAAAAAAATGCTGATAGAAAAATTGCCATGCATGAACGAGAAGAGAACTTCAGATCTGGAATCAGTAGTGCAAGATCAACTCAATGCAGAAATTGGATGTGTAGATAAAAAGGACTGAAACACAGCAGTATTAGCAACTGAATTCGAATGCAAGAAATGGAAAACATGAATTAGATGCAGAATTTCAGAATTCCCTGCCAAGAATCAGTAAGTTGAATTCAAATTCAAACCAAACATCTAAGATCAAGTTCTCTATTCTAGTGTTCAGGGAAAATCAGAGAAGCTACTGATAATTTGCTACGGCTTCAGAGTTTATTAACTCAGATCTTTGCAGCTATAAAAACCGAATTGATGTGCAGCTATGGATTCAGAAATTCAGACCAAGGATGATAACTTCAAAAAAAAATGAACTTATGTGCAGCTTTTGGAAGCAGAAATTCAGCAGCAGATTGAGTTATCAGAAATCAAGTTGCAGAAACAAATTGAAATGGCACGGGCAGAATGCAGAAATGAGCAGCTGGGAAGAAATTCAGGAATGGGGGTTTGATACACCATAAACTGAACTAAAATTCAGAAATAAAAACCAGTTGAGAAATGAACTTCGATTCACTATATTAACACACTGATTGTGATCTTTAATTGCAGGGAATTAACTACACAAGATTCGAAATTGAAAGAGATGCAAAAATCAGAAATAAAACTTGACACGCAACAATGAAATGGCACGCAAGGTTTCAAACTGAAATAAACTGAAATCAAACACAACTATCCACTAGATAGGTTCCTAAACTACTCAACTTGAAGATTTAAAGCTAGAATACAGTTGAAACAATGCAATAAACGAAACTTAACCAAGCTGAAACCAATTCAGAAACAGAACAAGTGCAGAAATAGAATTTAAGCTACAAACACTGAAATTTAACTATCTAAGCTACTCCTCAATCTTCCCTAAGCTCAAATTCTTCTTGGTCGTCAAGCAAGAGCTGGCTTCGAACCCCTAGGCTCAGCAAATCAATGGAAATCAGCCTCGCATGATGAACTCTGCTCAAACTGCGTCATATGGGAATTTCAATCCAATTTCCTTGGCCTCAGTCGATGGTGGTTGCTATGGTGATTCGCGGACCACCTGGGCTCACCTGAGAACCCCTACAGCCGGCTCAGATGGTCGGAAATGGCTTATGGAAGAGGCGCAAGTGACTGGACTGCTGAGCTGCCGAAACCCTCAAACAACCCTCTTCCGGCGCGAATTCGAGCTGAATTCTTCAACAAAAATGACCTCCAAAGATCCAGAAGATGATCTTGATGAATAATTGAGGGACCGCGCCTTCGATTGGATGAAAAAAAGAAGAAAACGATGAAGAAAATGAAGAACTCGACTGTTGCGGCGAAGACGCGATGGGGAAGAGCTGCTGCGCATTTCTGATTAAATAGGAACAAATGGGCAACTCAGATTGCTTTGATGAAATCCAACGGTAGATCTTGATCTGATTTGAGCCAAACTTTTATGATGATGATCTGGGGTCAGGATCTGCCTTGTGGTAGCTCGGATCCTCCAGATATGCAACGGATGGTCCAGATCAACTCTATCTGTGAATTGACGCTTTAGAGCCCTCCTTGCTTGATCCAACGGTTGATTTAGCTCTGATTGGGATGAAACCTTCAGATCTTGATCATAGAGCTTGATCAACCCTAACCCTAGCTCGGATTGCTTCAGATCGTCCCGGATGGCTCACATCTAGCCGCTCTTGAATCGGACGGCCCGGATTAATCGTAGGCTTGATAATTCGATCCGGTTCACATCCGACTCAAGTTTGACCCAGTATGCCCTAGGTCCAGGATCCTTTCATGCCTACAAAAAATATATCAGAAAATTAGTGGCCAAATAATCCAAAAATGTGTAATTTTACAATTAAGTCCAAAATAAGATAAAGTTCCAAAACCTAGGGTAAAATCATAATTAAGCAATAAAAACATGGGTCAAACATGAATTTAAGCAATTAAAATAATCAATAAAATGGTGCTTATCAGCACGCAAGCATTGAATCATGAAATAAACTAAAATTGAGAACAATTATTCACTGAACAAGCTCCCTAGCTAATTAACTTGCAGAATTTAAACCTAATTAAGGCAGAACTATTCAGGAAAGGAAACTATAGTAGTTGATACGAAGACAGAAACAGAAATGGTTTACAGAAACTGAAATTACAGCTAAAGACAGAGATTCATTAAGAAAACTATCATCGATCCCTTCCCTTAGCTCCAGATCTTCTTGCCGTCACACAAGAGTGAGCCTCGAGCCCCTTAGCATCCACAAATCACTGGGAATTAAGCTCTGCGAATCAATCCAACTCTACTCTGCTCAATCTCTGAAGAAACAATCTGATCTCCTCGATCTCCTTGTGTCGTGTTGCGATGATGATTTGGAGATGATCAGAGCACTCCAGAGGACCCTCCAGATAGCTCAGATGGATGGAAATGGCACACAAACGGGATCCAAGGGATCAGAGTACAGATCTGATGAAACCCTCAATCATCTCTGTTTTTGGCCGAATTGGAGCTGGAAACTCCACGGAGAAACCTTCCCAACGATTTAGATCTAGATCCAAGAATGAAATCGATGTGGTCATGCCCTCTGATGAAGAAAATCGTAGAAAAAAAATGAAGAACAGTGAAGGAAGAACAAAGAATCTGAGCTCGGCGAAGAAGACATGACACTCTGATATGAAGCTGTGGATTAGTTAATATAGTTTTAGAAATGAACGGCCGAGATTCACTTAACTCCATCCAACGGCTAGATCTCTTCAGATTTGAATCAAACTTCCCAGATCTTGATCAAGGGTCAAGATCTGCCTCTCAGTAGCTCGGATCTTCCAGATTTGTAACGGATGGCTCAGATCACCCTAATCTTTGAATGGATGGTCTAGACCCCTCTGATCTTGATCCAACGGCTAGATGATCTCTGATTTGGATGAAATCTTCAGATCTTCATCCAAGTGCTTGATTAACCTTAACCCCAACTCGGATTGCCTCAAAGTTCTCAGATGGCCTAGATCCAACCATTTTTTAATCGAACGACCCATATTAGTCGATGCTTGATCACTCAATCCGGGTCCACTTCTGACTCAAGTTTGATCCAGCATGACCTAGGTCCATGATCCTTCCAAGCCTGCAAAAGTAGATCAACAATTTAGAAGCAAAATAATTCAAATATATCAAGATTTACAATAAAGCCCAAAATAGAATAGATTCATGAAACCTAGGCTAAATTCAATATTAAACAAGTAAAATATGGGTCAAACATGGATTTAAGAATCTGAAATAATCAATAAAATAACAATTATCAATGACTCTAAATTTTTTACTCTTTTCCTGATAAGAACAATAAATTTAACATATTCATATATAATTGATTATCTATTTAAATTCACAAAATATTTCTAATATAACAATTTTCGTTAAGTGACTGTATGAAAATTAATACTTACTTGAAATTCAGGTGATAATGTCCTCTTCACAAATAATTCCCACTGCTCTTGATCCATAAATTCAGGCTTCAAAAAATTAAGATTTCATGAAGCTACTTTACCAGCATCAGCTTCTCGTACAAGTATTTGCAGTTTAGACTTTCTATCACACCACAACTTAGCTAACTTTTGAAATATGACATTTTTTCACACTCCTCAATATTATAATTTACCTGTATATTAAGAAGCATAAAATTATATCTACTATATGTTATAGAATAAGGCTTAAAATATTCAACAACTCTTGACATTACCTGAAGACAACTCCACATTCTATTCTTCACTTCTTCATCTATATCATTCCACCCATCTAATGTATATGGTACAAATTCCTTTACCTTGCAACCAAGAAATGATGCATACTTCACAGAATTAACTCCAATTGGTTGTCCAAACTCATTACGCTCTAGGTCTTTGGGCTTTTGATGACCACTAGATAAATTCAACTTCGATGGACCCCGTCCTTTTTTGTTAGCATTTTTGGCATCATCAATTATGTCTTTACCATGAGCATCATGTGAAATATTAGGAGAAGAGTTAGAGTCCACTTCCGATAACCTCCTACCTGTATTTGTCTACAAAATAGCATAAATAGATCAAAACATATAATTATGCTTTATTAAAATAGATCAAGATTGTAAGAGGAATACAATATGACCTGAATTTCATCAATAATTACTTTTTTGCATTTTTTCTTCATTTTTCTCATCTTTTGAATGATATATAATGACCTGCCATAAACAATATTACATGTTACATTGTTAAAAATAAACCCTTGCTAGAAAAAATAAAGAAATGATAAAAATATAATGGAACTTAAGAACATTTATTATTGCATTAACAGTACTATAAAATCTACACCTTAAAAGTTAAGTCATAGATCTGTCACATCAATTCCATCACAGTCATCCCTTGTATATGGTTCCTTCTCAGTAATGTTAATATTAAGTCTAGACACATCAAGAGGTGTTGATAACATATAAGCTTCCTCTTCAATCAAATTCATATCATGAATATCCCGAGGCGGCGCCTTCAGCAACACATACCAATTTAATTCATCATTATCCCTAGATTAAAATACTTGCTTTGCTTGTGATGCTAAAATGAAAGGATCACTTTCAAAAGTTTTTAATCCTTGGTGTAAGTTGACCAGTATAAAACCATCTTCCATTTTAATTCATGTTCTAGTATTAGCCCAATCACATTTAAAAATAGGCACTTTGAAAGAATAGTAGTCTACTAAAATAATATCTCGTAGAACCCCGTAGTATGAAACTCTTTCTCTTGTATGTGAATAATCATTAGCACTAGATTGATAAATAGTATCAACTTCAATAGAAATACCACTATCTTGTGTTGTTCTTTCAACATCAATTGTGTGGAATCGATGTCCATTTATAATATAACCCGTATAAGACATAACATGTTTTCTTGGACCATGTGCTAGCCACTGGATTCGGCTGGATGAGTTATCAAGATCATGTTTTGATAGCCATTGAGCAAATGTTCCCATATGTTGCTTTTGTAACAATGTTTCATTAGTTATGAAACAATGATCTTGTTTAAGCTCCTCAATGTGCATCCAATTTAAAATAATAGAAGGGTGATAGTTAGAAAATATATATAAATTATGTAATAGACTATTCCTATCTAATAGAGTTTGCAATTAATTACACTCACTGAAAGTAAGGTTCAACTTATGCAGTGTTGAATAGCACATATCGATGTATTGCTTGTAACAAATGGTCTTCCATAATCATTTCTTTTCCTTTAGAAATTGGGCGACCTTCAACTAATCCATTATCCACATCCTCATTCCGATTAGAACGGACACCAATACAAGCAGCTTTTTTAAAATAAGCACTACAAAATCTCATTCTTTCTTCAGCAAGATAACACTCAGCTATGCAACCCTCTGGCCTTGCTCGGTTCTTCACATAACCTTTAAGTGTTTTCATAAATCTAAATAACAAAACAAAATTCACACTCAAGTGTTGCTGATAGCAAAATTCTAATTTGTTGAATGATATTTATTACCTTTCAAATGAATAAATCCAGCGGAAGTGAACTGGTCCACACAAGCGAGCTTCTCTTGCTAAATGAATTGTCAAATGAACTGAAATGGTAAAGAAAGAAGGTGGAAAATACCTTTCTAACATGCAAAGAGTTTCAGCAATATTCTCTTCGAGTTGTTCTAAACGGTTCCTGTCTAACACTCTTTGACATAATTCATTGTAAAATGCACACAATAAAAATAGAGCATTGGGTGGACCTTTCGGAAAAAGACATCTCAATGCAACTGATAGCAATTGTTGCATTAGGACATGACAATCATGAGATTTCAACCCAATAAGCTTACACTCTTCTAAAGATATACAATTGCCAATATTTGAGCTGTAGCCATCTGGTAATTTTATCTTCTTCAACCTGGAGCAAAATATATTCATTTCCTTTTTAGACAACGTGTAAGGTGCAGCTGGCAGGTGATACATATTTTCTCTTTTTTGTTGAGGATGTAATTCTTCTCTAATTTTTAACTGCATCAAATCTTTGCGGGCATTTACACCATCTTTGGTTTTTTTCTTTACATTTAACAATGTGCCTATGATATTCTCACATATATTCTTTTCAACATGCATCACATCTAAGTTATGACGTAATAAGAGCCCCTACAAGTAACCATCAAGACATTTCAAAGTATAATTAGTTCATTAATATAACAAATTCATTAAAAGAAGAATAATATAGAGCCAAATAACTTACACTCCAGTATGACAATTTGAAAAAAATTGACTTTTTCTTCCATAATTGAACTGGTTGTTGTACATTTATTGAGCTATCTTGCCCCTTCCTCTTTTTCTTTGCAGCCTTGATAGTCTCACCCTTTTGTTTTTTACCCCAGTTATTTTCAATGTCTTTAACTACATTGAGTATTTCTAACTCATTCAAAGGTCTAGGTTTTCCTTTTCTCTCTTTTTTCCCATTAAACCACTTCTTTTTCTGACGATATGGATGATCAGGAGCAAGGAATCTCCTGTGTCCCAAGTATGCAAACTTTCTATTGTATTTAAGCCACATAAAACATATGCCTTCACCACATATCGGGCAACCAAATTTACTTTTCGTAGCACATCCAGCTAGGTTTCCATAAGCTGGAAAATCATTGATTGTCCACATCAAAATAGCCTTCAGATTGAATATTGACTTACTAAATGCATCATACACATCCACACCTGTGTACCACAACTCATTTAATTCCTCCACCAGGGGTTCTAAGTATACATCTATATATTTCCTGGTTGCTTTGGGCCTGGAATAAGTAATGTCAACATCAGATTTTGCTTTGCCATGCACATTAATGGAGGAAGATTGTAATTAACCAAAATAACCGGCCAACAACTATATCTGGAACTAAGGTCACCAAAAGGATTGAATCCATCCGTTGCAAGACCAAGCTGTAGATTTCTAGGATCTGATGCAAAAGTTGGCCACTTATGATTTATTGTATCCCAAGCTACTGAATCAACTGGATGACGCATCATATGATATTAACTTTTGTGCGTGGAGTGCCAAAGTAAGTCTTCAGCCATTTCTTCTAACTTAAACATCCTTTTCAATCTAGGTATCATGGGAAAATATCGTAGCACCTTTTCTGGTACTCCTTTACGAACATTAGTAGTGATTTTGTCCACCTTCCATCTTGAGGAACCACACTTTGGGCATGAGTCCAAATCTTTAAATTCTTTTCTAAATAGACAACAATCATTTGGGCAAGCATGGATCTTCTCATATCCTAAATCAAAAGATTTCAACAATTTCCTCACTGAGTAAATATTTTTTGGAAGTGTATTTTTTTCTGGAAGCATGTCACCTACGATTGTTAGAAGCTCATTGAAACTCATGTCGGTGTGACAATTAGTAGACTTATAATTGTACAATGTGACAACTGCTGATAACTTTGTATAAGTTGTACAACCAGGGAATAGAGGAATTTCTGCATCTTCTAATAAATCAACAAACTCATAGTCTCTTGTCTCATTCATAGTGTGTCCAACCTCTTCTTCCGCCATAAAGTCATCTCTATATAAGTGATATGCCTCTCTATTGTCATCCTCCTCTTCAAGAACTCTTTTTGAACCACCTTCACTTTGAAATTGTGAGGTATAACTTTCACCGTGGAAGACCCAAATAGTGTAAGATGGATCAATCCCCTTCATAATTAAGTGCTCATACACTTGGTCAAATTTCATATACTTCTTATTTTTACAATGCTTGCAAGCACATAAGATCACTTCACGTGTTTTGGCATAGTTTCTAGCTTGTGCAAGAAATTTTTGAACCCCTTCTTCGTACTCTGGTACGAGACTTGAAGGCAAATGCATCCACTCCTTATCCATTTCGTAAATGATCAAAACCCTAAAATAGAAGTTAGAATCCATTGCTAAAATACATAAACTAGAAGTTACAATCCATTGCTAAAAACAATGTACTAAAGGTGAATGATGTGTATACATTAAAGGAATTATTTTCTTCTCTTTATGTTTTAAAATTCTATTAACAACATGAAGCACTTAGTTGATATCCAAAGAGATACTTCCAAACTTGTAATTGCTTTCTATTCCATTTGACAACAAAAATAACAAGAAATTACTAGGCAAGTTTTTTTAAACGTTGACAATAAATTAACAAAAATAACATCTAACTAAACTTATCCAAACCATATAATAAAGTTTGCAAACATTAATATTAAATAATTAAGTGGTCATCATGCATCATAATAATTAATATGATCAAATGGTGGTATCAAAACAAAATTAAAACTGTAACATTATATGAAATAAAATACTTCATACAAAGATCACAAAATTTTATTAAAAGTAATAGATATTGGAGTGTATTTCAAATAGTTAAGAGTAAGATATAACACTCAAGTCCTAGCTAAAATAAAACTCATAATATTGTTCATCTATATGTATAGAATAAAACAACATATACATCAGGCAGAATTGTAGTGATGGCTCACGGCCAAAATTTTTTTCGCAACAAGCTCTAATACATCAATCTTACAGTTGCTCACGGCCAAAATTTTTTTCGCAAGAATTCTACTGGCTATTAGGCAGAATTCTTTCAGAACAAAAATAAAATTTTTGACAAAAGGATCCTTTGTGAGTTCAACAATCTTAACAAAATTCTGCTGGCCATAGACAAAATTTTTGAAAAAATCTTAACAATTCAAAAATCAGTACAACATAAAATAGTTCAATAATTATTACTTCTTTAAAAAAACTTTAAATTTATCAAGGCAAATACAAGGATCCTTTGTGAGTATTAATATACTAAAAACGTTAGAGACAAAAGGATCTTGCTTCTTATGGAGCTCATTTTATGCAATGATATCATAGAAAATGAATAAGCATCTTATTTTGAATCCTTTCATCAGCAACTGATTCTTTAGAAGATCATAGTAAAACAATATTATTCATTGGCTCTCCACGAGCAGAAATGCCTGCATAACAACATAGGCTATAACAAACTTTTCAACGTAATCAACACTATGGCATAGGCAATGACTTTCTTAAAAGGTCAACAAATAAGCATGGAAATTTAGAAAAACATTGAAGTTATTTAGGTGCAGCAACTTTACTTTACCATGAAAAAAGTATACTCACTCAAAAGAATGTTCTTATATTTACAAAACATAGAAAAACAAAAGTACTTTGATCGCCAATATACTTTATTTCATCATTTTACAATTATTTTCAGAACACATACCAATCAAGAAGCCCTAGTGCAGCCCAAACAACAAATATATATCAGTCATTCAGAACAAAAACTAACCTGGAAGCCCTAGCGTAGCCTGAATAAGCTACCGTGAGTATTTCGGAGAAGATGGCGCAGTCTTTCAAGAAGCCCTAGGGCGGGAGTCTGCTGGCGTCTGTGAGGAGGAAGCGGAGAAGATGGCGCAAACAGAGGCGGCGCATGTGAGGAGGAGGCGGAGTAGATGGCGCTGAGGAGGCAGCGAGGAGGCGGAGAGTCGAGCGATGAGGAGGGCGATGAGTTGAGGCGCGATCACGAGAGTTTTGGGAAAGAAACGGTGGAAAGTCGAGCAGAGGAGAGGAGGGCGATGAGTTGAGGCGGGATCGCGATGGTTTTGGGAAAGAAACGGCGGAAAAAGAAATAAGGAGGCGCGAGGGATTTGGGAGAGAAATAAATAAAGGAAAAAATGAAAAAGAATAAATACAGAAAAATACAGAAATAATGAAAAAGAAAAAATAAGAAAAAAATATGGGAAAAAAGAAAATAAGGAAAATTAAAAATAATAAAATAGTGATTATTTGTAATTTTATTTGTAGCATATCACATATAATAAATATGCATTAGCAGTGTACCAATTTTTGTATCCTATCGTTGTTAGTATTTATTCATAGCGTACGTTAATATATTGTTAATAATAGCATTAACAGCTTGCTTTTAATGTATGTCGTTGATGCTTCTTCTTTTAAAAAAAATGTATGGTATTAATAGCGCACATCAATATGCATGCCGTTAATAATACTATTAACAGCATGCTTTTTATGTGCGTTGTTAATAACGCGCTGCGGAAAAGTACTTTTCTTGTAGTGATCGAGCCCTAAACGAACTTACCAAATATAAATTATTAATTAAATTATTCATCAATTTATTGAAAATATAATTTATATATTCTAAAAATATAAAATATATACTAAAATCTATGATTTTATTCATACAAATGAGCTTTATTGGATATTTTATATTTATTAAATGTAAAAGTGTCAAAATTATATATTTAATGTTAAATATTAATTTTATATTTTACGAACTAGCTCACGAGCTTATTAACAAGTCTGTTCATGAGCTAACGAGCCGAATACTGCTGAGTTTGAGTTTGGTTCGTTAATATTGACGAGCTCGAACGAGCTTCTATCGAATCGAGCTCCGAATAGTTCACGAGCGGCTTGATTCATTTACAGCCCTAAACACAATCCTAGGAAACCTTGTTAACTACAAGGAAATTTTCCTAAGTGTCCTGGAAATTCTCCAAATTCATGTAAGTATTATTTCCAAAACAAAAGAAATTTGAAAGGAAAAAAAAATGACAGTACAAAAAAAATTACTTATGTTTTTGAAAGGATTTTAACAATACAGTGCATGGAAACATATTGTTTTGAAATGTTTAATAATTCTTTTAATTTGACCTCCCCCTAAACCTGACACAGTCCTTGGAAGCTTGTTGACTGCAAGCACTCTTCCTCTGAGTCTTTAGGGTTTGGTTCAGACCAAAAGACTTATCTAATAATATTAAAAAAATAATTGCTAGAAATAATTTTTTTTGATTTAGACTCCCCCTAAATTTAACACATCCTAGGAGTTCTTGTAGATCATGAAGTAGACTTTCCTTTGTGTTTTTAGGGTTTATCAAGATCGAAAAGGAAATAAGCACAATTTTTAGAATACATTTTGAAATATTGATATTTCGGAAAAAAATGAGTATTTGAAAGACATATTTTGAAATGAAGGTAATTTATCATGCACAGTTTTTGAAAAATATAAGTGATAGTAATTTTTATAAAGCATAGTTTTTGAGAAACATTTTGAAATGAGAGTGATTTGTAAGGCGTAGTTTTCGAAAAACATAAGTGAGAGTTATTTGTAAAGCACAATTTTCAAAAAAAACTTTTTAACAGAATAAGACACTTCCCCTGTATCTAACACCGTTTAACTCTATCTAAGTGTCTTAAGGGACTTTAGTGTTGACCTGAGAGGCTTGTGTCTAAGTGTGCAGGTCAAATAATTTTTCAAAAAGATATAACTTTGAAAGTGTATAATCTATAATCACTCAGACAAGCATAAAATCCATAAAAACATTATTATATTAAAGCACTATTTTGAAAATAGATTTTTAGAAAAATATTCTAAGAATTTTGAAAAACATTTTTGAAAAGTATTTTTCAATTTATTAGTCCTTAACATCTCACCCATTTTAGATGTCTCAGTACAAGCAAGCATGGTTGCCTTATGGGTGTATTGTGATATGCTTGAATCATTTTTCTTAATTTATTGTTAAATCTAAAACTTTGTCAAAACTTGTGTTAGATTCAAATTTATCAAATAGTAAATTGAATTTGAGTTTCGATAATCGGCTTCCAGGTCTTGGTGAGGCACAGAGGCCTTCTTTGGCCATAGCCTTATTGGAGCAACAACTCTTTCCTCGACAAAGCCTTTTATCGAAAATTCATTTTCAAATTTACTTCTTGAAAAATTTTAGTCTAACTAGTTTAGGTTTTGGATCGGTAGTTTCGGCTAGTTCCACCAGACTAAACAGACCAAGTAGGGTACGTCTTACCTTACTTGACTTTATTAGAAGGGTTTCCCTAACGTACTATCATCTTATCTCTGTTGGAACTCGGATGGCTAGAGAGGGGGGGTGAATATAGCCAAATACTTGGACTTTGACACTTATCGAATTTCTGCACTTAGATTTGTTAGTAACACAGCGGAAGTAGCAAACACAGAGTATGCAGTAAAACAGAAAACAAAAGCAAACTAACACAACTAGCAAGATCGCTAACAAGGAGCATTTACAAGGTTCGGGGATAACTTGCCCCTACTCCTTGGCGTGCCCGTAAGGTGGGCGATCCCTTGATCGTCGGCAGATCAAGCCCCAGTGAACACCGAATAGAAGCAACCTCCTTCTCGGTGGAGTAACCTCTCCACAGCATTTCAATCAAGGATATAGTTTAAGCACAATGAAACACAAGAAAGATCTTACTTAGCACTTAGCAAAGACGAGAACACAGCAAGCTTTCTCCGAGCTTCACCCAGCGACGATCTCACGCAAGAACCCTTTCTCCGTGTCTTCTCGCTGTTGAACTCAAAGTCTCTTGTTCCTTCCTCCAAGCGCTCAAGTAAGGGATGGTTGCTTCACTGCTTACAGTTGCTTGCTCAAGATGATGGGATCACAAAACACACAAGCAAGGATGTGGAGAACACAATCGCGCGGCAAGAACAAGCCAGAAGAACGTTTTTGTAAAACTCTTCTCTTCTTCTGCTCTTCTCCTCTCCGCCTTTTGTTTCTCCACTGAGCACAGGTGACACCATCTCACAGCAGCCTCCAGCTTCTTACCTGCCAACGCCAGCTACCACTGAGCTCTCCCTGGACTCCCTGAGCTTCCCTCAGCCAAGCTCCAGTTAGCAGCTCCAGTCTGCAGCTCCAGCCGTTGCAACCTGATATGGAAAACGGACAAACCTGCTCCAAGGAAAGGCCACCTTTGACTCTCCTTGAGTGTTTGAATCCTCCCCTGTCACCTGCAGCTTAATCAGATCATTAGAACAGTATATCAACCAGGAAATTAAGAATCAGAGATGAAACGCAGAGAATCGGATACGTTCAGACGCAATCAGAGCGTCTGACAGTGCATTTTGAATTAAAGTGATTGGTCACCAGACCGATCAGAGAGCCTCCTGATCGGTCACCAGACCGATCAGGCTGGGTCAAGACCGATCAGGCTTCGTCTTGATCGGTCCCCAACGCTCAATCAGAAATCGTGATTTCTTTGGGACTCTCCTAGATCGATCACCAGACCGATCCCAGGTTGTGGATCGATCACCAGACCGATCCACCCCTTTACCGGGCGATCTCTGAGCTTCGTAGTCCAAACCTCCTGATCAGTCACCGGACCGATCAGGGAGCCTCCTGATCGGTCACCAGACCGATCAGGTCATGACCAGACAGATCAGGCTCCGTCCTGATCGATCATAGTGAGGAACCCGCGACGCTGGATCGTTCTCCAGAACGATCTGCACAGTGATCTTGATCGGTCACCAGACCGATCAGGAGTAGATTAGCAAGGGAACTCAATCTCACTGTGTGCTCCCTGATCGGTCACCAGACCGATCAGGAGCCAAGCAGTGGGTGAAACACATACTCCCTGATTGGTCACCAGACCGATCAGTCATCGCTGGATCGGTCACCAGATCGATCCACGAAGGAGCACTGTGCCAACTCCCTGGTCAGTCACCAGACCGATCCAGGGGCTCCAACCTAGCCCTCCAAGCTAGGGTTTCATCCAATCTAGCCCTCCAAGCTAGGACCTGACCCTCCAAGCCAGGATTTTTCACCTAACCCTCCAGTTGGGACTTTTCACCTAACCCTCCAAGTTAGGATTTTTCACCTAGCCCTCCAAACTAGGACTTTTCACCTAACCTTCCGAGTTAGAACTTTCCACACCTAGCCCTCCAAGCTAGGACCTGACCCTCCAAGCCAGGATTTTTCACCTAACCCTCCAAGTTGGGACTTTTCACCTAACCCTCCAAGTTAGGACTTTTCACCTAGCCCTCCAAGCTAGGAATTTTCACCCAACCCTTCCGAATTAGGACTTTTCAACACCTAGCCCTCCAAGCTAGGAGTTTCCACACCTAACCCTCCAGATTAGGATTTTCCAACACCTAGCCCTCCAAGCTAGGATTTTCCATAACCTGCCTAATCCCCGATCAGGACTTAACCATAATCATAATAATCATCAACCTAAACTAAAAGTGATGTCAACACCAAAATAACAATCAGGGTCAGACTGCATCAACAACCTCCACCTAATACTAGGTTGTTTAAGTTTCAATTAGTCTTTTTCCTATAACCGTTCTAAATCATGCATAAACATAAATATGAATGACATGACATATTAAAAAAATAGCAGATGCATGACATGACAGTTATGCATGAGTCAAACAATTCATAATATTTTACTTAAGTTTCTAATAATGTATCAAATTCCCGATTTGATACATGTCATGTGAACCCGTGAATATGTCAACCCACTTTGACATATTTAATATTATTAATTTAATTGTTGTAGTTTGGGTAAGATTTTATTTAATTTGAGTTTAAGTTATTTAAGGATTAATTGGATTTAAGTTAATTAAGAATTAATTGAAGTTGAATTAATTAAGAATTAATTGAAGTTGAATTAATTAAAGATTAATTGAAGTTGAATTAATTAAGGAATAATTATAGTTAATTAATTAAGAATTAATTGAAGTTGAATTAATTAAGAATTAATTGAAGTTAATTAATTAAGAATTAATTGAAGTTAATTAATTAAAGATTAATTGAAGTTAAATTAATTGAGAATTAATTAAACTTAAATTAATTAAGGATTAATTAAAATTAAATTAATGAAGATTATTAAGATTTAATTTGATTTGAATTTCAACATTTCTGGGTTAATTAAAAGTTGTGGATCTAATTTCATCATTTTCATGATTTCAAAAATTTCTGACTCGTCTACTATTACTTCTTTATCTAATTTTTTAAGTTTATCTAATAATTCTGATTTGTTTGAATTTTTATAAATTTTATTCACTATAGCCTTGATTGTAGAAAATTTAATTTCCTTCTCATCCTCGAAATCATATTCTTCTACATCTTCACAGTAGGTGGAGTAATTTGGGCCACTAGTTGATGTTTTATAATAATTTTCAGACTTATCTAAGAAAATAATTAGATTATTATCTAATGAATTTTCAATATCCTCAAAGTTATCCTCAGCATTATCTTTAGAAAAAACAATTTATCCTCAGAAATATTCTCATTATCCTCAGAAATATTCTCCATATTTTCAGAAATATTCTCAATATTTTCAGGATCTCACAATTTTCAGGATTAATCTCACAATTTTTAAAGTTAATTTCAGAATTATCATTAACATTTTCAAATTTAATTTCAAGCTTATCAGTAAAATTATCAGATTTAATTTCAGGATCAACAGAATTAATATTATCAAATTTAATTTCAGGATTAACAAAATTAATATTATCAGAATTTATTTTAAAGATTATTGAATTGATATTAAGGATTAAACAGTTAATTTATGATATTTTAGCATTATTTACATTTTCTAATTGGGCATGCAAAATGTTAATTTGGCTATGTAATAATCCTAATTTTTCAGAGAAATTATCTAAACTATCATATGATTGCACAGGAATTTGAATGTTTCTAGGAACATAAATTTTGCGTACCTTTGCCGGACACTTATTCTTGTAGTGTTCGTACTTTTCGCATTTGAAGCACCGTATTTGACTTTTATCCCTCCAGACTCCGGGTGCTGGAACTTCCTTTGTCGCCGGTGATGTAGACCGAGTCTTACGAGTAGGACACTGATTTTTATAGTGTCCTCTCTCCCTGCACTTAAAGCATGTGATATGAAATTTAAAAATTGACATTAAAAAAATAATGTACCCGATTCACCCCTGGGCTCCCCCTCAACTCCTGGCGTCTTTGTTCCATCGGTTGTTAATCCAGTGAAGAGCGCCCGGGCTCTGATACCATTTGTGAGGACCGGTGTCGTCGATAGAGGGGGGGTGAATATCAGCCGTTAAAACCATTGCGGAAACTTCGTAAACTTTCGATCGTTCTAGATATAGAGTTAGTAGCAGCGGAAAAATAGAAAGAATGAACAAACACAGAACTCAGAATGCACACGGGATTTACTTGGTTCCCAACTCCCCAGGGTTAGTACATCCAAGGCCTAAGCACGGGAATGCCCGTCCACTAATGGTCTCCTTTCCGGACTTTCCGGAGGCTGAGAAACCCGTCTTACAGTGTACGATTTACAATCAAAATATTAAGTAAATTGAAATGCGGAAAGTAAATCAAACCAAATGAAAAAGGTCGAAGACTCGGCCGATCTGGAACTCCGAAGTATCGCGCGCTTCCTCCCGGAGCTTCCTTGGTCGCAGAGCTTCGTCGTTAGCGCTTTTCTTCCGTTCGGAATGCTCAGAATGATCGTAGAAGTGTTGTGTTGAGTTGAGGGGTTGAAGCCCCTTTTATAGGATGGTTGCTGGGCGCCTGTGTTCAATGAGGCGCCTCACATGGCTTGGTCAAAGCTTATCTCCGCGCCGAACTCGTAGCAACAAATAGCCCTCTGATGTAGGGCGCCTGTGTTCATTGAGGCGCCTCAATGATTGTGGCGCCTCAATAATTGAGGGACCCTGCATCATTGAGGCGCCTAGATGACTGGGGCGCCCTAGCTGAAGGAGGCGCCTAGCAGCATGGTTGCTAGCCTTGTTGTGTGTTTGTTTGTCTGCTTTGTCTTCACTTTTAGCTACTTGCAAGATACATAAATATAAGCAAACACATGTACAATCTTAGCCTTAACAAATTGATTCTGACTTTGGATTTTCATGAAACCCTAGGTTGAACCGATGCCTAAGTTCTCACCCCCGAGAACGCGCCTTTGACCTACTCCTCTCAGGAGACGGTTGCCACCCGGCTCATCCGGTTGGACTTTTGCTTGGCCTTCGATACACACGGATCTTGAGACGTCCGAACCTCGACCCGTCTCAACTTCTGTCCTTAGTCATCGCTCAGCTAAGTTGCTCAATCCCTCGGACCAAGACTTCGTGCCCAAACCCTAGGTCCAGGACTTCGGTGCTCAACCCTCGGCCAGGACTTAGTGCCCAATTCCTCGAACCAGGTCTTCGGTGCCCAACCCTCGGGCAGGACTTAGTGCCCAATTCTTCGAATCAGGTCTTCATGCCCAACCCTTAGTCAGGATTTAGTGCCCCAATTCCTCGAACCAGGTCTTTGTGCCCAACCCTTGGTTAGGACTTAGTGCCCAATCCATGATCAGGACTTAGTGCCCAATTCTTCGAACCAGGAATTTCTGGAATTTTAGGAATTTCTGGAATTTCATGTGCCACTTTGTGTGAGATATTCTGGAATTTCTAATACTTAGAGGTTGCTTGAATCAATTGTTGCAGTTAAGAGTAATGAGCTGGAGGCCAAAAAAGTCAGTGAGGATTTGATTTTAGAAGAGACTAAGATTGTTGAGGTTGAAGTGGGTGGTGAAAATGAACTTGCTGGGTTGCAAAACTTGAATGTGGAATTGACAACTACCAACATTGATGATAATGTTGATTTGATGATAAAAGATGTTATTTCTTAGCTGAATAAAGAAAACACAAGATTGGTAGGATCTGAAGTAGAAAAGGAACCTGTGTCTAGAGCTGATTTTGGAAGTGGTTCAAGAGAAGAGTACGTTTCTGGTAATGACATTGGTACTTTGAAAGCAGAGAACATCAACCACTTTCAATCTTCTATTGTGGATACTGTGAGGACTAGAGCTGATCATGTGCCGAAAAGAAAGGAGTCTATGTCTGTGACTCCTCCTAGCTCAACATCAAAACGTAAGAGGAAGGGAAAAAATAGGTAGATGAAGTATAAATTCGAGATTCATTATTTTGAAATCTACTAGTTTTTGCATGTTATTGCATATTGTTACTAGCTACGTATAGATTTTAGCTTACATTACTAACTATGTTTTCATATAGGTTAATTTGATAGTAGATGTTAAAGATAGCGAGAGTCATCCCAAGACTACATTGGATGTATATACAAAGAGAATCGATTTTTGTGGACATCAAGAAGCAGCTGAAGAAGAGAAAAGTTGCTGACAGACTTTCTCAGTAGGGAAGAATTGGAGTACGTTTATTTTCAATATGTGAAATTTTTCTAAACACTTCTTATTAATTTTGTAATGTTATTTTTTACTCCCTACAGTGTTGTCATATGACAAGATGAGTTCCTAAGCTTAACTGGAGCTACATTTTGTTCTTTTGTGTTTGGTGAGCCTGTTAATAGTCAAATCATAAATGTTTATATGAAGATTATGAAAAAATACAGTCCATCTTATGGATTTGAGATTTACTGTATGGACACAAATGTACAGATTTGTAGCAAATCGAGATATTTGGTAGTTGATATTTGATTTTTAATTCTTATTAGATTAAGAAACATAATTATATCTTATTTTGAATGTGTAGAAAGAAGTCTTACAGCACTTGTAAAAATATGGCAAATATAGATATATACACCAAGCAAATTATGATGCTTTCCTTACAAGGTTAACATCCACAACGAGGAGCAAACTACAGGAACTAAATGAAGATCTATTTAGAAAATGTAGATATATCATTTTCTCAATTAATGATAGATAACATTGGTATTTATTAGTTTTTAGTCCATCTGAAGGGAAATTTAGATTGTGAAATTCAAACCCTGATTCATTTGCATTTGGGATTGCTAAATTTTATGTGAGTTTGATAATATTCTACTTCAATATGTCTTAACAGATCACAGTATTAAAACATTTACTTTTTTTCAGGCATGTTTTTTGGCTTGATGCATGTTACATCTTCAAGGATTTGGCATAGGTAGTGAAGAGGTGCTGAAAGAACATTGTCGTCATCAAGGCGCTACCCTGGATTATGGTGTCTACATATATCTATGGGTGGAGTGCCTCTTGTAGCGACCCGCCTTCTCTACCTTAGACGGTCCGCTACTTTATCTCCTTCTTGACTCTAATGCACGACTAAGAATGCGGAACTTCTTTTTTTTTCTTTTAAATCCATCTAGGGATGATATTCTAACTCTAATAGTCATGCATGATACAATGGCACGCTTCTTTTCATCTGTAGCACTTCTCTGCATTGGTACCAGTCGACTGCGATCTAACCAGTCGACTGGTATCGGCCACAGAAAGTTTCAGGGCGCGGCACCAGTCGACTGGCAGTCGACTGGTGCCGCGCCCTGAAACTTTCTGTGGCCGATACCAGTCGACTGGTTAGATCGCAGTCGACTGGTACCAATGCAGAGAAGTGCTACAGATGAAAAGAAGCGTGCCATTGTATCATGCATGACTATTAGAGTTAGAATATCATCCCTAGATGGATTTAAAAGAAAAAAAAAGAAGTTCCGCATTCTTAGTCGTGCATTAGAGTCAAGAAGGAGATAAAGTAGCGGACCGTCTAAGGTAGAGAAGGCGGGTCGCTACAAGTGGTATCAGAGCAGTTCCCATTCTCCAGCATCACACACACATCAGCATCAACCTTGCCGTCTTCAAGTAAGAAAGCTTTAAGTTTCAGTTTTTCTATTGCTCCTTTACTTAATTGCAGTATAGAGAAATGCTTAAGTACTTACTCATATGTGCATAGAACAAGGAAGCATGTTTAATACCTTAGTATCACGGAATCATGTTTAATCCCTAGAATGGATATTAGAGAAATGCTTAAGTACTTACTTGATTTGCCCAAAAGTAAGTTTTGGGATTATGGCACGCAAGGTGCTTGATAAAAGTTTTGAGTAAGACCAAGGTCTTACTAAGCCCTAGAACGAGTTCTAGGACTAAGAAATGAGATAAGAATCAAGACCAAGGTCTTGTTATATCCTAAAGCAAGTTTGGGAACATTACCATTAAGTGTTAAGTTATACATTTGAGGACGTCCTAGAAAGGCCCAAAACGAGGAGCAAGCTCCTAGAGCGCAAGAGGCAACAGAGTCAGTACCCCCACCAAATCTCTTAGACGTGGTGGCTCAGTTACAGAGACAGTTAGCAGAACAACAGCAAGTTATTGCCACTAGGATGGCTAACTAGCAGGTCGTTATTATTACCTCGCCGGTGGCGAATGTAGTGGCACCAGTTGTGATCTAAGACCCATCGATTACATCTGTAGTCCAGCAAGGGGGGTAAGGTAAGAAGCGTACCTCATTCAGTAGAAGAAACTGAAGCCAGGGAACTTCCCAGGCACAAGCAAACCATGGGATGCTTAAGCATGGTTCAAAACGTTGGAAAGAATAGTAGGGCTACTGGACTGGCATGAGGTAGAGAAGATAAAGTGTGCATCTTTCTGCCTTACGGGAGATGCTAGAATATAGTGGAAGAGAGTCAAGGCCAAGAGAAATGTCAGCCAGATGACATGGGCCGACTTCGAGACTGAGTTCTTCGAAGAATACTTTCACATGCAAGTAACCAACAAGCATTATGATGAATTCACGGAGTTCAGACAAGGAGAACTATCCGTGGATGAAGCAGTGAAGATGTTTAAGCGGTTAGCTCATCTGTGCCCAGAGCTAGTTAGCACAGAAAAAGTGATAGTTAGGCTAATGCTCAAGATGTTAAGGCCTGAGATAGCGTTAAAGAGGGCTAGCGGTGTTAAGAGGCTGCAAACCTCCGAAGAACTAATAAGTAGTGCTTTGATCACTGAGCACTACTTAAACAGTATAAAGGCCACCAGAAAGGTTGAACGATGAAGTTCTTAACAACCTTACCGTCAGGGGAAGTGATGACCTCTACTGAGAGGCTAAGGGCAGTATCAATCTAGATTTCCAACCGAGAGCTCTACAGTGACTTGGTAGTCCTTGAAATGAAGGATTACGATGTCATTTTAGGAATGGACTTCTTGAGCAAGTATAATGCTTCTATAGACTGCCGCAAGAGAAAAGTCAAGTTCACACCGGAAGCAGAACCTTCATTTGAGTTTATTGGAGACCCAAGGAGAAAGATAAATAGGTTCCTATCTACCTTACAAGCTCAGAGAATGTTAGAGAAGGGGTGCTCTGGTTTTCTAGCTCATATAGTGGATGCAAGTCAAGGAGAAGGATTGAAGAGAGAAGAAGTGAGGGTAGTCTGTGACTATCCTGAGGTGTTTCCTGAAGAGTTACCAGGACTCCTTCCCAATCGGGAAATTGAGTTTGAAATTGAGTTGGCCCCAGGAACCAACCCAATTTCGAAGGCACCTTATCGCATGGCACCAGCAGAACTGAAAGAATTACAAGAACAATTGCAAGAGCTGCTTGACAAGGGTTTCATCCGCCCTAGTCATTCACCTTGGGGAGCTCCTGTACTTTTCGTCAAGAAGAAGGATGGGTCTATGCGCCTGTGCATAGACTACAGAGCTTTGAACAAGGTAACCATCAAGAACAAGTACCCCCTTCCCAGAATAGATGATTTATTTGATCAATTCAAAGGGGCTACAGTGTTCTCGAAGATAGATCTGCGTTCTGGGTATCATCAGCTAAAGGTTAAAGAAAGTGACATCCCCAGGACGGCCTTCAGGACAAGATACGGTCACTACGAATTTGTAGTGATGCCTTTTGGAGTAACCAATACTCCAGCAGTCTTCATGGAGCTGATGAACCACATCTTCAGGGAGTATCTCGATAAATTCGTCATTGTATTTATTGATGATATTCTCATATATTCACAGACTCCAGAGGACCATGCTACACACTTGAGGATAGTGCTGCAGATCCTTCAGCAGGAGAAGCTCTATGCAAAATTCTCAAAGTGTGAGTTTTGGCTAGATCATGTGACCTTCCTAGGTCACATTATATCCAAAGAAGGCATTCAAGTTGATCCAGCCAAGATAGAAGCAGTCAGCAACTGGTGTAGACCCAAGAATGCCAGTGAAATCAGAAGTTTCTTAGGCCTGGCAGGATATTACAGAAAATTTATGGAGGACTTTTCCAGAATAGCCTCTCCACTCACAGCCTTGACCAGAAAGAACAAGAAGTTTGAATGGTCAGATAAATGCGAGCACAGTTTTCTAGAGCTGAAGAAGAGACTGACCAGTGCTCCCATCCTGACTGTTCCAGAAAGTGACAAGGCCTTCGACATCTACAGTGATGCATCCAAGATGGGCCTTGGAGCTGTCCTCATGCAAGACGGTAAAGTAATAGCATATGCCTCCAGACAGCTCAAGGACTATGAGAAGAATTACCCTACCCACGACCTTGAGCTAGCAGCTGTGGTTTTTGCACTGAAGCTCTGGAGACACTACCTGTATGGAGTGCAGTGCAGAATCTTCACAGACCATCAGAGTTTGAAGTACTTCTTCACTCAGAAGGATCTGAATATGAGGCAGCGCAGGTGGCTAGAGTTGGTCAAAGATTATGACTGTGAAATCCTCTACCACCCAGGTAAAGCTAATAAAGTGGCAGATGCACTGAGCAGGAAATCCTGTGCAGCACTGATGTCCCTATCATCACTGTCTCCACCACTTCAGAAAGAAATAAAAGATTTTGGAGTCGAAGTTATGGTTGGGCAATTTTCTGCATTGACCCTAGAGTCAACCCTGCTTATAGATGTGCAAGAAAAGCAAGATCAAGACCCAGAGATCCAGAAGATCAAGCAGGGGATCCAAGAGGCAGAAAATTCAGAGTTTCGAGTATCAGACAGTGGCATCCTCTACCTTGGAGACCGCCTTTGCGTCCCCAATGACGAGGAACTGAGAAAGAGCATCTTAGAAGAAGCCCACAGTACTCCTTATTCGATGCATCCAGGTTCCACCAAGATGTATCAAGATCTAAGGAAAAGATTCTGGTGGTCTGGACTCAAGCGAGATGTAGTTAAATATGTCAGCACCTGCTTGACATGCCAGAGAGTCAAGGCAGAGCACCAGAGACCAGGAGGAGTTCTACAGCCTCTTCCTATTCCAGAATGGAAGTGGGAAGAAATATCCATGGACTTTATCACAGGTCTTCCAAGAACCACCCATGGACACGATGCAATATGGGTGATAGTGGACAGATTGACCAAGTCTGCCCACTTTCTAGCCATCAAGATATCGCATTCGATAGAGCAGTTAGCACAGCTGTACGTGAAAGAAGTGATCAGGCTTCATGGAGTTCCAAAGTCTATCATTTCTGACAGAGACGGGCGGTTCATCTCCCATTTTTGGAAGTGTGTTCAGGACGCCCTAGGCACCAGACTTCAGTTCAGCACAGCTTTCCATCCCCAGACAGATGGACAAACAGAGAGAGTAAATCAGATTTTAGAAGACATGCTAAGGGCTTGTGCGTTGGACTTTAAAGGTAGTTGGTGCAAATTTCTGTGCTTAGCTGAGTTTGCCTACAACAATAGCTATCAGGCCACCATCAGGATGACACCTTATGAGGCATTATAGGGCAGGAAGTGCAGATCACCCATATGTTGGCAAGAAGCTGGTGAGAAGAAAGAGATGGAGTCAGGACTAGGCAGCCAGACTGAGCTTATAGATGAGACCACTCAGGCTATCCAAATGATCCGCCAGAGGATTGAGACTGCCCAGAGTAGACAGAAAAGTTATGCTGATACACGCCGTAGGCCACTTGAATTCCAAGTTGGAGATCCAGTATTCCTCAAGGTCGCTCCTATGAAGGGAGTGATGAGATTTGGCAAAAAGGGCAAGCTAAGTCCTCGCTACATAGGACCCTACAAGATTATAAAGAGAGTTGGGAAGGTAGCCTATGAGCTGGACTTGCCAGAGGATATGTCAGCTATCCACAGTACCTTTCATGTCTCTATGCTAAAGAAGTGTATTCACGATCTCAATCAAGTGATTCAGCCTCAGTCAGTACAGATCCAAGCAGATCTTAGCTATGAGAGCAGACCGACACAAATAGTGGAGAAAGCAGTTAAAAGATTAAGAAATAAAGAAGTGCCACTAGTGAAGGTCATCTGGCAGAATCAAAAGCATGAAGAGGCTACTTGGGAACGTGAGGACAGCATGAGAGAAAGATATCCAGAATTATTCTAAGTTCGAGGACGAACTTTTTATAAGGTATGGGGGATTGTAACGCCCCAAAATTCTCGAAACTAATTTTAGAAATATCTTAGAATTTATTCCAAATTTATGGATATTTTTATGGAATTTTTCGGTAAACGAAAGTGGCAAAAAGGGTTATAAACAGAAAATCGCGTGGGTGGGAATCGAACCCTCCACCCACGCCTCCCACCCACGCTGTGAGAGTCGAATGGGCGGACCAGCTGCGCTGGGCTATTTTGTTGAAATAGATTGAGCGAAACAATAGATAAGGTATAATTAGGTAAATTCGCCCCCATAAGTATAAATAGATAATTAAGGAGAGAAGTTTTATTTTCCCTCAACTCAAACCCTTCCTCGCCCAAACCAGCCGCACGCCGCCCTCTTCCCCTCTCTTGGGCGAAAACACACCAAGCCCTAGGGCTCTCTTCCGGTGGCCGGCCAAGGCTCTCTTCCGAGAGATCTTCCAATATTCGGAATCCCCACGACGAGAGGAACGCGTGAGCGCGAAGAAAGCTCCGAGACTCCGAGTTTCTCCGGAAACTCCGACGCCGTTCTTGGTTGTAAGTCCAAGATATCAAAGTAAGTACTGCTCACCTGCAGTAAGAGGTGGTTTTCCCGCAAGAATTTTCCCTTGAAAGTTTTAGAAGAGATATTTCCTTTTTGTTTAAGATTTTACATGTGATCTTAGTTCATTATATGCTTGTATAAGTTAATTAAGTACCCTATATGAGATTAGGGTCTAAGAAAAGTTATGAGAAAAGAAAAGAGAAGATAAAGATAAGAAAAGAAAAGGCCAAGGCCTTAAGAAATCCCCAAAAGTCAAGACTTAGGGATTTGGGCACACAAGGGGCTCGTTAAAATGCCAAGGCATTTAAAGATAAGAAAGAAAAGAAAGAAAAACTATTTTATTTTCTAAGGCCAGTACCCGGCGTCCAAGGGCGTCGTTAAAGAAATCCAGGTGTCCAATTCCAAGGTCTTGGCCCTGGTAGACTAAGGTCTGCTCTATTGGGATTGGTGGCTCGCTACCCCAACCTTTTAGGGAACGCGCATAAGATGGTACTTACGTCTTAAGTGGATCCAAGTGAGATATTATTTTCAAGTATATGCTTTAGCAAAGTTTTTCTAAAGTTAAGAAAGTTTTCTAAAAGTTAAAGAAAGATTTAAAAGTCAAAGAATTGCTAAAGTTTCAAGTTAAGCCAAGAACAAGTAAGTTAAGACTTATTAGTGCTTTAGTGTGCATGTCTTGAGTTATACATGTTGTTTTAGTGTTTCTTTGAAGCATAAAAGTATTTCATGTGATTTCACATTGTTTAAAAAGCATGTTTGCACATTTTCGAGATTTTGTGAGCTAGATAGTACTTACTAAGCTTTTTGCTTATTAGTTGCATTTCCTCTTACTGCAGGTAAAGGTAAAGGCAAGCAATTCTGAAGGAAGGCGACAAGGCGGTGCTGAGTGACGTGTGTGTGGTGGCTGACCTTGGAGAGGTCCTTGGGACAAGATGAATGAAGGACTTATAGTGCATTTATTATAAAGTCTTAGTTTAAGTTAGATCATATAGCATTGATCCAAGTATTTGCGTTTTAGATATTTTGCATGTCATAAAACCATGAGTAAAGATTCCATGTCATTTTATTTAGCATACATATCCTTATGATTGCCTTGGATGAGTATGAGTGTGAGTGGTTTTGAATATTGATACTTGATGGAGCTAATTGATGCATGTGCCAAGATATTGGTAGTTTCCCTTTGAATCAAGTTTTATTGCTTAAACATGCTTAGAAAAGTTGCATACACATTCCACAATGCTTTAGAAATGTTTAGAACATGTGTTTTGGTATTATGAATGCATAGGAGTGAAGTTTGGCACAAAACTCTAGTTTAAAGTTCATATAGATTTTCATAGCATAATTACTTCCGCAAAAGTCCTAATTTCAAGTTTATGAAGTTGTTTGGATTGGCTAAAATGTTTAGGAAACTAGTATAGAGTATAGAAATGGTGTTGTGTCTTTGTATGGCTTGAAACTGTAAGTTTGGTGGACCATTGAGACAAGGTTTCGAATCTGAATTTCAGATTTTCAGGCGTGCCAGTCGACTGGTTCAGTATCAGTCGACTGCCCTATCGAACAGTAGCTTCTGTTCGATGCATCAGTCGACTGCCAAGAGGCCAGTCGACTGGTGCCGCGCCCAGAAACTTTCTGTGGCTGATACCAGTAGACTGGTTAGATCGCAGTCGACTGGTACCAATGCAGAGAAGTGCTACAGATGAAAAGAAGCGTGCCATTGTATCATGCATGACTATTAGAGTTAGAATATCATCCCTAGATGGATTTAAAAGAAAAAAAAAGTTTCGCATTCTTAGTCGTGCATTAGAGTCAAGAAGGAGATAAAGTAGCGGACCGTCTAAGGTAGAGAAGGCGGGTCGCTACACCTCTCTTATGACACTGATGATATCTGGAGTTTTCAAAATCATGTGAAGATAGACACTTATCGGGCCCGTGTTGCTTCAAATATATTATCAGATGAGAATGGATTGTTAAAAAATGTATTTGACTAAGATGTAAAGCAATGTTGGTAATGACAGATGTAAAGCATATGAAGATAGACACTTATCTACTACTTATGCTCAAGCAGATGTATTAGAGTTCCAAATTTACCTTTTTGTGGATCCTTACACTTGATTTACAATGTTGGTTTTTATTCTGTAGTAATGACAGATTTATGGTACAGTTATGTTAAGCAATGTATTCTATTAGTTATGACATATAGATGTTGATTTTCACAGGTTTGTAGCAATATTGGTTTTTATTCTGTAGTAATGACAGACTTGTGACTTAGTTATGTAAAGCAATGTATTCTGTTAGTAATGACAGATAGATGTTGGTTTTTATTCTTTGGCAATGTTGGTTTTTATTCTGTAAGAACAATTGACAACTGCCTCCCTCTTTAGTGTGTCAACTGCCACTAATTGTTGGGTATGGCTTGGCGGGTTTCCTAAGCGAATACTCGGTCGATCCGAGAGACCTCTCCATGTCTACGGATTAAAAATTAATCCGAATGGAGACCCGTCTCCCTATGACCATCTCGTGCCATATCGAACGATCCAAATTACAACTCGGCCAATTATAAAAATTGGACTTGTAATTTGCTTAACCGTTCGACCGTGGAAAAGGCGACGAGTGGATCGCCGGCTTTTGTGTTTATGGTCGGGGTCTAGTTTGTAAATTAATGACTATGATAAGAAATCAAATTAATAAACTAACTCACATAAAATGACAAGACAAATGAATAAGGCACACAAACAACATAAGGTTAATCAAAAGAACATAGGAAAAGATATACCTTCCCGATCACCTCACGGTCTTCTACCTTATGTCCCTCCCTTCATGGACGTCGTGTGGGCGACGATCTACCATGAACCAAGATCACCAAACTACCAAGACTTGGCCTTCTCACCTCTTCCTTCACTAGCCGAAAACCCTATCCAATAGGGTGGATATCGCCGGCGCCCAAGGATGAAGAAGACTTCTCCTAGCTTGTGCCGACCACCATGATTGTGAAAGGAAGATGAAGAAGGTGTAGAAGAAGAAGAGGAATGCCTCTTCTCCCTGGAAAAACCAAACCACCAGCCCTATCCTCCACTTCCTCACTACCGACCAACTTCAATGAAGGTGGCGTCGTCACCTCCTATTCCTAGTCCAACCGCACCGCCTTGGGGTGAAGAGTGGAGAAGGATGAAGAGGAGAGGAAGAATTGGTGAGTTCTTCCCCTTCCCTATGCCTTGCGCAACCTCTCTTCCTCACCCTATTGCTGCCGGCCACTAGGAAAACCTAGGAGAGAGAAGAGGGATGGGAAGAATAGAGTGGCTTTGGTTTTTTCCCTTTTGGATCAAGCCTTGGTTTCATGATCTCCTTGGGTATTTATAGGGCTAAGGTAGGGACCAAGAGGAGGAGTTGGATCTTGGCCCACAAATGGATCTAAACCCGATCCATTAATTAAGATCCATTCCACTAAAGGATCTTAATTGAACTTCCTCACCAACCCCTATATTTTCATATGGGCTCCACATATTACGAGTCGTCCATCTCTCCGTGTTTAAGATCTCGAATGCCCGTTAATTAATTTAAATTACTGATAATTCAAATTAATTAACCTCTGAGTCCTCAACTAGTACCACTCGACCTCATCATCATGCCAGATCAAATCCATATGCAGGGTTTAGCATGATGAACCTTTCGAGCTCATCAAGGGGGCATCATCAACCCGACTCACCAGGACACGGATTCCGTCAATAATCAATAGCACATTATATTATTAATATTATCTCCCAACTCACCGGGCCTATCGATCTAACAGAATAGATCTCGCCCATTGGTGAATCAAAAAAATAATAATTAATAATATATGTCCGTTATTAGATCGGGATTAATGGATCGTACTCCATAATATAAACTTGAGGTCCTATCCAATTATCGAGTCAATACAAATTGGATAACCTCGGGTTTTGGTCCTACTCAATGTACTCAAAGCACACTAGTGTAATTCTATGGTTAAGACCAACCACACCTAATCACACTACAACCATTCTGATAGGTTGTACAATTCCATATCGGTTGTGAGCCTCTATTTTATACTATGCAAGGAACTGATAACGTGATCTTCTGTGTGACACCACACACCATGTTATCTACAATGCAAAGTAATTGGACTTCATGCATGTACTAATGTAAACAGGCACCTAGTGTAGTTGTGATTCTCTTTTCAAAATAAAGATGTTCATATGAAGAAATTCATGTCTTTCAGTATACACATCTTACATTAATCACAATTGACAATTTAGTGTTGGTTTTTATTCTGTGCCGATGTAAATTCAAGTATGTTTCTGAGCAAATTGAGTATACATGCCCACAAATTGAGTATTAAGGTATGAGCCTCCCTCTTTAGTTGTTAACTGCTCAAAAAATCAAGTACAATTGATTCAGAATCAAGTATATATTCAAGAGAATGAGGTACTATTTTCAAACACTCAGGTACATATTTTATTGTTCATTGATAATATAATATAATATGGATTAAGGTTAATGATACTACTGCTCTAATAAGTGCTTGACATAATTGATGAGGGTACATCATCCAAATTATTAGGTATGAAATATCCAAATTCAAGTATGTGTCTGAGCAAATTGACTATACATGGTCACAATTTGAGTATTAAGGTATGAGTCTCCCTCTTTAGTTTTCAATAGCTCAAAAAATCAAGTACAATTGACTCAGAATCAGACATATATTCAAGAGAATGAGATACTATTCTCAAACAATCAGGTACATATTTCATTGCTCATTGATAAAATAATATAGATTAAGGTTAATGACACTATTGCTCTAATAAGTACTTAACATAATTGATGAGAGTACATCATCCAGATTATTAGGTATGAAATATCAAAATTCAAGTATGTGTCTGAGCAAATTGAGTATACATGGCCACAATTTGAGTATTAAGGTACGTGCCTCCCTCTTTAGTTCTCAATGGCTTAAAAAATCAAGTACAATTGACTAAGAATCAGGTATATATTCAAGAGAATAAGGTACTATTCTCAAACATTCAGGTACATATTGTTGGTGCAGGAAGCACCACATCGAACCTGGTTTTGATATTGATAAAGGATTCAAAGTTAAGTTTATTTGTGATCTAACGTTGTTCACTGAGTGTGCAGAAAAAGCCCTAGCGAAGGACTGCTAGGCACCTGGCGAAGGACTGCCAGTATCCAAGCCCTAGCGAAGGACTGCTAGGCACCTGGCGAAGGACTACCAGTATCGAAGCCCTAGCGAAGGACTGCTAGGCAACTGGCGAAGGACTGCCAGCATCCAAGCCCTAGCGAAGGACTGCTAGGCAACTGGCGAAGGACTGCCAGCATCCAAGACCTAGCGAAGGACTGCTAGGCGCCAGGCGAAGGACAGCTTGGGACTGAAGCCCTAGCGAAGGAATGCTAGGCACCGAGCGAAGGGCAGCTCGGCATCCAAGACCTGACAAAGGACCGTCAGGCAAAAGTCCAACCAGAGGAACGGTTGGCATCAGGTAAATTCTCCCGAGAGGAGTAGGTGAGGACGCGTTCCCCGTCGAGGGAACAGTAGGCGTCGGTTCGACCTAGGGCTCCATTTTGGAGACCAAAGTCAGAACCAAGACAGCTAAGGCTGTAAAACTTAACCACTTATTATGTTATTGTGTTTTGGACTAACCCTAGATGCAGGACCGAAGGAACGTGTGTCTGCAGTTCAGAAAGCCTCAAAGGAGAGAGGCAAGGGTTGAGTAGGGCGCCCGGAGCATCCCGGGCGCCCCCAAGGTGCATACAAAACAAAACAAAGTAAAAAGGGGTCGAATACATACTGGGTCGGGCGCCCCCGTGCTCCCGGGCGCTCCCGCTGCGCTGCGGGCGCCCCCATGCGCAACCTCGAACCCGAACCCCTCGAAGCCAAGGAGATAGGACTTTGACCCGGTCAATCCGGGCGCCCCGAGCGCTCCGGGCGCCCCGGTCAAAGCGGATCCAGAGGATAGACGCTGACCGAGAGCTCTGCGGATCAGAGGCCACGTGGGGGGCGCCCCCGACGTCCCGGGCGCCCCCAGGCCCTATATAAAGGGCCTTCGACCAAGGCTTCAGGACAACTGATCTCTCAATGCCCCAAAGATCTTCTACGCTCGTGCCTTGCTCCGGAAACACTCCAACTCGAGCCGACGACGTCCCGCTGCCCCAAAAGAGTCAATCCACTCCGGACGTCGGTAACGAAGATCGAATTTTTTATTATTATTGTTAGTGCACTTACTTGTAATAAATTATTGTAAACTGTTTTGCGCGTATATAGAATTGCCCAAAGTAAACGGTCAACGACCGTGGGCCTTGGAGTAGGAGTCGACACAGGCTCCGAACCAAGTAAATCGACTGTGTCTTTGTGCTGTGATTGTTTTTATTTTATTTCCGCTGCGTACGTGCTCTTTACGAAAATCCGAACGATTTCCGATATTCACCCCCCCCCCTATCGGTTTTCTCGATCCAACACATATTTCATTGTTCATTGATAATATAAAATGGATTAAGGTTAATGACACTACTTCTCTAATAAGTGTTTGACATAATTGATGAGGGTACATCATCCAGATTATTAGGTATGAAATATCCAAATTCAAGTATGTGTCTGAGCAAATTGAGTATACTTGGCCACAATTTAAGTTTCAGGTACGAGACTCCATCTTTAGTTCTCAAAGCTAAAAAAAATCAAGTACAATTGACTCAAAATCAGATATATATTCAAGAGAATGGCGTACTATTCTCAAACTTACAGGTACCTTGAGACCCAAGTTATGCATTAATTAGTGTGGGTGAGTCTGTTTGGGACATATTCCCTTGTTTCATTGATAATATAATATAGATTAAGGTTAATTACACTATTGATCTAATAAGTGGTTGACGTAATTGATGAGTGTACATCATCTAGATTATTTGGTACGAAATATTCAAATTCAAGTATGTGTCTGAGCAAATAGAGTATACTTGGTCACAATTTGAGTATTCAAGTACGAGACTCCCTCTTTAGTTCTCAGTGGCTCAAAAAATCAAGTACAATTGACTCAGAATCATGTACATATTCAAGAGAATGAGGTACTCTTCTCAAACATTCAAGTACATATTTCATTGTTCATTAATAATATAATATGGATTAAGGTTAATGACACCACTATTCTAATAAGTGCTTGGCATAATTGATTAGGGTTCATAAGCCACATTATTAGGTATGAAAATACACAATAGACCTTTATGGTGATCATGAATATAGACAACTTAGTATGAGAGTCAATACCTTAGAAGTAGAAGAGAAAAATGCATGTATCTGTATTTGACATTACCTGATGTGGTATACACCTACAATCAAATCCTAGAAGAGGTTGGTGTAGGTGAGTTTTTTTTGACATATTTTCTTGTTTCAATAATAATATGATATGAATTAAGGTTAATTGGTTGACATAATTGATGAGGGTACATCATCCAGATTATTAGGTATGAAATGTCCAAAATCAAGTATGTGTCTGAGTAAATTGAGTATATATGTTCACAATTTGTGTATTCAGGTACGAGACTCCCTCTTTAGTTCTCAATGGCTCAAAAAATCAAGTACACTTGACTCAGAATCATGTACATATTCAAGAGAATGAGGTACTCTTCTCAAACATTCAAGTACATATTTCATTGTTCATTGATAATATAATATGGATTAAGGTTAATGACACCACTGCTCTAATAAGTGCTTGGCATAATTGATTAGGGTTCATAAGCCGCATTATTAGGTATGAAAATACACAATAGAGCTTTATGGTGATCATGAATATAGACAACCTAGTATGAGAGTCAATACCTTAGAAGTAGAAGAGAAAAATGCATGTATCTGTATTTGATATTACTTGATGTGGTATACACCTACAATCAAATCCTAGAAGAGGTTGGTGTAGGTGAGTTTTTTTTCGACATATTTTATTGTTTCAATGATAATATGATATGAATTAAGGTTAATTGGTTGACATAATTGATGAGGGTACATCATCCAGATTATTAGGTATGAAATGTCCAAAATCAAGTATGTATCTGAGCAAATTGAGTATACATGTCCACAATTTGAGTATTTAGGTATGAGCCTCCCTCTTTAGTTCCCAATGGCTTAAAAAATCAAGTACAATTACTCAGAATCAGGTACATATTCAAGAGAATGAGGTACTCTTCTCAAACATTCAAGTACATATTTCATTGTTCATTAATAATATAATATGGATTAAGGTTAATGACACCACTATTCTAATAAGTGCTTGGCATAATTGATTAGGGTTCATAAGCCACATTATTAGGTATGAAAATACACAATAGAGCTTTATGGTGATCATGAATATAGACAACCTAGTATGAGAGTCAATACCTTAGAAGTAGAATAGAAAAATGCATGTATCTGTATTTGACATTACCTGATGTGGTATACACCTACAATCAAATCCTAGAAGATGTTGGTGTAGGTAAGTTTTTTTCGACATATTTTCTTGTTTCAATGATAATATGATATGGATTAAGGTTAATTGGTTGACATAATTAATTAGGATAAATTATCCAGATTATTGGGTATGAAATATCCAAAATCAAGTATGTGTCTTAGCAAATTGAGTATACATGTCCACAATTTGAGTATTCAGGTACGAGTCTCCCTCTTTATTTCTCAATGACCCAAAAAATCAAATACAATTGACTCAGAATCAGGTACATATTCAAGAGAATGAGGTACTCTTCTCAAACATTCAAGTACATATTTCATTGTTCATTGATAATATAATATGGATTAAGGTTAATGACACCACTGCTCTAATAAGTGCTTGGCATAATTGATTAGGGTTCATAAGCCGCATTATTAGGTATGAAAATACACAATAGAGCTTTATGGTGATCATGAATATTGGCAACCTAGTATGAGAGTCAATATCTTAGAAATAGAAGAGAAAAATGCATGTATCTATATTTGACATTACCTGATGTGGTATACACCTACAATCAAATCCTAGAAAAGGTTGGTGTAGGTGAGTTTTTTTTCGACATATTTTCTTGTTTCAATGATAATATGATATGTATTAAGGTTAATTGGTTGACATAATTGATGAGGGTACATCATCCAGATTATTAGGTATGAAATGCCCAAAATCAAGTATGTGTCTGAGCAAATTGAGTATACATGTCCACAATTTAAGTATTCAGGTACGAGCCTCCCTCTTTAGTTCTCAATGGCTTAAAAAATCATGTACAATTGACTCAGAATCAGGTATATATTCAAGAGAATTAGGTACGAAATATCCAAATTCAAATATGTGTCTGAGAAAAATTGAGTATACTTAGCTCAGAATCAAGTATACTCAATTGGGATGCAAGTTATCTTGATTAGGTACATATCCAATTGACTCAGTTTCAAGTATATATTTCCATGAATGAGGTATTTGAACTTACATGTACATTGGGACGCAAGTTATGCATTAATTGTAGGACCGGTGCCGTCGATAGAGGGGGGGGTGAATATCGATCTTGAAAATTATTCGCCGAAACTTCGTAGAAAACTTTTAGTTCGTTCTGGATTCAGGGTTAGTAGCAGCGGAAAACAAACAGAACGAATAAAACAATAATACAAGGACACAGCGGGATTATTTACTTGGTTCCCGACCCCCCAGGGTCAGTACGTCCAAGGCCTATGTACTCGGCGTGAGTCCACTATTGGTCTCCTTTCTGAAATTTCCGGAGGCGGAGAAACCCGACTTACAGTGCGATATTACAATCAAAATATAATGAAATTTAAGTGCGGTAATTAACAAAATGCAAACCAACAAAAATCTGAAACTCGGCCGATCTGGACCTCCGAAGTGCCGCGCACTTCCTCCTGGAGCCTCCCGGTCGTAGAGCCTCGTTTCTAGTGCGTTGCAGTAGGTCAGAATGATCAGAACAGTATTTTGAAGTTGTGTCTAAAGCTGAGGGGTCGAAGCCCCTTATATAGGCCTCCTGGGGGCGCCCCGGATGCTGGGGGCGCCTCGGACGCTGGGGGCGCCCCGGAAGACTCGGTCAACTCTTATCCTTGCGCCTACTTCGTTGCAGGTGATAAGCCCTTTGACCAGGTCGCCCCGGACGCTTCGGGCGCCCCCGTGAGGGCTTATCCTGTGTTCTGGCTTCGAAACAGCAAAACAGCTACGAATCCGGGCGCCCCGGACGCTCCGGGCGCCCCGAACGCTTCCGGGCGCCCCAGACGCTCCGGGCGCCCCCATTGACACCTATTTTGCCTGCTTCGAAGTAACACTGCTTTTGTGCTTTACTGGGGGCGCCCCCAACACTGGGGGCGCCCTGGTTAGGGCCTTCAGCAGGCTGCTCCATCTTCCAATCTTGGTACCTGCAAGATATACAACCACAAAGCATAGATACATATAATAGTGGTCTTAAGGACTTGGTTCGGACTTCGGATTTGCACGAAACCCTAGGTCGAACCGGCACGAGTTCCTATCCCCGAGAACTCGTCCTTCACCTACTCCTTTCAGGAGACGTTTGCCACCCAGCCCTTCGGGTGGACTTTTACTTAGCTTCCGATTACTCCGGATCTCGAGACGCCCAAACCCTGACCCGTCTCTACTCCTGTCCTTAGTCATCGCTCAGCTAAGTTGCTTAGTCCCTCGGACCAAGTCTTCATTTCCTAGCAGTCCTTCACCAGGTGCCTAGCAGCCCTTCGCTAGGTCTTTGTTACCAAGCGGTCCTTCGCCTGGTGCCTAGCAATCCTTCGCTAGGTCTTCTATGCCTAGCAGCCCTTCGCTAGGTGCCTAGCAGCCCTTCGCTAGGTCTTATATGCCTAGTAGTCCTTCACTAGGTGCCTAGCAGCCCTTCGCTAGGTCATAGGGTTACGATACCTAGCAGCCCTTCGCTAGGTGCCTAGCAGCCCTTCGCTAGGTCTTTAAGGTTTCGATACCTAGCAACCCTTTGCTAGGTGCCTAGCAGCCCTTCGCTAGGTCTTTAGGGTTCAATGCCTAGATTAACTAGGACTTTTCTTCAACTAAGGTTACTTCTCTCTTACTCCCCTTTGTCTATTTAGTGTATCACTGACTTAAGTATATTGTCAAACATTAAAACACTTCAAGAGGAACATCATTGATGCAACTTATACCAACAATCTCCCCCTTTTTGATGTTTGACAATAACTTAAGTTAGATTGGTTTAAGGGGCTAACTCACTATCCTTTAGGATAAAAAACAAGAAAAAATTGATATAAGCATGGAAACTCTATTTTTGATTTTTGGGAAAAAATTTTCTAGAATTTTTCTAACTTAAGCACACCTCTCCCCCTTTGTCATACATCAAAAAACTTTAAGAAAATACTTACACCAATAATGAATATTTTGGTTCTTTTTGAAAAATACTTGGTGCAGAAATTTTGAAAGCATTGTATTTTGAATGCATAAATGCAGAAATTACTTATATATTGCATTTTTGAAAAAATGTATAATTTTGAAAAAGATGTTATTCGCTTTTGAAAAATACAAGTCTTTGAAAACAACATGCAAGTACTTTTTCTAGAATATAAAGTACTTTTTTGGAAAATGCATAACTTTTGAAAATGTGTTATTTTGGAAGATATAAATATTATGCATATTTTGCAAGTACTAATTATTTTTGAAAAAGATGAGACTTTGAAAAATATAAGTAATTTTTGAAACATAATATTTTACTTGACTAAGTTTTTTTCAGTCTGACACAATCCTGGGAAACCTTGTTGACTACAAGGACATTTTCCTAAGTGTCCTGGAAATTTTTCTGAGTCAAGTAAGTATTAATGAATATTTTTTTTTTAAACTGATAATACTTTTGAAAGCATATGTTACTGGATTTTGAAAATACAGCGCATGAAATCATTTAAGATATTCAATAATTCTTTTAATTTGATCTCCCCCTAAACTTGACCCAGTCCCGGGAAGCTTGTTGACCACAAGTACTCTTCCTCTGAGTCTTAAGGTTTGATTCAGATCAAAAGAATAATAATTTTCAAAATGGTTTAACTTGTTAGACTCCCCCTAAATTTGACACGTCCTAGGAGTCCTTGAAGATCATAAAGTGGACCTTTCCTCTGTGTCTTTAGGGTTTATCAAAGTCAAAGAACCGATAATTTTTAAGTAGATAAATTTTGAAGCCACAATTTGGAAAGAAGATAATTTTGAAAACATATGTAATGCAAATTAAGGTGCAGTTTTCGAAAAATATTTTTAATAAAAAGAACAAAACACTCCCCCTGCATCTAACACCGTTTGGCTCTATCTAAGTGCCTTAAGGAACTTTAGTGTTGTCCTAAGAGGCTTGTGTCTAATTGAGTGAGTCAAACAATTTTTAAAAAGATATATTTTTGGAAAATGTATAATATATATAATCAAACAGAAAAGCATGAATTACATAAAAACATTATTATGTTGAAGCACTATTTTGAAAATATATTTTTATGAAAATATTCTAATAAATTGGAAAAACAATTTTGAAAAATATTTTTCAATTCATTAGTCCTTAACATCTCACCCATTTTAGATGTATCAATACAACAAGCATGGTTGCCTTATAGGTGTATTGTGAGATGCTTGAATCATTTTTCTTAATTTATTAACTCTAAGATTTAATTGAAGCTTGTGTTAGATTTGAATTTGGCAAGAAGTAACTTGAATTTGAATTTCAAAAATTGGCTTCCAGGTCTTGGCGAGGCACTAGGCCTTCTTTGACCGTAGCCTTATGGGATCATCCACCCTTTCTTTGACAAAGCCTTTTAATGAAATTTCATTTTTAAAATTACTTTTTAAAAAATTCTGGTCTAACTAGTTTGGGTCTTGGATCGGTAGCTTCGGCTAGTTTCACCAGTCTAAAGAGACCAAGTATACTTGATCTTATTAGAATTGGCTTCCCTAACGTACTATCATCTCACCGCCACCCAATACTAGGTTGATCAAGTTTCAATTATTCTTTTTCCTATAGCCGTTCTAATATATGCATAAAATTTAAATATGAATGACATGCCATATATTTTAAGAGAATAGCAAATGCATGTCATGACAGTTATGCATGAGTCAAACAAGTCAAATAATTTTATTTAAGTTTCTAAAATGTATCAAATTCCCGATTTGATACATGTCGAGTGAACCCGCGAATATGTCAACCCACTTTGACATATCTAATGTTATTAATTTTAATTGTTACACTTTGGGTAAAATTTTACTTTTAGTTTGAGTTTAAGTTATTTAAAATTTTAGTTAAATTCAGGTTAATTACGAATTGATTGAATTAGAAAATTAATTAATCAATTAAGAATTAATGAATTTAAGTTACAATTAATTTGGATTATTTAATTTGATTTAATTTAATTTAATTTTTTTAAATTCGAATTTAATTTAAGTTTGAATTTCGAATTTTAATTTAATTTGAATTTCGAATCTAATGTTGAATTTTGAATTTTAATTTAATTTGAATTTTAATTTACTTTGAATTAGAGTTTTGAATTTGATTTAAATTTGAATTATAATTTAATTTGAATTTCGAATTTAATTTAAATTTGAATTATAATTTAATTAAGATTTAATTTGAATTTAATTAAGATTTAATTTGAATTTAACTAATATTAAATTTGAATTTAATTAAGATTTAATTTGAATTTAATTAATATTTAATTTGAATTAAATTAGGATTTAATTCGAATTTACTTAGAATTAAATTAGGATTTAATTCGAATTTAATTAGGATTAAATTAGGATTTAATTCGAATTTAATTAGGATTAAATTAGGATTTAATTCGAATTTAATTAGGATTAAATTATGATTTAATTATACTTATAATGATTAATTAATAATTGTGGGTTTAAATTCATCATTTTCATTATTTCAAAAATTTCTTCTTCATTTTTATCTTTCTTTTCAAGTTTTTCTAATAATTTTGATTTATTTGAATTTTTGTAATTTTTATTAATTATGGCCTTTATCTTAGATAGTTCTATATTCTCTTCAAGATTAGATTTTTCAATATCCTTACAGTCGTGGAGTAAAATGGGCCACTAATTAAGGTTTTGTAATAATCTTCAATATTATCTATAATTAAATTATTATCTAGGAGAAAATTATCCTCAGATATATTTTCAATATTTTCAACATTAATCTCTAGATTATCTTTAAGATTTTCAGAATTAATTTCTGAATTATCTTTAAGATATTCAAATTCAGATTCAGATTTGTACAACGGATTTTCAAATTTGAATTTGTAATTATCTAAAGAATTTTCAGATTTAGAATTATCCTCATGATTTTTGAATTGAGATTTATCCTCAGGATTTTCAAATTTGAATTTGTAATTATCTAAAGAATTTTCAGATTTAGAATTATTCTCAAGATTTTTGAACTCAGATTTATCCTCAGGATTTTCAAATTTGAATTCGAATTTATCCTTAGGATTTTCAAATTCGAATTCGGGATTAATTTCAGATTTAGAACTAGAATTAATTGTATCATTATCTGTAGAATTATCAGAGTTTATTTTAGATTTAATATCAGAAATAATTTTAGCAATTATTGAATTGGTATTAATAATTAAATGGTTAATTTTGGATATTTTAATCATATCCGTATTTTCTAATTTTTCATGCAAAATATTTAATCTACTATGCAGTAAATTTAATTTATCAGAAAAATTAACTGAATTTTCTAAAGACAGTGCAGGAAATTGTAAAACTTTTGGAACGTAAATCTTGCGTACCTTCGCCGGACATTTGTTTTTGTAATGCCCGTATTTTTCGCACTTGAAGCATCTGATATGGCTTTTGTCCCTCCGGTTTCCTGGCGCTGGTACCTCCTTTGCCGCCGGTGACGAACGATTCTTACGAGTAGGGCACTGATTTTTCTAGTGCCCTCTCTCCCTGCACGTGAAACAAATAATATGAAATTTAAAATTAGACATTAAAAAAATGTACCTGATTCACCCCTGGGCTCCCCCTCAACTCCTGGCGTCGTTGCTCTGTCGGCGGTTAGTCCGGTGAAGAGCGGCTCGGCTCTGATACCAATTGTAGGACCGGTGCCATCGATAGAGGGGGGGTGAATATCGATCTTGAAAATTATTCGCGGAAACTTCGTAGAAAACTTTTAGTTCGTTCTGGATTCAGGGTTAGTAGAAGCGGAAAACAAACAGAACGAATAAAACAATAATACAAGGACACAGCGGGATTATTTACTTGGTTCCCGACCCCCCAGGGTCAGTACGTCCAAGGCCTATGTACTCGGCGTGAGTCCACTATTGGTCTCCTTTCCGAAATTTCCGGAGGCGGAGAAACCCAACTTACAGTGCGATATTACAATCAAAATATAATGAAATTTAAGTGCGGTAATTAACAAAATGCAAACCAACAAAAATCTGAAACTCGGCCGATCTGGACCTCCGAAGTGCCGCGCACTTCCTCCTGGAGCCTCCCGGTCGTAGAGCCTCGTTTCTAGTGCGTTGCAGTAGGTCAGAATGATCAGAACAGTATTTGGAAGTTGTGTCTGAAGCTGAGGGGTCGAAGCCCCTTATAGGCCTCCTGGGGGCGCCCCGGACGCTGGGGGCGCCCCGGAAGACTCGGTCAACTCTTATCCTTGTGCCTACTTCGTTGCAGGTGATAAGCCCTTTGACCAGGTCGCCCCGGACGCTTCGGGCGCCCTCGTGAGGGCTTATCCTGTGTTCTGGCATCGAAACAGCAAAACAGCTACGAATCCGGGTGCCCTGGACGCTCCGGGCGCCCCGGACGCTTCCGGGCGCCCCGGACGCTTCCGGGCGCCCCGGACGCTTCCGGGCGCCCCGGACGCTTCCGGGCGCCCCGGACGCTCCGGGCGCCCCCATTGACACCTATTTTGCCTGCTTCGAAGTAACATTGCTTTTGTGCTTTACTGGGGGCGCCCCCACTGCTGGGGGCGCCCTGGTTGCCTGGGGGCGCCCCCAACACTGGGGGCGCCCTGGTTAGGGCCTTCAGCAGGCTGCTCCATCTTCCAATCTTGGTACCTGCAAGATATACAACCACAAAGCATAGATACATATAATAGTGGTCTTAAGGACTTGGTTCGGACTTCGGATTTGCACGAAACCCTAGGTCGAACCGGCACGAGTTCCTATCCCCGAGAACTCGCCCTTCACCTACTCCTTTCAGGAGACGTTTGCCACCCAGCCCTTCGGGTGGACTTTTACTTAGCTTCCGATTACTCCGGATCTCGAGACGCCCAAACCCTGACCCGTCTCTACTCCTGTCCTTAGTCATCGCTCAGCTAAGTTGCTTAGTCCCTCGGACCAAGTCTTCATTTCCTAGCAGTCCTTCGCCAGGTGCCTAGCAGCCCTTCGCTAGGTCTTTGTTACCAAGCGGTCCTTCGCCTGGTGCCTAGCAATCCTTCGCTAGGTCTTCTATGCCTAGCAGTCCTTCACTAGGTGCCTAGCAGCCCTTCGCTAGGTCTTAGGGTTACGATACCTAGCAGCCCTTCGCTAGGTGCCTAGCAGCCCTTCGCTAGGTCTTTAAGGTTTCGATACCTAGCAACCCTTTGCTAGGTGCCTAGCAGCCCTTCGCTAGGTCTTTAGGGTTTGATGCCTAGATTAACTAGGACTTTTCTTCAACTAAGGTTACTTCTCTCTTACTCCCCTTTGTCTATTTAGTGTATCACTGACTTAAGTATATTGTCAAACATTAAAACACTTCAAGAGGAACATCATTGATGCAACTTGCACCAACAGATTCTAGTTCTTTGGCTTCATCATCCTTAGGAGGGGAAAAGCCCTCCTTCACAGTGAACCAAGTGTTGATATCCATCTTAAGATAGTACTCCATCTTCGATCTCCAATATTGGAAATCTGCTCCATCGATGAAAGGAGGTCGGGTGGTGGAAAAGTCTTCTCTCAAAGCCATTGTCGTTGGCTCTCGGTTGTTAATCCACTTGTACAGAGCCCCAAGCTCTGATACCACTTGTTGGAACTTGGATAGCTAGAGAGGGGGGGTGAATGTAGCCAGACACTTGAAGTTTGACACTTATCGAAATTTCTGCGACTCAAAGGTTTAGTAGCACAGCGGAAGCTAAAGAAAACAGAGTATGCAGAAATAAAACCTAACTAAGCACAAATGCAAAACGCTAACAAGAGAATTTACAAGGTTCGGGGATAACTTGCCCCTACTCCTTGGCGTGCCCTTAAGGTGGGCGATCCCTTGATCGTCGGCAGATCAAGCCCCGGTGAACACCGGATAATAAGCAACTTCCTTCTCGGTGGAGTAACCTCTCCACAGCGTTTCAACAAGGATAAAGTTTTAAGCACAATGAAACACAAGAAGGATCTTACTTAGCACTTGGAACCACAAGAGCACAAGCAGAACTTCTCCCGAGCTCCACCCAGCGCAGATCTCACGTAAGAACTCCCTTCTTCATGACTTCTCGCTGATGGACTCGCCAAGCCTCTTGTTTCTTCCTCCAAATGCTCAATTAACAGATGGTTGCTTCAAAGATCACAGTTGCTTGCTCGAGATGATGGAATAACAGATCGCACAAGCACAAGCACAAACACAACTTAGAGAACTTCGTTACTGAGACTTGTTCGCCACCAAGCCTTAAGTCCCAGCTCTCTGATCACCAGGTCACCGCCATCTCACTGCAGCCTCTAGCTGCTCACCTGCAACACCCAGCCTACCACTGAGCTCTCCTGGACTCCCTGAGCTTCCCTTAGACTAACTCTAGTCAGCAGCTCCAGTCAGCAGCCAGCGCCCGTTGCAACCTGAGAAGGCAAATGATCAAACCTGCTCCAAGGAAAGGCCTCCATTGACTCTCCTTGAGTGTTTGAATCCATCCCTGTCACCTGCACACTCAATCAGAGGTTTAGCAAATGAAATAAAACTTATATCAGTAATAGTAGAGAAGATCAGTGAAGATCAAAGTGACATCAGTAGCGTATCAGTGAAAGCAGGCGCGATCAGAGCGTCTGACAACGCGTTTGAATTAAAGTGATCGGTCACCGCACCGATCAGGACTATCCCAGACCGATCAGGCTCCAACCTGATCGGTCCCCAATGAGAAACTTGGGATCGCAAGCTCGTATGATCGGTCACCCTGACCGGTCACCAGATCGGTCACCAAACCGATCCGGAAATCAGCTTGCCACAATCCCGCCCAGAATCCACTGGCTTATCGGTCACCAGACCGATCAGGCTGATCCCAGACTGATCAAGCTCCAGCCTGATCGGTCAGGGTGAGAAACCTCGCGACAGTTGATCGTTCAGTCTGATCGGTCACGGTTTCTCCCTGATCGGTCACCAGACTTATCAGGAGCCGATCAGTAGGTTTGCCAAAGACCTACTGGATGCTCCCTGATCGGTCACCGGACCGATCAGGAGCAGAGCAGCAGGGGAACTCAACCCACTTGTGGACTCCCTAATCGGTCACTAGACCGATCAGGAGCTATGCAGTGAGTGAAACACATACTCCCTGATCGGTCACCAGACCGATCAGTCATCGCTGAATCGGTCACCAGACCGATCCACGAAGGAACACCGTGCCAACTTCCCTGATCGGTCACCAGACCGATCCAGAGGCTCCAACCTAGCCCTCCAAGCTAGGGTTTCATCCAACCTAGCCCTCCAAGCTAGGACCTGGCCCTCCAAGCCGTGATTTCATCAACCTAGCCCTCCAAGCTAGGACTTTTCACCTAACCCTCTAAGTTGGGACTTTTCACCTAACTCTCCAGGTTAGGACTTTTTACCTAGCCCTCCAAGCTAGGACTTTTCACCCAACCCTCCAAGTTAGAACTTTTCCACACCTAGCCCTCCAAGCTAGGATTTTTCACACCTAACCCTCCAGGTTAGGAATTTTCCACACCTAGCCCTCCAAGCTAGGATTTTCCATACCTAACCCTCCAGGTTAGGATTTTTCTACACCTAACCCTCCAAGTTAGGATTTCATCAAACCTAATCTCACTAGGTATGCCTAGTCCACGACCAGGACTTAATCATAATCATAATCATCAACCTAAACTAAAATCGATGTCAACACCAAACAACAATCAGGGTCAGACTGCATCAACAGGGATCACCGCCGCCATCTCGGCCGGAATACCATAAGCCTCAATGGTCGCCTGCAGAGCTTTCGGCCTCACTCTAGAAGAGGCGGACTCATACCACTCCGCTTGGTAACACTCCTCTGGAACCTCTCTCCTACCCTTGTCTTTCTTGCTATCCATACCCATGGCGCCTGAGGAAGAAGACGAGAAAGAAGCAGAGGACTTACGTGGGAGAAGGAGTCCTCAGAGAAGAAGGCGAAGACGATGTCTGCTAAGCGATAGAGTCAGAAGGTGGTCGAACGTCTGCGCCTCCCCTTTTTATAGGGAGGAAGCTGCCCACGTGTGTGAGATGGGGGCAAGACTCGTGGACGAGACCGCTATATCGAGGCGCCATAACTAAGCAACCGTTTGATGTAAGCCTGCTACGCATGTCCGTCGGAGTTGCGCATGTCAGCCAAAGATCATGAAGAGAGCAGTTGGGGCACGTGGCGAGGGCGAATTTGCGAAGGGGTTTTGATGTCATTAAGAGGATCCATGCACTTTTATAGGTGATAGACGACTATCATTGATGTACCTCGAAAACCGCAGAAGCCTTTTGGGAAGGCTAATTCGAAAGGAGCTTGCCTCGGACCCCGGGACGAACGTTTTGATTCATCGGACCCAACGTGCCGCCATTAAAGCAGTAATGGGTGTAGGGACCCACCATAACATAGCTTCTTCATTATAACACTAGTCTAATCAGTCAACCACACTTCCTTCAATCAAACTTAAAGGGAGGGACTTGTGATGAGGTTGAGCACCCCGTGGCCGACACGTGAACTGAAGAAGCTATATGGCAAGATCTACCAAGTCTGGATGACTCTTTTTCCTGGACCCCCGAGACCCCCTCGGGATGGTGGATTCCCGAGACCATCTCGGGTAGACATACTCTTGAGAATCGCTCCCGGAAGGCACACGCCCGAGATCACCTCAGGAGATCAGGGCCCCGAGATCACCTCGGGAAGGCAATCACACCGGGACCCCAGGCCAAAGGACCCTGAGACCACCTCGGGGTAGCGGATCCTAAGGAGCACTCGACCTCAAGTAACCGTCCCCTTTCTTCGGATCTGTGGATAATCATGACCCATAAGACGCTGTCATTAAAGCCTTAATCATCGCAACGGTCTAGACTTAATGGCTGTGACGGCTGTTACAAAGATTATCCGGTAACTGATAATTGAGGGGACGTGAAGAAAAATGTGGGACACGTGGGACGACCACCTCAAATATAAAAGGTACCCCAACCCCCCAGGTAAGGGGGTTACGCACATTCGAACTCATACTCTTGCCCTTATTTTCTTCCTTCTACAAGATTCAGACACTGACTTGAGCGTCGAAGTAGGTTCTGCTGGACAATCTCCCGTGTGTTCTCTTAACACTCGTGTTAATCTCACAGGGTGGATCTCGTCAACATCCTTGTGGGCTGAATCTTGATGACTGATCGTCAACATTGATTTTTTCCGGAATAATTATAATGAAAATTTCAGAAAAAAATGGTGGTAATTAAAATGTACACATGCTTAATTTATCCCAAAGTAATAGATAAAAAAAATGCACTCATACGTAGTCACTTTAAAATTCGATGTTACTTTATTTTTTTTTAATGTTCCACTGTAAGAATATCTATGCACACACTTCAAAATTTAGGTTTAAATACGATATGTGAACACGCCATCTTATCGTTAATGATCTTCGTGTTTTTTTTTTTTGTTTTTTTTTGTTCTTAAGAAAACATACTGCAATTTCCTGAACCCACAACCCCATACCCTGCAGCAATCAGTGAGGCAATGATTTGAAAGCGCAGCGGATGGCATGCAGTGAATTCTTCAAGCATTCATTTCACTTTTAAAAAAAACAAACTTTGCTGTGCTCGTTACCAAATAAGTAAGGTGCACTTTCCCATGCATTCACAATTATGTATAGCTGCAACACTGGTAAAGTTGCCCAGAGCCCGAGTGCGATAAGCTAGACTTCCAATTATGAATCATCGACTAAACTGTGATGAATCATAATTTTTTTCCATAATTTTAGATGGCGAAAAACTAGCTAGTTAGATTCAATTTTTATAAATAAAAAATATTAATTTTATATAAAAATAAATAAGAAAGAAATATAATTTAATATGAAAATAAAAATAAAAGCATTTAATTGAATTTAAACACTTTTAATGTTCATAAAAAGTATAAAAAATCATAATATATATTTATAATTTAAAAAATTAATTTAATATAAAAATAAATAGGAAAAGATATAATTTAATATGAAATAAATAGAAAAAATTATAATTTAATATCAAAATAAATAGGAAAGGATATAATTTAATTTAAACATTTTTCATAATGATTTAAAAATTAAAAAAAATAAAAAGGAAAAATTCTAGCTTGCTAGATTCTAGCCATTTAGCACTATCCATACTACTAAATAGCTAGAATTTGGCTGACCAGTATAGACAAGTAAAATTAGTTAAAAAATTTAATTTAATATGCTTTTCTAATTTTCTCCTTTCTTATTTATTTTCCTATTAAATTATATCCTTTTCTATTTATTTTCCTTTTAAATTATATCATTTTCTATTTATTTTCATATTAAATTATATCTTTTCTTATTCATTTTCATACTAAATTAATTTTTTAACTTATAAAAATATATAAATGCATTATAATTTTTTTAATATTTTTTTATATTATTGTTAAAAGTATTTAAACTCAATTATATTCTTTCTTATTTATTTGATACTAAATTATATATTTTTTATATTAAATTATTTTATATTTATTTATAAAAATTCATTCTGGGTGGCCAGATTTTGACCACCCAAATCTATCGATTTTTTTTCCTTCAGATGTATAGTAAATTTAAGATAGATAATCCTAAATAGTCAGAATCTGACTGACCAGAAAAGGTAAAAAAATTAAAAATTTTAATTTAATATTCTTTTCTAATTTTAACCTTTCTTATTTATTTTCATATTAAATTATATTATTTTCTATTTATTTTCATATTAAATTGTATTCTTTCTTATTTTTTATATTAAATTAATTTTTTAATTTATAAAAATATATAAATGTATTATAAATTTTTTTATAATTTTTAATATCATTATTAAAAGTATCTAATTCTAATTATATTCTTTCTTATTTATTACATATTAAATTATATTTTTCATATTTATTCTTTAATTATATTATTTTTTATTTATTTATAAAAATATATTCTAGGTGTCTAGATTCTGACCACCCAACTTCCTGATTTAAGAAAGTAGATAATTTAAACATATTTTCATGAGAAATTTTAATAGGATTTAATCAATTGTTTTCAAAATTAATTAATTCAAAAAATTAAATATCTAATACTAATTAAAAAATAATGATCAAAGTTAATATCCCATGGATTGTATGGTGGTAAAGGATCGACTTTGATATTTGTTGGTGCAATCGATCCAAGTGTGATCGGGTAGATCATGAGTTTTGATGTGTGTGTCAATATGATTAAGTTAGGATTTCATGTTAATCTAATATGTGTATTTGAGTGTGCAGGTTTGCAGGATACACATAGACTTAGTTGGACGTCTTCGAGTCCGGTGAAGGATGGCATGAGGAGACAAGCCGTGGGCTTGGATGCATCTGAGGAACCGTGGACAAATCAGGGACGATGAGCCGAGGGAAGTGAAATTCAAGGCATACACGAAGGATGACATGAGAACGAGTCGCGAGTTCGTATGCATCCGAGGGACGAGTGCCAAAGTCGAAGAAGGCTTGAAGGCAACAGGTCGAGGCTACTGGATGAAGAGTCAGCTGAGTCGTGATGCTTCGAATGCAGAGAGAATTGTACTCGGGAAGGGAAACCCTAGGTTTAGGGAGTTGGCAGTCGACTGATGTAGAGCACAGAAAGATCAGTCGACTGATCCTATGAGCAGTCGACTGGTGTCGACTAGAATTCAAAACGACGGGATGTAACGTTCGAATCCAAGTGGATCAGTCGACTGGTCCTAGCACCAGTCGACTGATAATGGTAGGAACAGTATCGAGCTCTATTTAAGAGAGCTCGATTTAGCTGAGAAAGACTAACGAAATAAGCTTGGTTAGAGTAGTGTGCTAGTGCTCAGGTGTTGTCGTGAGTTTGTGGCGAGGTTTCTCCATCTACAAGGAGCGACAAGAGATAACCGGAGGTCTTTCGGGGACTCATCCACCGACAGATCAGGATCGTCCACCTTACGGACAACCGTGGAGTAGGAGCTTTATCTCCAAACCACGTAATCGATTTGTCTCTTCTAGTTGTTAGTTTTAGTTATTTATTATTCCTCTTACGCACTAACAACTTGTAGGAAGAGAACCGCAATCGAAGTGGGTGATCGGCTATTCACCCCCTCTAGCTGTACGCACCGGTCACAACAAGTGGTATCAGAGCTGGGGTCGCTCATCTAAGGACTAACCGCCGATAGAGCAAAAGGCTAGAGGAAATGACACGTGAAGAACGCTTAAGGGATGACATCAATCTTCCACCTCCTTACGACCGAGAGAGTTTTGATTATTGGAGGATACAGATAGAGGTATGGTTCAACATGGATTGGGATTTAATGATCGCACTAAAATATCCATTTGAAGCCCCAAAAGATAAGCATGGGAAGAAGCTCCGACCAAGATATTGGACCAAGGAGCAATAAATTCAATCAAAGGCAAACGAAAAGGTAATTTCAATATTACTTAATATTTTTCCTAAAGATATATTTAGCAGTGTAGGTGAATATAAAAATGCTCATGAGCTATGGAGCAAAATGTTAGCGCTTCATGAAAACCCTACACAAGCTCAAGTAGTGAAAGAGCCCAAAGAAATGAGCTTAATGGTCCAAGAAGAGGAGAAGGACCAATTGGATGAGGAAAGAAGCCCAATATCCAAAGAGGAAGAGACAGAAGAAAAAGATTCATCCATCTCCTCAAGTGAAGTGGCACAAGAAATTGAAGAATCATCCACTCCATCAAAGGGGGAAGAAGAAGTCTCCACTTCAAGGATTGAGGAGAAGAAGAGACCATCCTCAATACCGGAGCAAGAAGAAGCTTCCACCTCCACCAAGGCAAAGTCAAAGGACCACATTATTTGCTTTGGGTGTAATGAAAAGGGACACTATAAGGACAAGTATCCAAAGGGTAAAAAAAAGGAGGTAAATCCTAAACCCAAGTCAATTTCTTTAAATTCTAACATGGGTTGTAGGGAAAAGAATGAGAAGAAGAAGCATATAAGGTGTTTCACGTGTGGTGAGCTAGGACACTACCACACCAAATGTTCAAGGAAAGGAGAATTCAAGAAATTAGAGCATTTGAGGAAGTGGAAAAAGAAGGAGAAGAAGAAAAGCTCATATCAAGGGGGAGCTACAAGGGGAAGGGAGGTAATCTCTAACTTTAGATGTAATTCAAATTCCTCCATGCATGTTAGAAATAATGTCAATTATTTACCCATGCATAATTTTGGATTTAAATATCATGATAGGAGTAGGGTTAATATTGTAGATCAAAACCCTAGAAAAATCATGCATCATGATAAATCCAAGACCATTAGACCTAAGGACCAAGGCATTAATCCCAAAAAGGGGAGACACGTGCCTAGAATGGGTAGGTCTAGGAATATCCAAGGTGAACATGTTGATTCTAGGTTTGAGAACCTAGAAAGGGAAAATCAAGCTTTGAGGGCAAAGCTTAATAAATTAGAGGAAACCCTAGATAGATTCACTATTGGATCTAAGGGTTTAGGTATGGTGTTGGGTAGTCAAAACTCAACAAGGATAGATTGGGTCTATGATAAGTTCTCCAATGCTATGGAGAAGTCATATGCAAGGGTGCAATATGACTATAGCAAGGGGAAGTCCAAAAATGGTAAGGGGATGCCATTTAAAAGCAAGAAGAAAGTCTTAACTAAGGACAAGGGGTCCAAGGTTAAGAAGGTTAAGGTTGTAGGCCAAAAGTCACCGGAGGTACACCGTTGTGGCCTTGTGTTTATAAATGAGTCATCTAGGGAGGTGGCTAAGGCTAAGAGCTCTAGGGAGAGCTCTAGGAGCCAAGTTAGGACCCATGGTAAATCGATCTCGGGAGGATTTCTCCCCGAAGTCTAGATGGACCATGGAGTATGCCAAAGGATGTGGAGACGAATTTGAGTCTCAATCATAGGGATTTGACACATTGGATTTGAGTTTCATGCATAAAAGTATGACATTGGGATCGTATTGCATGAAAATTGGTTTTGGATGTATATATATCATATAAACCAATGCTAGGGATACATTATGGATTTGTATGGGCAGAAACATCAAGAGAAAGCCAAGACTAAGATTTTAGATCAAGGTTAAATTGAACCACTTAGATAGGTTTGGGTTTCGTGTCAATCTTGAGATTGGTGATAGGTATATTTTTAAATATATTTTTTCCAAGTAGATATAGGTGCCACAATCTCTCCACAAATTTTAGAAATTTTTGTAGATCTGTGAAATTAGTTATGCATTACTGAAATTGGGTTAGAAATGTTGAAAATACAGGGTACTAGTCGACTGGTGCAGGGGTCAGTCGACTGGTGCAGTTCGGTGCAGAAACTGGGGTCTTCTATGCATCAGTCGACTGATCTTTCTGTTTACTCCATCAGTCGACTGACCTAAGGGCAGTCGACTGATGCAGCAAATCTTTAAAAGAACAGCCCGCGCGGGGGTGGTCAAACCTAGGGTTTCAGCGCCGCCCCTTTTCGCCACTCCTCTCCCTTGATCTCTCCAGCCACTCTAAGGCTTCCCACGACCTTGAAATCTTGTCCCTAGCCTTTCTCCACCTTAGATCCGAACCTAGGGCAAGAGAAGCCTCGTCCTTGAGTCAAGTTCGATCATTGTCTACCATGCAGCGAATGGAGAGACGATAACGAATTTATTATTTCATTTTTCTCATTTAGTCCATGATTCATGACTAACTCTCTATATTTTACATGTTTACCTTGTTTTTTCTTCTTGATTGGGTCATTCTTGGTACATGCATATGATGTTTGCATCTTAAGGCTAGGCAAAAATGAAGGGTTGGTGAGGGAACTTCCCGACAGCCTCCCATAGATCCTGCGGCACCTCGGTTCCATTCCTAGGCCTGCCGACGAAGATTTGAACATGCCGACTTTATCTTAATGAGTTGTCAATATCTCAATCGATTATATTTTGAGGAAATTACTCCTCGTCTCATTAAGATTATCACCCATTATGGGTTGGAGAAGTTAGTGTATTGTCATCATTACATAAATACTGATCTCTGCAAAGAATTTTATGCAAATGTCGCCTGTAGTAGTACTGATGGCATGACATATGAGTTCATGGTAGGGGGAGTGACCATTTCTTTTTCACCTGCATTGTTATGGTCATTCTTAGGGTGTCGGGTTTCAGAGATCCCATTTACATGCTTTCCCAATGTTATTGAACCTTTCATGGGATCATTTTCTAATGTGACCATTGACCAAATCCATCGACATTATTTCAACAATCCTCGACCTCCTTTGCAACGTATTTTTGTAGCTAAGCTCATGACTGCAGTTAGCAACATCCTCTATAAGATTGTTCTAAACTGCATTTTGCCTATTGTCACCAAGGGAAGGTCCAAGATTCGGTTACCTCACCTAGTGATGATATATGCTTTGGAGAGGAGGCTGGACATCAACATCGCTCGTCATATATTCATGTCTATTGTGCATTTTTCGCATGAGGTACATCGTAAGAATTACATGCCATTCGGTCATATTTTGACCAAATTCTTTGCATCTAGAGGTATTGATATGACTAGAGGTCAGTTTCATCAGCTGTCCAAGGACTATGATCAGATAGGTTCTTGGTAGCTCTCCTTGGCTGGGATTGAGCGACAACAGGGAGTGATGGTCTGGCGACATGACCATTCATCCTCTAGCTCTGATGATGAAAGATGAGGAGGCTGCTGCTCCTGCCGCTGCTCCTGCAAGGATTACAGAGGAGCGGTTCTCTCGACTGGAGGGGGATATTCACGGACTGGAGGGGGAGATTCACGGACTCAGGCAGGACTTTCAGAGCTTTCAGCAGCGCCAGACTGCTATGTACTAGATGATGCAATGCTTGGACCTGATGTACCAGGCCCCTCCTCCTCCTCCTCCTAGCTATGATGCATAGCTTTAGCTTGCTTTGGATGTGGTGGTGTTGAGATTGTATTTAAATTAGACATAATTTCCTATTGTATCTCAAACACCGTACATGATCTTGTCATACTTTATATGTCTTGATTTCGGTCATTGTAGCACTATATTTATGGTTCTGTATGAACATTTGTTTATTTCTTTAGTATTGTTATTACTTTAGGTGTGGTTTGTGATGGGAAATTCCCTTGCATGGCAGGTTTTCTAAGCAACCACGGGGTCGAACATGAGAGATATTTCTATGTCTACGGATTAAAAATTTAACCCGAATAAAGACCCGTCTCCCAAACGACCGTCTCGTTGTCGTGTCAATTAATTCGTCACAACTTAGCTAAAACCAAAGTTAAGGGCTTGTAACTTTCTGAATCAACTGACCGCGGAAAAGACGACGAATGGATCACCGATTTTTGTGTTTATAATTGGGGTCCATGATATAATTAATTATCAATATTAATTATTACATAATTAAACTATGAAAACTAATTATGAACACATGCATGCAATGACAAAAATCACATAAAATAAAAGAACAACGAAGGAGCCAAAGAAGAGATATACCTCGTCTTTTACCTCGTAGTTTCTACCGTATGACCCTCCCCTCTTGGACGTTGTGTGGGCTACGAGCTGCCAAGTTGTGGAGTCACTAAGGCTTGCGATTAATCACCTTCTTCAATCCCTTCCACTTACCAAAGAAACCCTATTTAGCCGACCACCCCTTCTTCTCTTCCACCTTGCGCCGCCGGCGACCGTCGCTGCCCAATGAGCTCCGGCCACAAGAGAGCTAAAGAGTAGGGGTATGGGAAGATGAAGAAGATGGAAGAAGAAGCTGAGACAAACTCCTTATTCTTCCCCAAAACCCACCGAAAACCCTAGGTCGTTCCTCTTCCACCTCATCGGCGCCAAACAAGGAAACTCCTTGCTTTCCCAGCCACCGACTGCCTCTCCTTCTTGCTCCTTGCTTGCTCACACAATGGAAGAGGTGATAAGGAAGAAAGAAGAAGAGAACGGAGAAGGAGAAGGAGAAGAAACAAACTTCTTCTCCTCCTCACCGCCGGCGCCGCAAGTCAATAAAAACCGGCGTCGGCAGCCCTCCTCCCTCTCCTCTACTCCTTGCCAAGCTCTCCTAGATTTGGTGGAAGCATCACACCAAGAGGAAGACCTGATGGAGCTGTGAACCAAAGGGGATCACCTCCTTCTTCCTCCCCTATCGCCGACGCAAGCAAAACCCTAGGAGAGAGAGTAGGGTTTTGGTTTTTGGATTAATTCTCAATTAATTATGGATTAATTAGCCTTTGTATCATGACTCCTATGGGGTATTTATAGGGCTAACGTAGGGACCATGAGGAGGAGTTGGGTCTTAGCCCATTAATGGATTCAAATCCGATCCATTAATGAGGATTCATTCCACTAAAGGATCCCCATTGAACTTCCTCACCAACCCCCATTTTTTCATATGGGCTCCACCTATTATGAGTCGCCCATCTCCCTGTGTTTAAGATATCGAATGCTCGATAATTAATTTAAATTACTGATAATTTAATTAATTATCCTCTTGATCCTTGACTAGTACCACTCAACCTTTTCATCATGTCGGACCATAATCCACTTGCAAGATTTGACATGATGATCCTTTTGAGCTCATCAAGGGGGCATCATCATCCCGACTAACCAGGACACTGATTCCCTCAATAAACAACACACCATGTAGATAAAATTATTACCCAACTTACCGGGCATATCGATCTAACAGAATAGATCTCGCCCATTGGTAAATCAAAGTAATAATAATTAAATACACGTACTCGTTATTATTTCGGGATTTAGAGATTGTACTCCATAATATAAACCGAGGTCTAATCCAATTTATGAAGTCAGTACAAAATTGGATGACCTCTCTTTTGGTCTTACTCAATGCACACACAGTGCACTAGTGTAATTCTATGGTTAAGACAAATCACACCTAATTAAACTACAACCATCCCGATGTTTTGTCCAACTCCATCTCGGTTGTGAGCCTCTTTCTTATACTTCTGCAAGGAGCTGATAACATGATCTTCTATGCGTCACCATGCACCATGTTATCTACAATGCAAAGTTTGAGACATTTTGTGGACATATAAATATGCATCGTGTGATTTTGCGATTCTCATTTCAAAATGTAGATGTTCTTTAACCAAAAACAAGGCTTTTAGTATACATCCTTACAATCTCCCACTTATACTCAAAGACCTTGATGTTTTCAAAATGCCATACATCTGACCCCTTGAACCTTCACATGCCTAAAAGCTCTCGCTACCAAGGCCTTAGTGAAAAGATCTCCGTAGGTCATCCTCTGATGTAATCTAGGCAAGAACAGCTATTCCTCTCTTGGGTGGTGCTTGCGCTCTATGTGTTTACTTGCCTTATGGATTTGTGATTCCTTCGAGTTTGCAACTGCACCTTTTTAATCACAACAAAATGTGATACCCCTGAGCAAACTAGGAATCACATCGAAGTCTATCTTGAGGTTCCTAAACCATATAGCTCTATTGGTTGTCTAAGAGACTGCCATCCATCCAGCTTCCATGGTGGAGTCCATCACGCAGCCGCTGCACGACACTCTCCCATACAATTGTTCCACCTCATAAAAGTAGACGCAAAAGCCCGAGGAATACTTATATTTGCCCCTATCTGATTGGAATTTTGTATCCATATAACCCTCAGGAGATTGGTTTGCCCGGTAAACCAGCATATAGTCCTTTGTCCTTCTCAGGCACTAATATATGCTTTTACCGCAATCCAATTTCTTTGACCTGGGTTACTCTAATATCTGTTAACCATGTCCACGGCACAACAAATATTTGGTCTCATTTTTAGCATACACGAGGCTTCCTATAACCGATGCTAAAGGAACCGCCATTTCCTATTCTATCTCCTTTGATAATCTAAACATATCACTTTAGATAGAGTAGCTCCATATCTGAAAAGTACAAAACTTTTCTTGGAGGTTTCAATGCTAAAATGAGTTAGGACAGTGTTTTGTATGAAGCTTAGGATAAGCATATCATCCTTGTCTGGAGATCCCTTAGATCTTTGATCCCCAAGGATGTGTTTTACTACTCCCAAGTCCTTCATAATTGTTTGGACGACCATACCCTTACGTCTGATAGTATTTCGTTATTGTTGTCAATCAACAAAATATTATCTACGTATAGCACAAGAATACCACTTCGTTTCCATCACATGACTTATATACACAATCTCATCCGTCCTTTGAACAAATCCATGTCACTGGATTTATCTCTTCAAAGCGAATGATCCTTATTATAGGCCCAGGGATCCGGTTCATGTTCACCAAAGACCAAGTCCAAAGACTTTCCTAGAACATGAAATCTTTAGGTTGCCTAACAACCCTCCCACTACGATAAGGTATCCCCTGTGTATCTTCTGTGATACGAGGTGCAGTGACCTGTGGTATTCCCTCTTGTACAGTTGGTACTAAGGTCAGAATGTCCCTTTCTTAGTTACTTAAGAATAATTCTACTTATGGGTGTGTGGTTTATAACATAGTTCTTTTCTAAGAGTCAGACATTCATACCAACGAATATCCTCTAATCCTTAAAACTATTAAACCATCTTTTTGTAGGATCGGGTTGGTCCGGCTAGAGGGGGGGTGAATAGACGGTTAAGAAATAAAACAAGAGGGCACTCGTCTTTAAGAAAAACTTGGTTGCAACTTGGTCGTTGCTTCCAAGACGGTTAACGCTCAATCAGAAAATCTCCTTGTGGCGGAGAAGCCTTACAACTGAAGCACACTTAGACTTAAAGAAATTACAGAAGGAATGAAATGAATTAATTTCTAAAGCAAACCTCTAAGTCTATTTATAGCCTAAGAGAATAAATCTGGATGGTTGATTGTTGATCACTTTTCTCTTGGTCGTTGATCCATGGATGTAATCTGGATGGTTGATCTTGGATGGGCTTAAACTGCATCCATTGGATTTGATTAAAGGATAATGTAATATTATCCTTTAAGTTTTAATTATTTTAATTAAAACTTTATCTTCCCCCCTTGCTCGAGATGATTGTTGTATCCATCTCGCTGTTGTAATCTATAAGTAGAAATATCGCCAATACATATTTGCCAACGCCCTTTATCCCAGTTGGTAAGTGGATTTGTGTATTTGGTGGAGGACTTGGGTTCGATCCTTCCTTGGCATCAAAACTTTGTTTTTTTTTCTTTTGGGTGAATTTTCTCATTTCTTTCATTTCTTTTGGGCGCTTGGACTAGTCTTTTTGATTCTTCATCTTCTGGGTGATTTCCGGCCAACCGAAGTTAGGCTCACCCGAACCCGACTCCGGCCTTTCGCCCCTCGAGCGTCCTTCCTCCCGGCTTCTCGTCCCTCGGACACCGCGCACGTCCTTCTCGCTCCACCGGTGTACTCTTCCGCAGCTTCCGCGTCCCTCGGATTGTACTGAGCCCGTCGGCTCACTTCCCCGCGCAATCCTTCTCGTCCGCTGCGTCTTACGCTCGACTTCCTCCGTACCTAAGTTCCTACACACTTAGCAGAGGGATTAAAACCAACAGGACCTAACCTAACTTGGTTGATCACATCAAAACCAACCGGGGCACCAACAATCTCCCCCTTTTTGATGTGCATAAATCCAAGTTCAATTAGGGTTAAACCAAAAAATAAGCAATTTAGTAAAACTAAATTAAGCAGTTAAGCATGGGAAAAAATATTGACATGCAAAACTATCATCTCCCCCTGAACTTCAGGCTACTCTCCCCCTTTGATCACAGCAAAAATAGGGAAAGAAACTAGGGAAAGGAAAAATATTACTATCAAACACCTTTTGATTTAGTAATTCGAAATTTAATTTTTAAAATTCTAAAATTGACTTATAAAATTTAAAAAACATTTGACAGATTCAACATCTGATATAAAGATTCTAAAAATTTGGATCTGGTCAAAATATCCTTCTATCAATTTTTTTTAAATAAAAATCTGATTTTAGTAAAATATTTATAGAAAATTGAAATATCAATTGAAAAATCTGAAATATTTTGTATACAACGATGATAGGTATATGGGGTTGTACAAAAAAAATTTTTAATCTTAAATTCGATCAACAAGTCTAAAAATAAATTAAAACCCAACAGAATAGAATTTTTGAAGAAAAAATATTTAAAAATTCAAAATTGCTTCAAATATTTGAATAAAGATTTTATTAAATTCTTTTAATTATATCTAAATCATGGAAAAATCAGATCTGAGAAAATAACTTTGTTTTCTATTTTTAATATTTAAGATTCGAATTTTGAACATAAAATCATGAAAATTCGAAACGTGTTAAAAAAAAATCTGAAAAAAATTCTTCGTATATAGACAACAAGATTATGCATTTGGAAAAGTTAGAGATACAATTTTTATTTAGTAACAATTAATCAAACTAAATTTCCTAATATAAAAAAATGTCAGATAATTAAGCGCATATGTAATAGAAAGAAAAATAATCAACTTAAAATAGACTTTGGAACCCAAAATAAGTTCCTATCTACAGGGTTAATTAAAAATCTAGGAGGAATATAGTTCTTGGTCACTTTTCTAAGTTGACCCCTGTGATTTTTAACATACCAATTTAGATTTTCAGGATAAACATTCTTTTTAGTTCTTAAACATGCAATATCATTTTCTAATTTTTCTACTAAATTTTTTAAATTTTCATTCTCTATTTTCAGTTGGTCAGATAGATCAGATGAGTATGGAGTGAGTAATTTTTCTTTTAATTCAGAGTTTGCTATTTCTAATTTATTCATCGACTTTAGCATAGATTTTAGTATAGAGTAAATTCGAGCAGGTGGAAGTAGGCATACCTCACTTACCGGGTCAGTTTCGAAGTTAGGGATTTCCCCTTCGTTGCTACTTTCTTCCGAGGTACTTTCTTCATCTTCATCTTGGTGACTTGCCATCAGTGCAAGTCCAACGAATTCTTCGGCTTCCGATTCATCTGACGAAGTCTCGTCCCAGGTAGCTTTTAGTGCCTTTTTCTTCTTTGGCTGGTTCTTGAGTTTGGGGAACTGATCTTTCAGGTGTCCCTCCTCGTTGCAGTTATAACATCGGATCGTGCGTTTCTTCTTTCTCTGCACCTTTTTAGAGCGATTAGTATTAATGAATTTATACAACTTTCTTACCGCTAGTGATGTTTCTTCATCGTCTGCTGAAGATTCTTCGTCGAGTTGGATCTTCCTTGTGTTCAGTGCGACGTTGTCTGCTTTTCTGTTCTTTTCTACAAAACGAGATTCATGAAGTTCTAGAATAGAAAATAACTGTTCTAACGTACTTACCTCTAAATCTTTTGAAATATAATATGCGTCGATTATCGAGGTCCATTCCGGGGTTCTCGGAAATGCATTTAGCGCATACCCTTGTGCATCGCGGTTGGTCACCGTTTCTCCGAGATTTTCGAGGCTTGTGATTAGTTCTTTTACCTTAGCATGCAATCTCGCAACAGATTCTCCATCTTCTATCCGGAGATTTGTTAGTCGGTTTCGAAGAACATCTCGTCGCACCAGCTTTGCCTCCGAGGTGCCTTCGTGCAGTTCGAGAAACTTTTCCCAAAGTTCCTTCGCCGATTCGTACTTACCGATCCGGTTGACATCTTGCTCTGGGAGGACGGTCAGCAGATGGAATTCTGCCTTTCCGTTAGCAACTGCGTCTACTTGCTCCTTCTTATTCCAGGAGTCAGGATCCTTGATCTTTCCTTCATTATCTTTTGGAGCTGCATAGCCATTTTTCATAATAATTAATAACTCATAATCAGTAACAAAAAATACCTGCATCTTCCGTTTCCATGCCGTGAACTCCCCCTCAAACTTAGGCGGGTATATCACTGGTCCAACCATCTTCTTGAGATTTGCTGCAGTTGGCGGTTAGTCCTTTTGCGGCAACCTGGCTCTGATACCACTTGTAGGATCGGGTTGGTCCGGCTAGAGGGGGGTGAATAGACGGTTAAGAAATAAAACAAGAGGGCACTCATCTTTAAGAAAAACTTGGTTGCAACTTGGTCGTTGCTTCCAAGACGGTTAACGCTCAATCAGAAAATCTCCTTGTGGCGGAGAAGCCTTACAACTGAAGCACACTTAGACTTAAAGAAATTACAGAAGGAATGAAATGAATTAATTTCTAAAGCAAACCTCTAAGTCTATTTATAGCCTAAGAGAATAAATATGGATGGTTGATTGTTGATCACTTTTCTCTTGGTCGTTGATCCATGGATGTAATCTGGATGGTTGATCTTGGATGGGCTTAAACTGCATCCATTGGATTTGATTAAAGGATAATGTAATATTATCCTTTAAGTTTTAATTATTTTAATTAAAACTTTATCTTCCCCCCTTGCTCGAGATGATTGTTGTATCCATCTCGCTGTTGTAATCTATAAGTAGAAATATCGCCAATACATATTTGCTAACGCCCTTTATCTCAGTTGGTAAGTGGATTTGTGTATTTGGTGGAGGACTTGGGTTCGATCCTTCCTTGGCATCAAAACTTTGTTTTTTTTTCTTTTGGGCGAATTTTCTCATTTCTTTTGGGCGCTTGGACTAGTCTTTTTGATTCTTCGTCTTCTGGATGATTTCCGGCCAACCGAAATTAGGCTCACCCGAACCCGACTCCGGCCTTTCGCCCCTCGAGCGTCCTTCCTCCCGGCTTCTCGTCCCTCGGACACCGCGCACGTCCTTCTCGCTCCACCGGTGTACTCTTCCGCAGCTTCCGCGTCCCTCGGATTGTACTGAGCCCGTCGGCTCACTTCCCCGCGCAATCCTTCTCGTCCGCTGCGTCTTACGCTCGACTTCCTCCGTACCTAAGTTCCTGCACACTTAGCAGAGGGATTAAAACCAACAGGACCTAACCTAACTTGGTTGATCACATCAAAACCAACCGAGGCACCAACACTTTTGTTCCTTTAGGATAGCCTACAAACAAGTACACTAGATTTCAACTTATCAGTATCTCTCTTCAGCACATGTGTTGAGCTACCAAAATCTGAAAATGTCTTAGACTAGACTTTCGCTCAGTCTACATTTATATGGGTTTAGAGACTACTGACCTAGATAGTATCAAACACATACACTGTTGTATCCAGAGCATATCCTCCGAACAAAACTGGCTAATCTTAGAGTTGCTTATCATTATCGTAATCATTACCATAAGATATCTTTTTCCTTCTCTGTGCTGCACAGTTCTGTTGGGGCATACCGGGTATAGTAAATTGGGACTTATTACCAATCTCTTATAAGTATGTCCTATAACTATCCCAAGAGGTACTTGCCACTATGATCTAATCGTAATATCGCCATACTTTTACTTTGATGTTTCTCCGTATCCATGTTGAATTCTTTGATCTCATCAAGGTATTCAGTCTTACAGTACATCAAGTAAATGTACTTTGACCTTTGAATAATTGTTTATAAAATAAACAAGGTATTCAAGGCTACCTTTATTCTGGATAGACTAAAGACCTAAGCTTATGAGGATGAACCAACTCCTACATACCTTTGGCTCTATGCCCCTTGGCTTAGAAAAGCCTCTTGGTCTTCTTACCTTCCTAGTAAGATTCAAAGATTTTAAACAAGTCAAGTCTTCCACCACCAATGAACCCAAGGGCTCAATGGCTATCAACCTTTGAATCCCACTAAAGGTTAATAAGACCAAGCCTTATAGCCAAAATATATGTTTGATTCTTCTTGGAAGGAACATTTCTCTTACTTTGGTTAGATGATAAGTTATCTAATTGCATCATGGGAGCTTTTGGTTTTGAACTAATTGCCTTTCTATGCACTTTAATAGATAATCCTTCTATTCAACTTTTAACAATAAAAGCAATAGAATATCTTATTCCAGAAATTGAACAAAAGTTCTTTCCAAAAATTAAGTACAGAAAATCAATCTGTATAAAACCAAAACATTTATCATTCTATCTAAAATACATAAATGAATAAACAACTCCTACTGCAAAAGTCCTCTCCGTAGCCTATCCCATGTAGATGGTAATCTCCTCCTCAACTAGTCGTCGGGTTACCTGGAACTCCTACAAAGAGATGCAGACATGATTAGTGGCATCCGTATCTACACACCAGGTACCGGTAGATATCACCGCTAAACATGTTACAACGACACAAGAGAAAAGTATACCTGAATTATTACTCTGACGGCGGGCACAGTCCGCCTTCCAATGTCCAGACTGCTTGCACACGAAGCACTTGCCTTTCGACTTCTTCATGCAACTCTGAGGTCCCTGTAATCCTGCACTTTCTTTGCCCTAGCATGTTTCTTCTTCTTCTTTCCTTTCAGTTTAGAACTAGAAACCTCTTGAGCAATGAAAGTCTGTGAGCTCTGAAGAGAAAACGCCTCTACTGCCTCGAGTTCTATCAGAAGTTCTGCCCACGAATATGAACATTTGTCCATATTGTAGCTCAGGCGAAACTTCTCAAAACTCATTGGTAGAGATTGGAGGATGAGATCGACCTGGGTTTCCCCATCGATCTGTGCTCCAAGGATTTCCATCTCCTTTAGCCAAGCCATCATTTTGAGAGCATGTTCCCTTACGGGCATGCCCTCAACCAAGATGGTTGTTGTCAAGTTCTTCATGACCTCTTGCCTAGCTGCTCGATTATGATGCCCAAAGAGTTCATCGAGTTTGGATGTTTTATCACTGGTAATGGAAGAAATCTGATTTTGATGACACTCAGTCTTCTCGTCTGCTTCTAACCATTTCCTAAAATATTCAAACTCCTCTTCATTATTAATCACGCTAGGTTTTTCAGCACAGAACTCGACAATATCACATTTGGGTTCCTCGGTAGTAGAGACAAAGTCCAGATTTAATTCCCAATCCATATTATCATTAGCGGCATTTATTTGGTTTTCTCTTTCAATTAAAACAAGTGGGTCTAGATCCATTTCAAAACACTTGAGAATCACAACAATCACACACTTTAGATTTCGAAAATAAATTGACTCCTCAAAACAATAAATTTTCAAAATCAACCAACACTTCAAAACACCGAGAATTTCGCATGTCACGATGGTGTGGACGTATACGAATTCTAGTTTTGTCAAAGGAGGTTTTACCCATTAATTTTACTATCTTGTCAACCTAACATTATGACAAGTAAAATTAATAGTTGGTCCTCTTCGGCCCTACAAATAATAGCAGTGACTCCGATTGGGAGGATACTATTATTTGTATCTAAGTGTTTACCATTACACGACACTAAGAAAATTATTTCCAATTATGTATCTTCCGATGGGGAAGTACACACGCTCTTCAATAATTTTCTATAATCTTTTCTGACCTAGTGATCTGCAGAACAAGCCCATCCGATGGGGAGGAAGGCACTCAGAGCCAACGCACAGACTTGTTCGCATCACTTGTCAGATTGTAATGGAGGCTATGGGACCCTTAGGGTTCCTCTCCCACTTAGTTATTTATTTTATGGATTTTCATGCACACAGATACAACAAGCACATAAACCATCATAATAAAGAAAAATCCTAGATTTTCTAACTATCATGGCCTTGGTCTCTAATGTGCCTCCAGTCGTGTCGCCACTTCGTCCGCTCCTCCCTATCCATACGTAAGCCACCATGAAGGGGTCTCCGAGCCGAGATGAGTAGCTAAATATTTACATCTATCGATCCTATACTCCACGAATGAGTGTACATGAAATCTAGATCGAAAATAAATAAATACTCGACAAAATAGGTGTCATATTTAATTATAAAAATTAAATACTATATAGTCTCGTCAACCCCGAGGATTTAATTAATTACAAAAATCACACAACCAATCACATATAACTATTATTTATGCCATGATAAGTTGGAATCTAGTGCCTGCAAAAAAGAGTTAGCCTACGCACATCCACACATCATCCAGCAAAAATAAAATATATGATAATGTGCAAAATATTAACAAATCCTAAACACACAAAACTGGAAATCTCGCTCTGATACCAATTGATGGGAAATTCCCTTGCATGGCAGGTTTCCTAAGCAACCATGGAGTCGAACATGAGAGACCTCTCTATGTCTACGGATTAAAAATTTAACCCGAATAGAAACCCGTCTCCCAAACGACCATCTCGTCATCGTGTCAATTAATTCAAGTTACAACTTAGCCAAAACCAAAGTTATGACCTTGTAACTTTCTGAATCAACTGACCGCGGAAAAGACTACGAATAGATTGCCGATTTTTGTGTTTATAATCGGGGTCCATGATATAATTAATTATCAATATTAATTATTACATAATTAAACTATGATAACTAATTATGAACACATGCATGCAATGACAAAAATCACATAAAATAACAAGAACAATGAAGGAGCCAAAGAAGAGATATACCTCGTCTTTTACCTCGTAGTCTTCTACCGTATGACCCTCCCCTCTTGGACGTCGTGTGGGCGACGAGCTACCAAGATGCAGGGTCACCAAGTCTTGCGATTAATCACCTTCATCAATCCCTTCCACTTACCAAAGAAACCCTAGCCTAGGGTTTCGGCCGACCACCCCTTCTTCTCTTCCACCTTGTGCCGCCAGCGACAGCCGCCGCCCAATGAGCTCTGGCCACAAGGGAGCTGAAGATTAGGGGTATGGGAAGATGAAGAAGATGGAAGAAGAAGCTGAGACAAACTCCTTCTTCCCCAAAACCCACCGAAAACCCTAGCTCCTTCCTCTTCCACCTCGTCGGTGCCAAACAAGGAAACTCCTTGCTTTCCCGGCCATCGACTGCCTCTCCTTCTTGCTCCTTGCTTGCGCACGCAAAGGAAGAAAGAAGAAGAGGTTAGAGAAGGAGAAGGAGAAGAAACAAACGTCTTCTCCTCCTCACCGTCGGCGCTGCAAGTCAATAAAAATCGCTGCCGGCAGCCCTCCTCCCTCTCCTCTACTCCTCACCAAGCTCTCCTAGATCTGGTGGAAGCTTCATGCCATGAGGAAGACCTGATGGAGCTATGAACCGAAGGGGATCACCTCCTTCTTCCTCCCCTATCGCCGGCGCAAGCAAAACCTAGGAGAGAGAGTAGGGATTTGGTTTTTGGATTAATTTTTAATTAATTATGGTTTAATTAGCCTTTGTATCATGACTCCTATGAGGTATTTATAGGGCTAAGGTAGGGACCATCAGGAGGAGTTGGGTCTTGGCCCACTAATGGATCCAAATCCAATCCATTAATGAGGATCTATTCCATTAAAGGATCCCCATTGAACTTCCTCACCAACTCCCATTTTTTCATATGGGTTCCACCTATTATGAGTCACCCATCTCCCCGTGTTTAAGATATCGAATGCCCAATAATTAATTTAAATTATTGACAATTTAATTAATTATCCTCTTGATCATTAACTAGTACCACTCGACCTTTTCATCATTTCAGACCATAGTCCACTTGTAAGATTTGACATGATGATCCTTTTATGCTCATCATGGGGGCATCATCATCCCGACTAACCAAGACACAGATTCCCTCAATAATCAACAACACACCATGTGGATAAAATTATTATCTAACTTACTGGGTCTATCGATCTAATAGAATATATCTCGTCCATTGGTAAATCAAAGTAATAATAATTAAATACACGTGCCCGTTATTATTTCGAGATTTAGAGATTGTACTTCATAATATAAACTGAGGTATAATCCAATTTATGAAGTCAGTACAAAATTGGATGATCTCTCTTTTGGTCCTACTCAATGCACACAAAGTGCACTAGTGTAATTCTATGGTTAAGACATACCACACCTAATTACACTACAACCATCTCTATGTTTTGTCCAACTCCATCTCGGTTGTGAGCCTCTTTCTTATGCTTCTGCAAGGAGCTGATAACATGATCTTCTGTGCATCACCACGCACCATGTTATCTACAATGTATAGTATGAGACATTTTATGCACATATAAATATGCACCATGTGATTTTGCGATTCTCATTTCAAAATGTCGATGTTCTTTAACCAAAAACATGACTTTTAATATACATCCTTATAGTTTGTGCGTACATGATCTTATGGTTATATGATGGAATTATAATTTACCTTCTATCAAGATATTAGGGTGTAAAGGGGAAGATTCCTTTAAGGGGGAGCTTTGATTACTTTTCCTTCCTCTAGTTTTAATGTGGAAGAAAGGGGGAGGATTGAAAACACTTCTGTGGTTTAAGTACTCTTGCATAGGGCGGCAAGACACATGGTTTCAAACCTAGGATGGAAGTTTGTCACTAAGTTGAGTGTTTTCAAAGGAATTGAGTTTTGGTCAAAAAGTCTAACATATTTGGTGTTTTCATAAAAATATATTTTTATTTGTTGGAAAACATCATAAGAAATATGTTTGTAGAGTTTCATAATTTTTTGAATTTTATGGAATTTGTTAAGGATTTTTGAATTTCGGCTCAGAGACTGAATTTTCAGACTGGTATGTATCAGTCAACTGCCCCTGGGGCAGTCGACTGAACTTTCTGTGGGTTGGCAATTCAAAGGCACTAGTCGACTGCTGATTGACTCAGTCGACTGGTGCTCGTAGTTTCTGATTTCAAGGGTTTTCAGAACTAAAAACTTGTTCCTAATTGATACCAATGGTAAATATTGCGTGGAGCAATCCTTTTGATGGTGTCAAAGGGGGAGAATTGAGAGGTTTATGTTAGATTATAACTTAATAACTTATGGTTATGCAAAAATTGAAAATTAAGTGTGAAGGCATAGGTTAAGGGGGAGGATGCATGTTTATGCTTCTTAAGTTGCTATGTATTTAATTTTCAATTGTTGTCTCTGTACCTAACTTAAATATATTACTACACATCAAAAAGGGGAAGATTGTTGGTGCAATCGACCCAAGTGTGATCGTGTAGATCATGAGTTTTGATGTGTGTGTCAATATGATTAAGTTAGGATTTCATGTTGATCTAATATGTGTATTTGAGTGTGTAGGTTTGCAGGATACACATAGACTTAGCTGGACGTCTTCGGGTCCAGTGAAGGATGACATGAGGAGACAAGTTGTGAGCTTGTATGCATTTGAGGGACCGTGGACAAAGCAGGGATGATGAACCGAGGGAAGCGAACTTCGAGGCATACGCGAAGGGTGGCATGAGAACGAGCCGCGGGTTCGTATGCATCCAAGGGACGAGAGCCAAAGTCGTAGAAGGCTTGAAGGAAATAGGTCGAGGCTGCTGGATGAAGAGTCAGCTGAATCGTGAGGGTTCAAGTGCTGAGAGAATTGTACTTGGGAAGGGAAACCCTAGGTTTAGGGAGTTGGCAGTCGATTGATGCTTGGATCAGTCGACTGATGTAAAGCACAGAAAGATCAGTCGACTGATGTAGAGCACAGAAAGATCAGTCGACTGATTGATAACTAGCATTTTATGCCATTTTATTTCCTCATTTATTTAGTATTTTTTATCCTCTCGTACGGTTAAACTATGTTTATACCATATTTTATGATTAGGATTTATTTTTGGAGCTCATTATAATTTCCTCTAAATTTTGGTATAATTTCATGATTTTTATAGGGAATTAAAGATGGGACCTTGAACCGAAGGCTTGGCTGAACCCAAGGCTTGGCTAAACCCAAGGTATGGCTCAACCAAAAGCTGAGGCTGGGTCAACCAAAAGCTGAATACTAGGGTTGAACCCAGCTGCTGGGCTGAGCACACAAGTGGGCTGAACCAAGGGAGCTGCTGGGCTGAACCAAAAGGACTGGGTTGGGTTGAAGGGCTGGTCTGAAGTGAGAGAGGCGGCACAAAGGCTGGATTGGGCGAGAACCAGGGAGGCCATCTCGTGACCTTCACACTCTCGCAGAGAGGGGAATCGACTCACATGCGGCTACCCTCATCTCATCGCATCCACTCGACCCCGACTCCATCTTCTTCCTCACCGCCGGCGGTCCCCATCTCCACAGCTGCCGGCCGGCCTTTTTCTCCATTTCCTCCTCCACGTCCGGCCATCGCACCAGAGCTAGGGCACACGGGACAGACCAAATCCGCGAACCCTAGTCGACCGGACGATTCTTTTCTTCATCCGCAAACCCTAGCTTCTCACCTTCTCACCTTTCTTCTCCACTTCACAGCCTTCTCCACAGCTCTTCTTCGGCAGCAGCTAGCCACAGCTCTTCACAGCATTTTCGGCAGCAACCCCTCCTTCATTCAGCCAATTCTTCACAGTCTTCATCAGATTGGGTGTTAATTGTGTTGATAGTTGAGTTGTTTTGAGTCAATTGGTGAATGATTGTATTTGATGGATCCCCTGATGTTTCAATTTGCATGTACTTGGGTAATTTTTCTTGATGCTTATTACGTGTTTGATAAAATGCCCAAACCATTTTGTTAATTGAATGCTTCATGTTTTCTTTATGTTATCGTACTTGATTTGGATGCAATAGGTTAGGTCAGATTAGATTTCTTTACTGTTGTAGGTTTTGCTCCATGTTTAGTTTTGTTGATGTTTTATTTCAAGTTGCCTTTCCTTTTCTGCAATTGTAGTTAGGTCAAATTAGATTTCTTTACCTGCATTGTCTTTCGTTAATTAGAACTAGATTTCATACTCGCTTTGTTATTTTATTTCGTAGTCTTAACATTCAAATCCAAACCCCAGTTTAATATCCAAAAATCCAAAAGCAATAACATAAAATCCTAGGATTATTAACCTACCATTGCATTCCTTGAGAGAGACGACTCGAGTTACTCTATACTATATTAGTTTAGAGGAGTTCGATACTTTAATTGTATTTGAAACCGTGACACGACTAAAACGGTTATCACCGATCCAATGAGCAGTCGACTGGTGTCGACTAGAATTCGAAACGACGGGTTGTAACGTTCGAATCCAAGTGGACCAGTCGACTGGTGCTGGCACCAGTCGACTGGTAACGGTAGGAACAGTATCAAGCTCTATTTAAGAGAGCTCGATTTGGCTGAGAATGGCTGACGAAATAAGCTTGGTTAGAGCTAATTAGTAGCCTCCTAGTGCTCAAATGTTGTCGTGAGTTTGTGGCGAGGTTTCTCCACCCACAAGGAGCGACAAGAGCTAGCCGGAGGTCTTCCGGGGACTCATCCACCGACGGATCGCGATCGTCCACCTTACAGACAACCGTGGAGTAGGAGCTTTATCTCTGAACTACGTAAATCGGTTTGCCGCTCCTAGTTATTAGTTTTAGTTATTTGTTATTCAGCTTGCACACTAACAACGTGTAGGAAGAGAACCGCGATCAAAGTGGGTGATCGGTTATTCACCCCCCTCTAGTCGTACGCACCGGTCACAACAACATTTTCATAAGTATCCAAGTAGGTTTTAATTTGATCAACCGAGTCAAGTTAGGTCTAACAAGTTTTAATTCTATAGAGCAGCTAAGTTAAGTCTAATAACTTTCTTAGCAGTAATTGGTTAGTGTGTTTGCTGTCGCATGAACCATTTTCCCTAAAGTATGAATTGAATGTTCTTATATGGTCTTTGTGATTTTCTTACATGGTCTTTGTGACTAGATGACGTATATGAATTGACTTGGATGAGTGGGAGATGTTAGAGTTATAGGAGATGTTAGAGTTAATGGAGGCAGAGGAAGATACTTCTTCCACTTATAAATTGCATCCAAGGTCATGAGAAATGGAGGTCGATAGAGAGGACGAGCAAGGAGGTGTGTCCAAGTCAATGGAGATCGTGTGAGACAAGCTGTGTGCGAGGTGTATGGAAGGTCAAAGAGAAAGGGTTCGTCCCGTGTATATAATGTCTCTATGCAAGGTTCATCCAAGTGCACAAGAAGAAGAAAGGGTTATTGCACAAAACATTCTAGATTGGTTCGTCTAATTACAGAAGAGGGATTTGGTTTGTGAACCTTGAGAGACGGTTCATTTTTCGTGATCGTTTCTCGCCGATGGCAAGTTCTCCAATTCTTCTCCGATTTCTTCTCAAGATCACTGTGAGCTCATATTTACAGCATTTGTTTTTGAAATTTATACTTTAGAAATAGCAACATCTTCATCATGTCGTGTTGTATCAACAAATCCTTGACCCTCCCCTGCCATAATCCGAAGTTTCCTATTCCGTTAAACTTTACTATATCAAACTTTACAGAAGACGTCCTCGACATATTGAAGAAACCCGCCAAAACTCGCTCTAAAATCAATTGTTGTGCAAAACGGGAGCAACACCTCTCAACCTCTAACTTACGAAAGGAGAGGAAGAGAGAAAGAGATTATGCGGAGTAATGATACAAAGATGCACAAAGAGAAAGGGAAAGAAACACAAAAAAGAAGAAGAAGAGGAGAGAAAAGAAGGAGAAAAATAATTATTGTGGTTCGGCGGCATGCCTACTCTATAAAAAGACTGAAATATTATTAGAATTTTCTCAACACAAGTGAATACACATTATTCTCTTGATTCTTATGATTATGATACAATAGGCTTACAATGATTTTTATAAATAATATCTAAATCTAGATCCGGTAAAATCATAATAAAATTTTGTTAAGAAAAATCTTAACAGATTTTCTTCCATAACATCCCTTATTCAGATATGAGTCATCTGTCAACACTATTTAAATTTTGTAAAAAAATTTATAAATATGATCTTTCAGTACTTAAAGGACAAAAGATATTGATTTGTGAGAAAGAATGACAAATTTGGTAGTCTTATTTTATTATCTTCTTCGTTACAAGGTCATCAATACCTTTTGATTAAAATAGTTTAATGACCTTATTAGCTGTTGGAATCAAAAGATAAAGCATGATAGACTCTTAAAGATGCAAATTATTGTGATTTTAATCATTAAGCCAAAACACATTCATAAATTTTTAATAGTGAAAATTTAGAAGTAAGAGAAGGAATAAACTCTTGAATAAAGCATTCATTATGAATTCATATTGTCATTTTGACTATTAAAAAGTTTCACTATATTTACGGCATTATTCATACACTAATTTTATAATTTTGACCACTAGAATATCATCCAAGTGTTTTGGCCAGATAATACAACTACCACCTGTTCATGATACCCTCACAAGTAGTTTATTTATTATGGCTTTACTTTTAATTTCAATCACTAGAATATGTCATTAAGGGACTTTAATATATATGATAATATAACATAATCTTTGTGTTCATAGTTCACTAAATAATAAAATAAGATAATTATTACATTCCTTCTTATTGATCGTGGCTACTAAAATATTATTTTAAAAAATTTAGAGATATTTAAGAAACTATAGTAGTATTTTTAAAATTTTGATAATGCTTTAATTGTTCTATGGCAAAATGCTCTAGATAATAAATACTTTTTAATACATTTGAATGATTAAGATGCGTGGAAAATGGATGATGAGAGTGATTGGCTCCACTGCCAGTTCTCTGCAACTGTAATGGAGATCAATGTGATCTGTAAAAAGCAATAAAAAGATAATACTAAATAGTCAGTATTTGACTGTCTAAAATAAATAAGTAAAAAAAATTAAAAATTTTAATTTAATATCCTTTTTTAATTTTATCCTTTCTTATTTATTTTCCTATTAAATTGTTTCATTTTCTATTTATTTTCATATTAAATTAATTTTTAACTTATAAAAATATATAAATGTATTATTAATTTTTTTATAATTTTTAATATCATTTTTAGAAGTATCTAATTCCAATTATATTCTTTTTTATTTATTACATACTAAATTATATTTTTTTCATATTTATTTTTTTATTAAATTATTTTTTATTATTTATAAAAATATATTCTGGGTGGCCAGATTCTGGCCATCCAGCTTTCCTGATTTAAGAAAGTAGGTAATTTGAACATATTTTCGTGGAAATAGGATCTAATCAATTGTTCTTAAAATTAATTAATTTGAAAAATTAAATATCTAATATTAATTAATGAATAATGATCAAAGTTAATATCCCATGGATTGTATGGTGGTAAAGGATCAACTTTAACATTTTCATAAGTATCCTAGTACGTTTTAATTTGCTCAACCGAGTCAAGTTAAATTTCATAGTGTTTGATTCTTGTATCTAAATGTATAGAAATTTAGGAGCATAAGAAATTGAACGAAAAATACAGCAAGCGAGAAGGATAACAACGGGACGTGGTGCCTTATGACCTAATCCACATTCACTTAGTGGGGACATGCCACTGCCCAACCTCATGCCTCTGATCTTAATCACCTTTTCTGCAATGTGCTAGAGGCAGGCATGCATGAATGCATGCATGGGAGTACACTTGCGCTGCCAACCCACAAACACTCTGAAAGGAACTTTGAAGCAACCGATCGATCGACCATCGGCTTTTGCTTCATCTTGAAGAAACACGTACGCATGGCTGGTTTAATTAGCTAGGATGATGCAAAAGGATAAGGGGGCCGGGGATTCAGAAACATCGATCATGGGCTTGTCCTGTAGTTCGCATCATTGGTTTTGGCATGTCTACAAACACTACTGCGCAGCTCAGTGTCCGATCAATATTCTCGTCCGGAGGATCTGCGGTGGCAATCATGCATCCAATTAGTTTTCTGAAAAATAAAATAAAATAACTTCTTTTTAATATATATATATATATATATATATATGGTAAATTACAGAAAACTCCCCAAAATATTGTCGTCGATCTCCTTAAATCAGCTAAAATTTAAATTCAAATTCTGAGAAAATAGGCATGTGTTAATCTTAAATCGCTTTGACTTATTTGATCACTAAAAGAGGCATATTATACTACAAAAATTTCAATGAATAGCGACGGATATAAATTATCCGTCGCTAATATTGCGATAGATGTCAAAACCCTAACAATAGCGACGGAATTAATCAAACCGTCGCTATTAGCGACAGAGAATTAAATTATTCGTCGCTAATGGCGACGAACAAGTTACTTCCGTCGCTAAATTAGGTTAAAATTGCGGGCTCCTCCCCCCCCCCCGCGGTCGCATGATCAATTCTTCCTCTCTCCCGTCTCCGTCGCTTCTCTGTCATCCCCGACGCTTCTCCTCCGGCGAATCCTCCTCCGATCACAGGTATGCTATTCACTTCTCCGTCGTCCCCGGCGCTTCTCCTCTGGCGAATCCTCCTTCGATCACAGGTACGCTATATTAGGTTTTCTGCGCTCTTCCTCCGGCTTGTTTTCTGCTTTCGCGGTGCGACCTTCTCATTCCGGCAGCTCCGGTCAGGCGCGGCCATGCGGGGCCAGGCGCAGACAGTCACAGCCACGTGCGGCCCGCCGCGGCGGCAGCTGCCGCCAACCTCAACTGCCGGCGGGCGCAGCAGCCGCCGACCGCAGGTGTCGGCGGGCGCAGCTGCCGCCGACCGCAGCTGCTGTCAGCGGCGAACCTTAATTGATTAATTAAATGATTAATTTCTTAAATAATTATGAAGGATATTTAATTAGGATAATTTTGTATCCTAATTAATTTTCATTAGTTAAGATCAATATGAAATTTGATTATGGATCATAATATGTCTTGTTTGATTAATTAGACTAATTTTATTTGATTATTAGACTAATATGTCTTGTTTGATTAATTAGAATAATTATGGTTGATTAATATTTATTTGGTTAATTCGATAGTAATTTAGGATCTAAATTAGATTAATTGTGTTCGATTAATTTGGTAGTATCTTAATTAATTTTTGAAAGTTAGGATATTAATTTGTATTTGATTAATTAGAAACAAAGTTGGATAATTTAGATTGTTATTTGTAGTTGATAATGGATTTTTATTTGTGGTTGATAATTCAGATACAGTGTATCCAGACAAGGCATCAATGTATAATAGGTTAGATAATGGATTTATCCGTGAAGAATTTTTTGCTGGAGTGGAAGAATTTGTGAACTTTGCAAAGTGTCATCCTGAATGTTTGAATGACACCGAGTTAAAGTGTTCATGTAATCAACGCAAATGTAAAAATACATGTTTCCGTGATGAGGATACAGTGAAAACTCATATCTGTAGGTATGAGTTTGTTCCAGATTATTACAACTGGTATTGTCATGGAGAGCCGTATGTATTTTAATCTGTTGGACCTTCTGTTGCTTCATCATCGAACTCAATTAGTGCAGAGACATCATATAGGCCTGCTGATGCAATGAAATCAATGATTTATGATGCAATAAATGCATTTGATCAATCAAATGTAGACCAAGTACCTACTTCCAAAGTTCAAAAAATGTATAACATGTTAAAAGCTAGTGAAAGAGAAGTATGGGAAGGTATTCCTTCTAGTTATTCTCAATTGTCTGCTACTGCAAGATTATTGAATATGAAGGTGGAACATCATTTATCAGATCGATGTTATGATGACATATGTCAACTTATGTCAGAGTTGCTTCCAACAGATAACTGCATGACTGATAGTTTCTGCAACACTAAAAAACTAATTAGACTTGAGTTTGCCAGTTGAGAAGATACATTGTTGTGTACGTCAATAATGGCATGATCTATTGGAACGAAGATAGTGATTTGATGGAATGTAAAATGTGTAATCATCCTCGTTACAAGCATAGTACTCACATGGTAAATCAGAAGAAGAAGAAAAATATTCCCTACAAAGTCATGTATTACTTTCCTTTGACTTCTAGACTCCAACGTTTGTATGCATTAGCAGCAACAGCAAGTCATATGATTTGACATCAAAACCATAGAAATGATAGAGACATTATGTGTCATCCTTGTGATTCCCATGCATGGAAACATTTAGATTCAACATTTTCTTCCTTTGCTATGGAACCACGTATGTAAGACTTGGACTTTCTGCAGATGGATTTCAGCCATTTGGAAGTTATGGACAATAATATTCATCATTGCCAGTTATCTTAACACCATATAACTTACCACCATGGATGTGCATGAAAGATGAATTCATGTTTCTTACCGTGCTAATTCCAGGTCCTCATAATCCAAAAGGGCAAATAGATGTATTTTTGCAACTTTTGATTGCTGAGCTGAATTATTTATGGAATATAGGTTCAAAGACGTATGACATCACAAGTTTATCAAACTTTATAATGGATGCAACATTGTTATGGACCATTAGTGATTTTCTTGCATACTCAATGTTATTAGGATGGAGCACGGCTGGAAAGTTAACATGTCCACATTGTATGAGTCAGTCAGATGCATTTTCTTTGCCTTGCAGTGGAAAGATTTCTTGGTTTGATAATCATCGAAAATTTTTACCTCTTGATCATTCGTTCAGAAGAAATAAGAAATATTTCAAAAGGAATGAAGTGGTTAGGAAACTACCCCAGTTGGGATGTCAGGCGAAGAAATGTTAAATGAAATTGTTAGTTATGGATTTCTACCAGTATATTAGGATGATTCAGATGATATCAACAAGTACATTATTAGAGTCGACAAATGTGGTTGGAGGAAAAGAAGTATTTTTTGGGAGCTTCCATATTGGAAATATTTACTCATTCGGCATAATTTGGATGTTATGCATATTGAGAAAAATTTCTTTGATAACATCATTAATACTGTGTTGAATGTTCATGGGAAAACAAAAAATACAACAAAATCACGTGAAGAATTGAATCAATTAGTTAGCAAGCCTGAGTTGCATCAGAATAAAACAACTGGTAAATATCCCAAGGCTTGTTATACATTGGACAAAGAAAGTAAGCAAACAATGTGTTCTTGGTTGAAAACCATAAAATTTCCAGATGGATATGCCTCTAATATGTCTTGTTGTGTGGATACAAATAGATTTAAAATGGTTGGACTTGGAATGAAGAGTCATGATTATCATGTGTTCATACAAAGATTAATTCCAATAGTTATCCAAGAATTACTTCCTAATAATGTTTGGCAAGCACTTACAAAATTAAGTCTTTTTTTTCAAAAATCTGACTTCCAAAGTTATTACAGTATCAGATATGTTACGCCTTTAGACAGAGATTCCATTAATAATATGTAAGCTTGAGCGAATATTTCCACCAAGCTTTTTTGATTCAATGGAACATCTGCCTATTCATTTACCTAGCGAGGCACAGATAGGTGGTCCTGTACAATACAGATGGATGTATCCTTTTGAAAGGTTTCTTAGAAAATTAAAGAATAATGTGCATAACAAAGCAAGAGTTGAGGGATCAATATGTAATGCATATCTGGTTGAAGAAACAAGTTCATTTTGCTCGTATTACTTTGTTGAAAATGTGAAAATCATACATCGAAAGTGTCCACGCAATCAAGATGGCATTCCAACATTTGACCTAGATATTCTTTCTATTTTCAAGTATCCTAGAAGAGCATTGGGTGTATCTATATCTAGACGGTTAAATGACCAAGAATATCATGCTGCCAGGACATATATCCTCTTAAACTGTGAAGAGGTCAACCATGTTGGAACTTGGATGGCTAGAGAGGGGGGGGTGAATATAGCCAGACACACAAATCGCTTGTGTTGATGCAGTCTGGCCCTGATTGTTGTTTTGGTGTTGACACCGATTTTAGTTTAGGTGGATGATTATTGATTATGATTAAATCCTGATCGGGAATCAGGCATGGTATGAAAAATCCTAGCTTGGAGGGCTAGGTGTTGGAAAATCCTAACCTGGAGGGTTAGGTGTTGAAAATCCTAGCTTGGAGGGCTAGGTGTGTGAAAAGTCCTAATTCGGAAGAGGTGGGTGAAAAGTCCTAGCTTGGAGGGCTAGGTGAAAAGTCCTAACTTGGAGGGTTAGGTGCAAATTCCCATCTTGGAGAATTAGGTGAAAAAGTCCTGGCTTGGAGGGTCAGGTCCTAGCTTAGAGTGCTAGGTTTGGAAAGTCCTAATCCGGAAGAGTTGGGTGAAAAGTCCTAGCTTGGAGGGCTAGGTGAGAAGTCCTAACTTGGAGGGTTAGGTGCAAATTCCCAACTTGGAGGGTTAGGTGAAAAATCCTTAGCTTGGAGGGCTAAGGTGGATGAAACCCTAGCTTGGAGGGCTAGGTTGGAGCCCCTGGATCGGTCTGGTGACCGATCAGGGAGTTGGCACGGTGCTCCTTCGTGGATCGGTCCGGTGACCGATCCAGCGATGACTGATCGGTCTGGTGACCGATCAGGGAGTATGCGTTTCACCCATTGCTTTGCTCCTGATCGGTCTGGTGACCGATCAGGGAGCAAACAGTGAGGTTGAGTTCCCTTGCTGAACTGCTCCTGATCGGTCTGGTGACCGATCAGGATCACTGTGCAGATCATTCTAGAGAACGATCCAACATCGCAGGTTCCTCTCTGTGATCGATCAGGACGGAGCCTGATCGGTCTGGTGACCGATCAGAAGGTTTCCTGATCGGTCCGGTGATCGATCAGGAGGTCTGGACTGCGAAGCTCAGAAATCGCCCGATAAAGGGGTGGATCGGTCGGGTGATCGATCCACAACCTGGGATCGGTCTGGTGATCGATCCAGGTGAGTCCCAAAGAAATTACGATTTCTAATCAAGCGTTGGGGACCGATCAGGACAGAGTCTGATCGGTCTGGACCCAGCCTGATCGGTCTGGTGACCGATCAGGAGGTTCTCCGATCGGTCCGGTGACCGATCACCTTAATTCAAATTGCACTGTCAGACGCTCTGATCGCGCCTGACCGTATCCGATTCTCTGCATCGCAGGCTCCTCTCTATGATCGATCAGGACGGAGCCTGATCGGTCTGGACCCAGCCTGATCGGTCTGGTGACCGATCAGAAGGTTTCCTGATCGGTCCGGTGATCGATCAGGAGGTCTGGACTGCGAAGCTCAGAAATCGCCCGATAAAGGAGTGGATTGGACGGGTGATCGATCTACAACCTGGGATCGGTCTGGTGATCGATCCAAGTGAGTCCCAAAGAAATTGCGATTTCTAATCAAGCGTTGGGGACCGATCAGGACGGAGCCTGATCGGTCTGGACCCAGCCTGATCGGTCTGGTGACCGATCAGGAGGTTCTCCGATCGGTCCGGTGACCGATCACCTTAATTCAAATTGCACTGTCAGACGCTCTGATCGCGCCTGACCGTATCCGATTCTCTGCTGATTACATCTGATACTTGATTTACTGTGTGATATGCTGCTCTAACACTCTGATTAAGCTGCAGGTGACAGGGGAGGATTCAAACACTCAAGGAGAAGTCAATGGATGCTTTTCTTGGAGCAGGTTTGTCCGTTTTCCATCTCAGGTTGCAACGGCTGGAGCTGCAGACTGGAGCTGCCGACTGGAGCTTAGCTGAGGGGAGCTCAGGAAGTCCAGGGAGGGCTCAATGGTAGCTGGCGTTGGCAGGGAAGCAGCTGGAGGCTGCAGGAGATGTTGTCACCTGGTGCTGAGTGGAGAAACAAAAGGGCGGAAGAAGGCTTCGTTGAAGCAGAGTTCTAGAGTTTGCGAACTAAGTTCTGGCTGCGCTTTTTGTGTTCTCCACATCTAGCTTGTGCGTTCTAAAGTTTTCATCACCTTGAGCAAGCTACTGCAATCGAGAAGCAATCATCCATTACTTGAGCGCTTGAAGGAGAGAACAAGAGGCTTGGAGTCCGACAGCAGGAAGACACGAGGAAGGGTTTCTTGCGTGAGATCGCCGCTGGGTGGAGCTCAGGAAAGCTTGATGTGTTCTTGTCCTTGCTAAGTGTTTGAGTAAGATCCTTCTTGTTGTTTCTTTGTGCTTAAACTTAAATCTGTGATTGAAAAGCTGTGGAGAGGTTTCTCCACCGAGAAGGAGGTTGCTTTCTATCCGGTGATAACCGGGGCTTGATATGCCGACGATCAAGGGATCGCCCACCTTAAGGGCACGCCAAGGAGTAGGGGAAAGTTATCCCCAAACCTTGTAAACTCTCCTTGTTAGCGATCTTGCTAGTGTGTCGACTTTGCTTTCGTTCTCTATTTTCTGCTTACTCCGTGATTATTTCTTCCGCTGTGCTACTGATAAGTTTGAGTGCAGAAATTCGATTCGTGCCAAAGGTCTAAGTGATTGGCTATATTCACCACCCCCTCTCTAGCCATCCGGGTTCCAACAGCTTGCACTTTTACAGATTTCTGCACTTAGGGTTAGTAACACAGCGGAAGCAAAGGAAACAGAGAAATGCAGAAACACAGAAGAACAAAAACAAACTAAAGCAACAAACGAGATCGCTAACAAGGAGGGTTTACAAGGTTCGGGGATAACTTGCCCCTACTCCTTGGCATGCCCGTGAGGTGAGAGATCCCTTGATTGTCGGCAGATCAAGCCTCGGAAATCTGGATATCAAATGTAACCTCCTTCTCGGTGGAGTAACCGAGCTCCACTTAGCACAGATCTCACGCAAGAACTCCCTCTTCGTGTCTTCTTGCTGATAGACTCGCCAAGCTCCTTGTTTCTTCTTCCAAGCACTCAAGTATCAGAATGTTGCTCAAGAGATGGATCAAAGTTGTCGCAAGAACTCAACTGTTGAGAAGAGTTCACGTAGAGTTCTGTCTCAGCTCCTTCTCCACTCCACAGCTTAACCTGCTTTGCATCGCTAGCATCACCAGGTCACAGACGCTCCTCTGGAGCTCGTCAGCTGCTCACCTGCAATAGCCCAGCTATCCCTGACCTCCTCTGAACTCACTGAATCCCCTCCAGTCGAGCCCTAGGTCATCAGCTTCTCAGCCGTTGCAGTTCGCGCCAGAAGCCGTTGTTTCCTGCGAAGAAGAAATGGACAAACCTCCTCCAAGGAAAGACTCCCATTGACCCTCCTTGAGTGTTTGAATCCATCCCTGTCATCTGCACACTTAGCAGGTCATTAGCACAACAAATAAACAAAGAATCACATATCAGAACTAAATCAGTAGCGAATCAGCAGGCAATCAGACGTCTGACAGTGCTTTTGAATTAAAGCTGTCAGCTATTGATCGGTCACCGGACCGATCAGAGTGACTCCTGATCGGTCACCAGACCGATCAGGATGGGCTCAGACCGATCAGGCTCCAGCCTGATCGGTCCCCAGTGGGAAATCAGAAATCGTGACTTCTCTGGGATTGATCACCAGACCGATCCAAGTCTTTCTAGCTTCGCAGCCCAACCCTCCTGATCGGTCCCCAGACCGATCAGGGTGTGGCCTGATCGGACTGGTGACCGATCAGGACACTCTCCGACCGGTCAGGCTCCAGCCTGATCGGTTATAGTGAGAAGCTCGCGACAATTGATCGTTCACCATAACGATCTGAATAATATCCCTAATCGGTCACCAGACCGATCAGGAGCCGATCAGTAAGGTTCCCAAACTCACTGTATGCTCCCTGATCGGTCACCAGACCGATCAGGATCCGATCAGTAGGGTTCTCAAACTCACTGTATGCTCCCTGATCAGTCACCAGACCGATCAGACATAGCTGGATCGGTTACCAGACCGATCCACGAGGGAACTCCGTGCCAACTTCCTTGATCGGTCACCAGACCGATCCAGGCATGGTCAAATCTCCTCTAAGTCACGAGAACAAGCTTCCAGCCCATCTCTGACTCGTTCTTAGTCCCCCGGACCAAGACTCCGTGCCCAGTTTCACTCACCGAGACTTCAACCTAGCCGTCCAAGCTAGGACCTGGCCCTCCAAGCCAGGGTTTCATCAACCTAGCCCTCCATGCCTAGCCCTCCATGCTAGGACCTGGCCCTCCAAGCCAGGATTTCATCCCACCTAGCCCTCCAGGCTAGGACCTGGCCCTCCAAGCCAGGATTTCATCCCACCTAGCCCTCCAGGCAAAGACCTGGCCCTCCAAGCTAGGATTTCGTCCAACCTAGCCCTCCAGGCTAGGACCTGGCCCTCCAAGCTAGGATTTCATCCCACCTAGCCCTCCAGGCTAGGACCTGGCCCTCCAAGACAGGATTTCATCCCACTCTGTGCCCAGTCCCCGACCAGGACTTAATCTTAATCATCTCATTAACCTAAACTAAAATCGTTGTCAACACCAAAACAACAATCAGGGTCAGACTGCATCAACAAACCATACATAAGGTATTAGCTCCTGTTGTATTAAAGTACTATCCCATAATATAATTAAAATTCTGATATGATATCAAATTAACTTATATGTCAGGCTGTACGAACAACAATTGTACATTCAAAATCCATCTATATGTGCAAATGAGGTAGATAAGAAGATAGAAGATGAATTTGCATTTTGGTTTCAAATATATGTAAGTGAGTTAATATGTCATTTTATGTTCACACTTCTTGATTACATATTAATCTAATTTGATCAACGACTACTATTATAGATGAATGATCATAGAATTTCAAATATAGAAGACGAAAGAATAAAAAATCTCGCATTTGGACCTCTGCGTACTGTGACCGTCTTCTCCGGTTATTACGTGAATGGATACAGATTTCATGTGGGCCAACGTGATTCAGGAATGCTAACGTATAATTCTGGTGTTTGTGTCAAAGGATCAACAAACAACAATGATACTTAATTTGACTATTATGACAGGCTAGAGGAAATTATCGAGATTGAATACCCAGCGTTACCTTTCAAAAGATGTGTATTATTCAGGTGTTCTTGGTATGATCCTGTTAGTGATGTGAGAGAAGTGTCCTAAGGCAATCGCCTTATGATGTAAACATTTATATTAATAAATGATAATTCACTATTTGAGTATACATGTTTTGTGTATTTGATTAGGATCTTAAACTCATCTACTGAATGTCCGCAGTACAACTCACAGCATAAGAGAATTTGTGATGGGATCACAACTAGTGATTATCTCTAATGTGCAATTGTGAAGTATTGAAATTATCCCTAGTCGATGAATTGATAAAAACGGACACTATCAATTCTGTTGAGACTAGCATGGGTTATTCTCTAATCAGCTGATTCTCACTGGCTGGTGACATTGGGATGTCCGGAGATAAACATGGATGCTAGTTAAGGGAACTAGTTCATTGGAGTGACTAGCTGTAAGACTTCATATGGGAATCTACATGTAGATATGTCAATGAAGTTCTTACTGCAGCTTAAGTGCGATGTTCCTTTGACTTGCGGTGTTCAAGTCATCTTGGTCATGGAGACTTATACTTTAACATCTTAAGCAAGCATCTCCAAGGAGGTGTGGACCCAGGATGATTGGGTATAAGCCGAAGTGCCGGAAGATGTTTGAACAGCCTACAAAGGATTCACCACTCCTTGCGAGGAGATGTATACCCAGTCCTATCGTCGGATTGTTACTCAGAAATCTCTGGCCAGAGTATATCATGTTTAGAGTGCGAGTCTCTAAAATACATGAGAGTAATTAGAAATCCAATGGACGAGAAAGACACTACTTGGGCTAGGTGTGACATAGTCAGCCTAGTGGGGACTGACACCATAGACCGTGTCCTGAACCAAGTGGGTATAAGGTGGTGAAGGGAATGGGGCACGATTCATTAGAGCTGCTGAAGGGTTTCAGAATAATTTCTTCTGAGGTCAAACCGTTGATCTTTCAATTAATTGGGGATCATAATGTACTACTAGGTGCCACTCATGATCGTTCTATAATTGGTTGATTATAGACGGCCAACATAAATCGAAAGCCTATTTAGTCACACGCACTACGAGTAATCCGAGGGATTTAAAATGAGTTGAAAATTGGATTTTCCGATCAAAAGATATAAGTCGAATCTGAGTTAATCAGAGGCGCAATGGAAGCTAAAAATGGCTAAGTCTTTTGAAGGCTTATTGGGCGAATTAAATGAGTTTAATTCGCGACCGGTTCAGGTTGGTTTGGCCGGCCAAAGAGGGTGCTAACCCTCCTTGGATGGCCGGCCACATTAAAGGGAGAAACCATTTAATTTTGGTTTAATTAATAAAATAGATCTAGCGCGATTTATTTTATAAATTATGGATAAATAAATTTGTATAAAGAAATTTATATAAATAAATTTATAGAAATTTATTCTTTTTATGGAAGTTAAAATAATCCATGAATTGGTTTATTTTAATTTAATAAAATCAATTATGAATTGATTTTTCCATAATAAGAAAGTTTATAAATTTCTTATAAAATTTATTCCATAATAAAAGGAGAGATTAATTAGTTTTATTATAAAGTTAGTTATAATAAAATTCATAAGAGAATTTATAGGATAAATTTCTTATGATAACTAATTAGTTTTATTATAAAATTAGTTATAATAAAATTTGGTTTAAACGGAATAATTCATAAGAGAATTTATAGGATAAATTTCTTATGATAACTAATTAGTTTTATTATAAAGTTAGTTATAATAAAACTTGGTTTAAACGGAATAATTCATAAGAGAATTTATAGGATAAATTTCTTATGATAACTAATTCTGTTAATTCCGTTAATTCCGTTAAGAGGGAGACTTGACAAGGGAGATGCTACTATATATAGGAACTAAAGGCAAGCTCTTAATTCCAATTGAGTTGTCAAGAGAAGTAGCTCCCTCTCTCCCTCTTATTCTCTTCTCCTTCTCC
>JAGFNQ010000624.1:0-152881 GCA_024364735.1 Boesenbergia rotunda
TTTTGAGAAAGTAAACTAATTTACTTGTACCTCGCGTAACTCGAAGGAAGGGACGAGATCCAACCGTAAGCGTCCCTTGGAAGCTCCGCCTCTATTCGCGTCCACGCCGAGTTTTCTTCGGGATGACTTCGCAAAGCCACGAGTTTCGTGCCGACAAGAACTACTAGATTCTCCAAAGGCACAACAAGAATACCAAGAGAGAGATGGGAAGACTAACCACCAAATGAAGAACGGAATCAAGATTCCGGGAGGAAGGAAGGAGTTGCACCCGCTTCTTCTTCTTCTTCGGCAGCTGCTTGGTGGATGAAGCTCACGGCAAGAAAGGGGTCCTCCTTTTAGGGCCGGCGGCACTAGAGGAGGGAGAGGGAGAGAAGGAGAGAGAGAGAGGGCTTATTTCTAGATCTCTTAGATTGATTTCCAAGCCTTGCCTTGGTTCCTTTATATAGTAGCCTCTCAATCGCCAAGTCTCCTTTTTATGGAATCAATTTTATAAGAAATTTATCATATAAATTTTTCTATGATTTATTCCATCATGCCAAGTTTTTATCATAATTTAATTTATGATAAAAGCAACCATGTCTCCCTTTTTTTTCTTATGGAAAGAAATTTCTTTATATAAATTTCTTTATATAAATTTCTTTATCATGGTAAATCAATCCATTATTGATTTTATAAAATAAAATAAACCAATCCAGGGTTCATTTTAATTTCCATGAAAAATAAATTTCTTTATATAAATTTCTTTATATAAATTTCTTTATCATGGTAAATCAATCCATTATTGATTTTATAAAATAAAATAAACCAATCCATGGTTCATTTTAATTTCCATGAAAAATAAACCAAACCTTGGTTTATTATAAAATTTATATCATCCATAATTTTATAAAACAAACCACACTTGGTTTATTTTATAAATTGAACCAAACAATTTGGTTCTCCCCTTTTGATGTGGCCGGCCAAACAAAGAGGGTGGGGACCCTCTTTGGCCGGCCAAACCCAAGCCAAGATCATATGAATTAAACTCATTTAATTCGTCCAATAAGTCTTCAAAAGACTTAACCATTTTATGCTTCCGATGCGTCTCTGAAAAATTCAGATTCGACTTAACTCTCTTGATCAGAAAATCTAATTTTCAACTCGTTTTAAATCCCTCGGATTACTCGTAGTGCGTGTGACTAAATAGACTTTCGATTTATGTTGGTCGTCTATAATCAACCAATTATAGAATGATCATGAGTGGCACCTAGTAGTACATCATGACCCCCAATTAATCGAAAGATCAACGGTTGACCTCAGAAATAATTCTGAAACCCTTCAGCAGCTATAATGAGTCGTACCCCATTCCCTTCACCATCTTATACCCACTTGGTTCAGGACACGGTCTATGTGTGTCAGTCCCCACTAGGTTGACTACGTCACACCTAGCCCAAGCAATGTTTTTCTCGTCCTACGGATTCTAGTTACTCTCATGTATCTGAGAGATTCATACTCTGAACATGTGATGCTCTGGCCAGAGGCTTCGAGTAACAAACCGACGATAGGCCTTGGGTATACATCTCCTCGCAAGGAGTGGTGAATCCTTTGTAGGCTGTTCAAACATCTTCGGGCACTTCAGCTTATACCCAACCATCCTGGGTCCACACCTCCTTAGAGATGCTTGCTTAAGATGTCAAAGTATAAGTCTCCATGACCAAGATGACTTGAACACCGCAAGTCAAATGAACATCGCACTTAAGCTGCAATAAGAACTTCATTGACATATGTAGATTACCATATGAAGTTTTACAGCCAGTCACTCCAATGAACTAGTTCCCTTAACTAGCATTCATGTTTATCTCCGGACATCCCAATGTCTCTAGCCAGTGAGAATCAGCTGATTAGAGAATAACCCATGCTAGTCTCTACAGAATTGATAGTGTCCGTATTTATCAATTCATCGACTAGGGACAATTTCAATACTTCACAATTGCACATGTAGAGATAATCACTAGTTGTGAATTCATCACAAATTCCCTCATGCTGTGAATTGTATTGCGAACATTCAGTAAATGAGTTTAAGATCTCAATCAAATACACAAACATGTATACTCAAATAGTGAATATTCATTTATTAAAATAAATGATTACAATCATAAGGTGATTTCCTTAGGACACTTCTCTCACAATACTAACACTAGCCCTGCTAGGATTTTCCATTTCCAACTTCCCAATTAGGACTTCTACCTCCTAGCCCCGCTAGGACTTCCACTTCCTATTTTCTAACTAAGTCTTCATTGCCTAGCCCTACTAGAACTTCCACTGCCTAGTTCCCAACTTGGTATTTACCTCGCAAGTATCCAGCCAACCTTGACCTACTTGACCACTTTCTCACATATTGTCTTAACATTGAATCTCAATCATGAACCAACCCAAGCTTAGTCAAACTGGTGAACTTTAACACGAGGATGATTGCTCCAACAATCTCCCACTTTTTAATATTTGATAATATGCTAAGTTTGGCTAACCCATATTAGCCAACTTCCTTCTACATCCCATGCTAAAGCTATGTTGGAATGTTATAGTTCTATGATTTTGGAATGTTTTGGAACAGAGGTTTTTTTGAATTCTTACATACCTTCTGGATTTGGAGTTTACCTTTCTCATTATGGTATGGTGTTTGTAACTTCTTGTTTGGTATTACAAAAATTTTTAGAGAAGTAAATTTGGGTGTGGCTTGAGTTTATTACTGATAATGTTGATATATTTCCTTTTGTAAGTTGTATATGCTTGAATTACTTTATGTTTTGTGTTCTTGTAATTCTGTTGGAGTCTTATAAATCTGTTTTAGAAGGTTAGGTTTGGTCCCCTTCTAATATAGTTTTCCTTTTAAGGAATAATATGTTTTTTTAAAAAAAAGACTTAACCCTACATTCTCTCCCTTTGACATACATAAAAATCTTCTCCCTGAGATTCATTCTTTTATCATTCATGCTTCAAAATGAAGGTCTTATACCCTTACCATTGTCTTCAATGCTCAACCTTGAGCATACACCCACTATTCTTCAATAAATCATCTTTCTTATCCAAATTATGCCTTTAAGGTGTAACTCCCCTCAAAGCATACTCTAACTTCTATCATTGCACTAACAATGATTTGGAGTTCTTAAACCTTTAGGAACATCCAAAATTGAACTTATGAAGTTAAAAATTCACCATTAAATATAAACCTCCTCCTTAACTTCACATTCGTCCTCTTTAACCATTCTATTCTCATTTTCATCAAGAAAATACCCTCAAATACCTGTTCAAGCATTTCATAAGATAAGGAATAGTCAAAATACCAAACGCGGCTAATCCACTAAATAAACTTATTTCAACATAAATCAGCAGCTCTTAATCGATTTAGGGTTGTGCTAATCGATTGGCTTAAGCTTCCAATCGATTACAGAACCTACCAATCGATTGTGAATAATGCCTAATCGATTAGTGTTTCTGATTTCTCAAATATGATTTGTTGGATCGAGAGAAAATGATAGAGGGGGGTGAATATCGTTACTCGTTTCGGATTAGGAAATAGAGAATGCACAGCGGAAATTAAAACAAACAAACGCAAACACCAAGGTTTTACTTGGTTCGGAGTCGCGGTCGGCTCCTACTCCAAAGCCCAAGGTCGTTGACCGTTTACTGCGGGCAATACTATAATCGCGTAAAACAGTTTACAAAAGGATGATTACAATGATAGTGCAGTAAAAAAAACACAGCTCTTTGTTACCGACGTCCGGTGTGGAATGTATCTTGGAGCAGAGGGACGTCGTCGGCGCTTGTATCTTGAGTTGGGAGGTTTCTGTAGCAGAGCGCCTCGAGTAGAAGAGCGTGAAAGCTTTGGAAGACTTGATTGTTAGAAGCCTCTATTTATAGCACTTCGGGGCGCCCTGAACGTTGGGGGCGCCCCCCCCCCCCATGTGTCAACCGTTCCGGAATTACCTCGGTCAGCCCTTATCCCACTCGAATAGGGCTGAGGATTGACTCTGGGGGCGCCCGAGATGCTGGGGGCGCCCTGGTTGACCTTTTCAGCGAGCTTCTCGGCTGGATAAGAGTTATCCGCTTTGGTGGCTTGAGTGCGGGGCGCCCTGAACACTGGGGGCGCCCGGGAGCAGGGGGGCGCCCGGGAGTATGGGGGCGCCCCGCCCAGTGAGCTTCTGAAGCGTTTCGTGCTCAACTTGTTTTTCCTTCACCTTGGGGGCGCTCGGGACACTGGGGACGCCCTGCCCAGCTGCTGCCTCTCTCCTTTGAGGCGTTTTGAGCTGCAGAGACTCGTTCCTTTGGTCCTACATCCAGGGTTAGTTGCAAATACAATAAGGCAAGAATATGTTATGAGTATACAGCCTTAGCTGTCTTGGTTCTGACTTTGGGTCTCCAAAATGGAGCCCTAGGTCGAACCGACGCCTACTGTTCCCTCGACGGGGAACGCGTCCCCACCTACTCCTCTCAGGAGAATTTACCTGTTGCCAACCGGCTCCTCCGGTTGGACTTTTGCCTAGCCGTCCTTTGCCAGGTCTTGGATACCAGGCTGTCCTTCGCCCGGTGCCTAGCAGTCCTTCGCCAGGTCTTCGGATCCTGGCAGTCCTTCGCCAGGTGCCTAGCAGTCCTTCGCTAGGTCTTGGATCTCAGGCTGTCCTTCGCCCGGTGCCTAACAGTCCTTCGCTAGCTCTTCGTATCCTAGCAGCCCTTCGCTAGGTGTCCAGCTGTCCTTCGCCAGGACTTAGGGTTTCAGTGCCTAGCATTCCTTCGCTAGGTGCCTAGCATTCCTTTGCTAGGACTTCAATCTGCACACTCAAGCAGCATGTTAGATAACAAATAAGACTTAACTTTTGAACCCTTTGCCATTTATCAAAACACAGGTTCGACTTAGGTGCTATCTGCACCAACAATCTCCCCCTTTTTGATTTATGACAACCTGATTCAAAGAGTTAAGTTAATCAGAGTAGATGATAAGATAGTTTAGTTCCCTCCCCCTGGAAGAAATCTCCCCCTAGGTTTTTCAAAGTTTCATGGTGTTTGAAAAATTTCTAAGTCAAAATAATGGAAATAATTTTTCAAAACTTAGAAGATTTTTCAAAAGGAAAATTTAAAAAAAAAATTATACTTAGAAATTTTAGAAAAGATATTTAGTGAAAATGTTTCTAAAACATCTTTTGAGTTTTTTGAAAGTACTTTTAAAAGGTTTTTGATCTCTTTAGTACTTCAAAACTTTTCTAGGGAAGCTTAGAAATAAGTACTTAGTGATATTTTGAACATAGCTTAAGTCTAGAAAATGCTTTCTTTTGAAAACAATTTAGAGTAAGTACTTTTGAAAACAACTTTCTTTTGAAAATAATTTAGACTAAGTACTTTTGAAAACAGTTTTGGAAGAAATAGGTTAAGTACTTTGAAAGAGTAAAATAGAGTAAGTACTTTTGAAAGCAGTACTTTTGAAAGCAGTTTTGAATAGACTAAGTACTTTTGAAAGAGTTTTGAAAAGAAATAGACTAAGTACTTTTGAAGGATAGAGTAAGTTGAAATAGACTAAGTACTTTTTTTTTTGAAAAACAAATTTTAAAGCTTTTCTCCTTTCCTATCTCTCCCCCTTTGCTATATATAAAAAAAACCAACCAATATAGCAAAATAACAAATATCTTGCATAATGATATAACCGAATAATGTGCTGTACTGAACCAATGCAAGATAAACTGAATCAAACCAATTTAAATTTTCTCTGTAGGGACCTGTCTAACTCAATTAGCTACTTACTAACTATTATAAACAGTAGTTTTCACTAGGGTTAGTCGAGTTAAGTGTTCCGTTCAAGTTAGATTGTCTAAGCTTGACACTTAACTTGATTACTGTTAAGTTGTATTTTGTCCCCTAATTACTGTAGATGCACTAACTTAAAGCATCTTGAATTAAGGCAAAGACCTAAGCATCTCAACCCATTCTAGGTTATCAATCAATAGTATCCTAAGGTGTTTGTGAGATGCTGGCTTCTAAATCTATAGGTACATGCAGTTCTAGGGTTAGGGCCTAGGCTAAGTCCATTTGCGAAAGAAAGCCTAGTTTTGAAGGGGGTAGTTTTTCAAGAAAAACTAAGTTGAAAAAAAAACTGTTAAAAAAACTGATTTTGAAATTCAGTAAAGTAATTTTAAAACTATTTTTAAAAGCTGATTTTTCAAATCAAAAGAAACCAAAAATAGAGTAAACCTATTCTACTAAGCATAATCCTAACTGCCTTCTTAGTGAGCTGAACTCAGACTCAGGTAGGGGTTTTGTGAATATGTCAGCTAAGTTAGATTTAGAGTCTATATGCTTAAGGACTATTTCACCCCTAGCTACATGATCTCTTACAAAGTGGTGTTTAACTTCTATATGTTTAGTTCTGGAATGTTGGATTGGATTTTTAGTTAGGTTGATTGAGCTAATATTGTCAATGTAGACCTGAGTTTGAGTGTAGTTAAGCTGGAAGTCTTTGAGAGTGTGTATCATCCATAAGAGTTGTGCTACACACTCTCCTAAAGCTACATACTCAGCTTCAGTTGTGGATAGAGCTACACAGTGTTGTTTTCTGCTGCACCAACTTACTAGATTATTTCCTAACAGTTGGCAGCTTCCACTTGTGCTCTTTCTATCTAATTTACAACCCGCGTAGTCAGAGTCCGAGTATCCCGACAATTTGAAGGTTGAGGTCCTAGGATACCAAATCCCTACATTTAGGGTGCCCTTGACATATCTCAGTATTCTTTTTAGGGCTGCTAAGTGTGTTTCCTTAGCACAGGTTTGGTATCTAGCACACATTCCTACAACAAAAAGGATATCAGGTCTGCTTGTTGTAAGGTACAGTAGACTTCCAATCATACTTCTATAGAGTTTAAGGTCGACTGGTTTGCCATCAGGGTCACTATCTATTTTTATATTCGTAGTCATGGGGGTACTTATGCTTTTAGAGTTGTCCATTTTAAATTTCTTTATTAGCTCTTTAGCATATTTGGATTGATGGACATAGTTTCCATCTCTAGTTTGTTTAATTTGTAACCCTAGGAAAAAGTTGAGCTCACCAACTAGGCTCATTTCAAACTCGTTTTCCATTATTTTCACGAATTCTTTTAAAAAATTAGAGTTGGTGGACCCAAAGATTATGTCATCGACATAGATTTGGGCAATAAAGATTTCTTTTCCTAAGGTTTTAATAAATAAGGTTGAGTCAATTTGACTTTGTTTAAATTCTTTAGAAGTTAGGTAGGTTGATAGACGTTCATACCAGGCCCTAGGAGCTTGTTTTAGTCCATAGAGTGCTTTAGTAAGTTTGTAAACATAGTCAGGTATTTCTAAGTCCTCAAAACCAGGGGGTTATCCTACATAGACTTCTTCCTTAATGAATCCATTTAGAAAGACTGACTTTACATCCATTTGGTATAGTTTGAATCCTTTATGGAATGCAAAGGCTAATAACATCCTAATGGACTCAAGTCTAGCTACTGGGGCATAGGTTTCGTCATAATCTAACCCTTCTACTTGACTGTATCCTTTTGCTACTAAGCGGGCTTTATTTCTAACTATTTCTCCTTGATCATTTAACTTATTCCTAAAAACCCACTTAGTGTCAATGACGGATTTGCCCTCAGGTTTAGGTACTAATTCCCAGACTTGGTTTCTTTCGAATTGGGCTAACTCTTCATGCATAGCTATGATCCAATCAGGATCAGGTAAGGCTTCCTCTATAGTCTTAGGTTCAATTTTTGAAATCATGGCTATCTGACTAAGATTTCTATAGGAAGACCTAGTTCTGACTCCTAGAGTTGGATCACCCATAATTTGATCAGATGGGTGACTAAGTCTGGGTTTCTTGGTTTTTCATGGACTTGGTTCAGCCTCAGGTCCGGCTAGTTGATTTGGTTCAATGTTTGGTTCAATGTTTGGTTCAACATTTGGTTCAATTGACTCAGAAGTTGGTTCAATATTTAGTTCATTCAAGGGTTCAATTAAGGGTTCAATAGTTGGTTCATTATCTTCTTGATCAGCATTTGATGAAGTTAGGTCTGGATTATCAGATTTTGTGTTGATTTCTTCATTAAATATTAAGTTTGTTGTTTCTTCAATTTTCTTAGTTTGTTTGTTGTAAACCCTCTAGGCTCTACTTGTGGTTGAATATCCTAGGAAGATGCCTGGGATTGACTTAGACTGGAATTTCCCTAGATAGTCCTTGGTGTTTAGGATATGGACTTTACATCCAAAGACCCTTAGGTAGTGTAGATTTGGAAGTCTATGGTAGTATAATTCATAGGGTGTTTTGTTGTGTCGCTTGTTAATTAATACCTTATTTTGGATGTAGCAAGCCGTACTAATTGCTTCTGCCCAATATTGGTTAGCTAAGTTGAATTCATTGAGCATAGCCCTAGCGGCTTCCTGTAGGGTTCTATTTTTCCTTTCGACTATGCCATTTTGCTGGGGGGTTCTAGGACACGAAAATTCATGTATATACCCATTTACCTTACAAAATTCCTTGAACCGTTGATTTTCAAATTCTCCCCCGTGGTCACTTCTAAGTCTTTTGATTTTAGTATCGTTTTGATTTTCAATTAACTTACAGAATTCATTAAATAGGTTTAGGGTTTCATCTTTGGTCTTTAGAAATCTAACCCAAGTAAACCTAGAGTAATCATCAACTATTACTAAGCAGTACCGGTTTCCGCTTAGTGACTTGGCTCCATGTGAATCAAATAGGTCAAGGTGCAGGAGCTCAAGTGTGGTTTGAGTTTGATCAGATTGGATTAGTTTGTGATTAGACCTGGTTTGTTTACCTTGATTACATGATTCACATATTAAGTTTTCATGATTTTTAATTTTAGGGATACCTTTAATTAGGCCAAGTTGGGTGATTTTTGAAATTATTCTCAAATTTGTGTGACCTAATCTCCTATGCCAGAGCTTTGATTGTTCTGACTGAGTTAACATACATTTAGGTACTAGGGGTAGGTTTATAGTGTAAACATTATTTTTTCTAGTGCCCTTAATTAGGCAGTTAGAATTGTTGAAAGTAACTACATAACCAGAATCACACAACTGACTTATGCTAAGCAAGTTAAAATTGAAATTTTCAACCAAAAGCACTTTCTTAATAACAAAGTCAGATTTAAGTTCAATATTACCTAACCCAATTACCTTGAGCGTAGCATTGTTGCCAAATGCCACTGAGCCTAGGTTCTTGAACTTAAGTTTGGTGAATTTCAATTTATCTCCAGTCATGTGTCTGGAGCAACCGCTATCCAATATCCATTGGTCCAAATCTTTATGTTCCTACACATAAAGAGTTTTGTTGATTTGGATCCAATTAGAATCAGGATTAGCCTAAATTGATTTTCACAGCCTAGTCTGTCTCACCCAAATCTAGGGTTATCAATCACGTTAGCCTTACAAGTTTTGTGAGATAGGTTTTGGTAGGTAAAATTATTTTTAAAAAATTATAATTTGAAAAACGTAAATTAATTTTGAAAACAATTGAATTTATTTTGAAAAGAATGTTTGAATCTACAACTAACTGAAGATTTGTGTTAGATTCGAATTTGACAGAGACTAATTTGAATTGAATTTCAAGGATTGGCTTCCAGGTCTTGGCGAGGCACTAAGCCTTCTTTGGCCGTAGCCTTATTGGATCATCAACCCTTTCCTTGACAAAATATTTCAATGAAATTTCATTTTCAAAATTAATCTTTGAGAAATTCTGGTCCAACTAGTTTGGGTCTTGGATCGGTAGCTTCGGCTAGTTCCGCCAAAATGGCTTCCCTAACGTACTATCATCTCACCTCCACCCAGTACTATATTGTCAAATTTCAGTTAAGTTGGTTCGGTCCTTAAACTAATCAGTCCTAAATCTAAGCATGGTAAATTGCAGAAATTAAATAAACAAGCAAGCATGCAATTTGAAAACAAAAATTGAATTTTATCTAACAATAAATATAGTTTTTAATTTGGCTCCCCCTGGACTAAAGCCACGATAATGGTTAGGCAAGATATGAATCTTGTCCTTGGGGATCCAATACTGATTTGATCCAGTTTGTTTGTTCAGGCATAGTTTGGGTACCCATGCCTGAGCTTTAGTTCTGGACTGGTTCAGTACAGCGTAGTAGGATCTTTGTCTAGATTTGGTTATGTATCCTAGTCCGGATCAATTTAGAACCGACTTCTGTTTTCCAAGAATCATATCAAGACCCTTGGAACCAGAAGTGAATCGTTCTAAAGCTGATCTAAGGTCCTTAACTTGAGTTTTCAAGGAGGAGTTCTCTTTTTCAAGTTTTTTGACTTAAATAGAGGTTCCTTCTTGAACCTTCTCAGTTAAAGGTCTAGAGTCAGCTCTCTCTTTCAGGAGTTTTATTTCCTGTCGGAGAGATTCGACTCAGAGTTTAGCTTTCGCCAAATCTCGAGAAAGATACGAAATTAACTCATTTAATTGAATTCTTGTAAAACCACTTACAGTTATTTCGCCGTCCTCTGAGAATGTGAGTTTGCCATCGTCCGGCTCCGACTCTGAATCTATCTCTATTTCTTCTGAAGTGGTTAGTGCGAGCAGGTTCGACTGTGGGACCTCTTCTTCTTCGGAGGAGGAGGACTCGTCCCACGTTGCCTGAAGTGCCTTCTTCTTTCTTGTCTTCTTTGTTTCCTTTAGGTTGGGGCATTCAGTCTTGTAGTGGCCCTTCTTCTTTCACTCGTAGTAAGTTACATTGGGTTTGTTCTTTTCAGTTGAGGGTTCAGTTGGTTCTTCCTTTCTTCGGCTGGCTTTTCTTCTGTTAGTCTGGTTTTTTAGCTCTTTGTAGTAGTCGCGGGCTAGCCGAACCAACTTAGGCCGATTTCCCTCGCTATCTTCTGAGTCTGAATCTGAGTCAGACTCGGGTGCAGGTTGAGGCTTCTTCTTGATTGTCCTTCCAACTTTACCTGCAACAAAGGCAATACCTTTCTCGGCCAAATTGCAGTTAGCCTGTTCATGTAATTCAAGTTCAGAAAAAAGTTCATCTAACTTAATTTTGGAAAGGTCCCTAGAAACTTTGTAAGCATCTACCATAGATGCCCACAAGGTGTTTCTTGGGAAGGCGTTAAGAGCATACCTTATTAGGTCACGGTTTTCTACCTTGTGACCAATGGTGTGTAGACCGTTCATCAGCTCCTGAATTCTGGCGTGGAGCTGAGCTACTGATTCGTCTTCGTTCATCTTGATGGGGTATAGCTTATTTAGAAGAAGGTCCCTTTTGCTAATTCGGGTATCGGAGGTTTCCTCATGTAGTTCGATCAGCTTGCCCCACAGCTCCTTGGCACTGTTGAATGGACCAACCCGGTTCAGCTCCTCTTTTGTTAGACCGCATTGGATGGTCTGGGTTGCTTTCGCATCAGCTTCAATTCTTCTTTTTAGAGCGGTATCCCACTCAGTGTACGGCTGTGGTACTCCTTCAGCGTTCTTTGGAATCTCCAGTCCAGACTGGATGATTATCCACATGTCCACCTGAGTTTTCAGGTGGACCTCCATTCGACTTTCCCAGTAGGAAAAGTCTTCTCCACTGAAAAGTGGAGGACTGGCTGTGTTGAATCCTTCTTGCATGGCCATTAAGGATTTTATCTGTAAAAGAGAGAAAAGAAAGAAAAAATCTGTCCCAAGACTTGGTCTTGGATTAGTAGTGCATGATAAAGAAAATTAAGTATCGAGGGGTGTTGCACCGATCTCGATTAACGATAAGAATTCGAAAAAAAAACAAAATAATTTGACGAAAATCCAAAAAATTCTCAAACTGGTGGTTGCACCAAATTTGAGCTTCCCCTCTCTGATACCACTTGTTGGATCGAGAGAAAACGATAGAGGGGGGGGGTGAATATCGTTACTCGTTTCGGATTAGGAAATAGAGAATGCATAGCGAAAATTAAAACAAACAAACGCAAACACCAAGGTTTTACTTGGTTCGGAGTCGCGGTCGGCTCCTACTCCAAGGCCCACGGTCATTGACCGTTTACTGCGGGCAATACTATAATCGCGTAAAACAGTTTACAAAAGGGTGATTACAATGATAGTGCAGTAAAAAAAACACAGCTCTTTGTTACCGACGTCCAGTGTGGAATGTATCTCGGAGCAGAGGGACGTCGTCGGCGCTTGTATCTCGAGTTGGGAGGTTTCTGTAGCAGAGCGCCTCGTGTAGAAGAGCGTGAAAGCTTTGGAAGACTTGATTGTTAGAAGCCTTGGTGTTGGGTACTATTTATAGCACTTCAAGGCGCCCTGAACGTTGGGGGCGCCCCCCCCCCCCCCACGTGTCAACCGATCTGGAATTACCTCGGTCAGCCCTTATCCCACTCGAATAGAGATGAGGATTGACTCTGGGGGCGCCCGGGACACTGGGGGCGCCCTGGTTGACCTTTTCAGCGAGCTTCTCGGCTGGATAAGAGTTATCCGCTTCGGTGGCTTGAGTGCGGGGTGCCCTGAACACTGGGGGCGCCCGGGATCACGGGGGCGCTCGGGAGCATGGGGGCGCCCCGCCCAGTGAGCTTCCGAAGCGTTTCTTGCTCAACTTGTTTTGCCTTCACCTTGGTGGCGCCCGGGACACTGGGGGCGCCCTGCACAGCTGCTGCCTCTCTCCTTTGAGGCGTTCTGAGCTGCAGAGACTCGATCCTTTGGTCCTACATCCAGCAAATACAATAAGGCAAGAATATGTTATGAGTATACAGCCTTAGTTGTCTTGGTTTTGACTTTGGGTCTCCAAAATGGAGCCCTAGGTCGAACCGACGCCTACTGTTCCCTCGACGGGGAACGCGTCCTCACCTACTCCTCTCAGGAGAATTTACCTGTTGCCAACCTGCTCCTCCGGTTGGACTTTTGCCTAGCGGTCCTTTGCCAGGACTTGGATACCAGGCTGTCCTTCGCCCGGTGCCTAGCAGTCCTTCGCCAGGTCTTCGGATCCTGGCAGTTCTTCGCCAGGTGCCTAGCAGTCCTTCGCTAGGTCTTGGATCCCAGGCTGTCCTTCGCCCGGTGCCTAGCAGTCCTTCTCTAGGTCTTCGTATCTTAGCAGCCCTTCGCTAGGTGCCCATCTATCCTACGCCAGGACTTAGGGTTTCAGTGCCTAGCATTCCTTCGCTAGGTGCCTAGCATTCCTTTCCTAGGACTTCAATCTGCACACTCAAGCAGCATGTTAGATAACAAATAAGACTTAACTTTTGAACCCTTTGCCATTTATCAAAACACAGGTTCGACTTGGGTGCTGTTTGCACCAACATGATTTTTATCCAAAATTTAGAAAATCACATGTAATTCTACAATATTTGAAAAAAAATGAAACTTACGTAGACATTACTTATGTCATATACTACTTGGGAAAAATAGTTTTCTATGAAAATACTGTTGGATCATTAGAGATATGAGAGGGGGGTGAATCTATTCGTTTGAAATCCTTTCTTTTCAAACCAAATCAAAGTAGCAGCAGAATAGACAAACACAAAAATAAGAGATATATCTTTTTTACTTGTTTCAAAGTCTTCGTTGACTTCTACTCCAAGGCTAATGATCTTTGATTGCTTCGTTAGGCAATCCACTATAGTCCTATTCTCTGAAACCATTCGGAGAAAAGCAAACTCGTACAAAAGTAAGACGAGGATAGTATTCTACTATCCTTTGAATGTAATGCAAGTACAATAAACAAATTATACCAACAAGAAGATATGAACTTTTGCATAGAATGTCGATGAGCCTTTCGGCATCGTGATAGCAAATCTTACACAAGCAGAACCAACAGAAGTAGAATGAAGCAGAGAGAGAAGTGATATTGGCTATGATCTCGAGGTGCTCTTTTATGGGCAGCATTTAGTTGATTGAACTTTCGTTCGGTCGACTAAACCTATTAGTCGACTAAACCTCCATTTGGTCAACTGAACCATGTTCCTTCCTAGATTTCCTTAATTTATCAATCAACTAATCCTTTTGATCAGTCAACTGAATAAACTTTCCTTTTACATCTTTTGCACTTTTCAAATTGGATCAGTTGACTGATCACTTTTATCAGTCGACTAAAAAATTGATCTGTGCTAGAAAAAGTGGATTCTATCAACTGATCCCACTTTTCAGTTTGCTGAACCCCTTCCTTTACTGAACAACAATTCTAGATCTCTGAGTCATGGATGGGTGACATCTAACAAAACATGATTCTGAGTTTTGAGTTAAAAGTTATGATCCTTTGAAATTCAAATGGTCATGATTCGGCAAAACAAAGTTAACACAATAGATAGTATGCATGATTAAGATAGTAGAACCTGCCTAGATCTTAACTTAGTAACTTCTGTTGGTTTATTTAGTTAGATCAACGCTTAAGGTTTGTCTCTCTGGGACACGACCTCACTGCACTCTTCTCCAAGACTTATCTTAACTCACCTGCCAAATATCGGATCCTCCATACCTATTTGGACTACATTGCTTGGCATCAAATCTGCCTACCAAGCTTCCACTTGATCGGTATCGGATCCTCCAGTCCTACCAAGACTTCCTGCCATATGATAACCCATTTGATCTTCCTGGCAGATCACCTACCTAGTATCGGGTCCAGCTGATCTACTAGGGCTTTCTGAGTTGAACTTCCTACACACATGATCAACACATCAGATCACAAGAAGACTTAGCTTGAACCTTTGACAACATCAAAATAAAGTTCGATTATGGTGCTTCCTACACCAACAATTTCTCCCTTTTTGATGTTTAGCAACCTTGTTCCAAGTTAAGTTAAAATGTGTGATATTGTGGGATGCAGAATATTAAAAAGTAATTACTCCCCCTCAAGTAAACCTTTCCTTGAATGTGATATCTCATCCCCTTTGACTAACATAAAAAAAAAAGGTTATTGCACTAAGAAAAATCCATAAATTTCGAAAAACATTTTCAAGGTCAAAATAATTGTTAAGAGAATTTTTAAGTTTCAAAAAAGAGTATGTGAAAATTTTCTTAAATTTCAAATAGAGTTTTTAACTATATCAAAAATGAGTAAGTGAAAATTTTTTCCAAAGTATTAACTTAGAGTTTTTAACTATAAACTTTTAAAAATTTCAAGTTCAAGATAAATTTTTAAAATTTCTTAAAAATTTTGAAGCTTCAAAATAAGTTTCGAAACTTTCTATGTTTTTCAAGTAAGTTTTTGAAAATTTATCTAAGTTTTCAAAATAAGTTTTTGAAAACTTTTTAGCATTTCAAAAAAAGTTTTGAAAATTTTCTTACTTTTAACGAAGAGTTTTGAAATTTTTTCTAATATTCAAAATAAGTTTTGAAAATTTTCTATGTTAAAAAAATGAGGTGTTGAAAATTTCCTTAAACTTTCCAAAATGAGTGTTTGCAAATACTCTTATGTTTCAAAAATGAATTTTTAAAAATTTTCATAATTTTCAAAATAGATTTTATAAGTTCAAAATAATCTTTTTGAAAATTTCTAAGGTTCAATAAGTTTCAAAAATTTTCTAAGTTTCAAAAAAATAAGTTTTCAAAATAAAGTGTTAAATGCTCCCCCTGAATTATGTGATGATTTGTTTAATTGAAGTTTTGGATTAGTTTGAATTTAATCTCTTAAGTAAAATTTTAACAAAGTCAAATCTTATTAACTAACTATGGATTAATCGGAATTAACTTAAGTTAATTTTGAGTTAAATTAGATTGGTTTAAATTATTAAGTTCATTTAAACTTGGATTAATTTATTTTATATAAATTTGTTTAAAATTAAATTAATAATTGATTTAAATTAGGATTAATTTGCGTTAAGATTTTTAATTCTGAATTATCAAGTTAAACATAATTAAGGATTAATTATGGGGATTAATAATTTTAAATTAATGATTAAATATGATTGGGTTGAGCACCCTGTGGTTGACACGTGGACTGAAGAAACTATGTGGCAAGGTCCATTGAGTCTGAACGACTCTCTCTGTGGCTCCCGAGACCCCCTCGGGAAGGTAGACTCTCGAGACCACCTCGGGAAGGTAAACTCTCGAGACCACCTCGGGCAAGCCTACTCTTTTTTTTTTTTTTTGATTTACAAGGGGTATCCAGGCTTGCGCCCAACTAATCCGCTTGGCTGACCGGCTCTGTCCCAGAGCCTTCAATGAGAGTCCCCACCGGCCAATGAGGATAAATCGTGGGACGGAGACACGTGGCGACTTAAAGGGCAGCCCTACCCTTGAGATCACCCTAGGAAGACATGTCCGAGATCACCTCGGGAAGACAGACGCCCAGGACCCTCCTGGGCCAAAGGACCCCCGAGATCACCTCGGGGTAGCAGAGCCCAAGGAACATCCTATCCGATGGCCCAACCTCAAGTAACTGTCCCCTTTTTTGCGGATCTGCGGATAATCACCATCAATAATTATAGGATAATCATGACCCATGATATGCGGCCATTAAAGTCTTAATTGTCGCAACGGCCTGGATTTAATTGTTGCAAGAACCGTTACAATGATTATCCAATAATCGACAATCGAGGGCGTGGAGAGGAACGTGGAGACACGTGTGACCGCCACCTCAGGTATATAAGGTATTCCAACCCCCCAGGTAAAGGGGTTACGCTCATCTTACTCATACTTCTCCTTAGTTCTTTTCCTCCCACGGACTCTCATACTGACTTGAGCATCGGGCAATCTTCGGCATGTTCCCATTAACGCTCATGTTAATCTCGCAGGATAGGAGCTCTTCCCCTCTCATCATCCTCCTCGTGGGCTGGACTCTGGTGACTGACCACCTGTGTCGATTCCTTCGGGAACAAAATGTAGGATCGATGCACGTGAGAGGGGGGGTGAATCACGTGCGTTTTTCAAAAATCAAAGCGCTTTAAAAAGCGTGCACAGCGAAAACGAAGGAAACGAAAAACACACTAACACAGACGAATTTTACTTCATTCGGAGTCTTCGTCGACTCCTACTCGAAGGCCCAGGTCCCTCGGACCTTTCCGTTGGGCAATCCACTAAAACTCTCTATCGGTCAACCCCGATAGAGTAGGCGAGTACAAATGAACTTAAAGTGTGACAACCCCACACTTTCAAGTAATTAAGTGCAATAAAGTAATAAAAGAAATTCTTCTTTTTACCGACGTCCGGAGTAGGTCGACTCTTTCGGGGCAGCGGGACGTCGTCGGCTCGAAGTGTAGCGTTTCCGGAGCAAGGCGCGAGCGTAGAAGAACTTGAAAGCTTTGGAAGAAGTGTTGTTCTTTGAAGAGGGTAGAGGCCCTCTTTATATAGGGCAGGGGGCGCCCGACATGCTCGGGGCGCCCCCCACGTGGCTCTCGATCCCGTGCACCCTCCGGTCAAGGCTGATCTCTTCATCTTCGGGATCAGCTTTGACTGGGGCGCCCGACGCGCGCGGGGCGCCCTGTTTGACCAGTCAAGGCTTCATCTCCTTGGCTTCGCGAGGGCGAGCTTCGGCAGCTGGCAGTGAGGTGGCACAGGGGGCGCCCGATTCAAGCGGGGCGCCCCGAATAGCGCTGCTGTCGGGGCGTTTACCTCTCCGCTGACATTGGGTTGACTCTGGGGCGCCCGACACATCCGGGGCGCCCTGCTCAGCTACGGCCTCACTCCTTTGAGGCTCTCTGAGCTGAAAAAACACAGTCCTTCGGTCCTGCATCCAGGGTTAGTCCAAAACAAGGCTAGTACAATTTTATATGGACTAAAATTAGATACAATTCTAAGTTAATTAGATCCTGTCTCCCAGACCAGGATCTAACCAGGACTCAACTTAGATCACCTAAATGGGTCTAAGTTGGACCGCGCCTAAAGTCCAAGATTGGACTCGTCCTCACTGGGTCGCTCCTCCAGTGACTTACCTTACTTACCTATTGTGCAGCTCTACTTGACTACTTGACCCTACCAGGACTTCCTGCCAAGGCTCAACCACCTTGGTCTTCCTGCCAAGTCTCAACCAACTTGGTCTTCAGCCAGTTGTCAGGTCCCACGGACCCAACTGGACTTCCCGCCAGGACTCAACCATCCTGGACTTCAGCCTGATGTCTGGTCCTAAGTCTTTCAACCCTGCACACTTGGTAAAGAGGTTAAACACACACAACCCTAACTTTAACTACTTTGTCATACATCAAAACCCGAGTTTGACCGTTAGTGCAAACTGCACCAACAATCTCCCCCTTTTTGATGTATTGACAACTCAGGTTAAAGTTAGGGAAAAACTAGCAGATACATGCAAGTAAAAAAATAAGCATGAAAGTACATGGTAAAATTAAGTAGCAAATAGATTTTGCTTGCATTAACCCGAATTTTCTAAGCTTTAACCCTACTCTCCCCCTTTGTCATTCATCAAAAAACATACGTATATTAAGTTACGAAGAGTAGGATCCAAAGCTAAGTGATAGGGAAAACTAGACTTAGGTAACATGGATTAAGTAAGATAAATAGCCTAAGTGAAAAAAGGAACTCCCCCTAAATCAATTAACTTAGCTTTCAAAGCTAACAAATAGTTTTCTACAACATTATTTTTCAAATGAATTAGAAATATTTTCAAGGTTAAGCTTGACAATCTTTTTAAAAGAAAAAAAATTTCTCAAATAATACATATTTTTCAAAGCCAAAAGAAACTTTGCTACTGAGCTTTAAATCAATCAAAGTATTTTGATACTTTCTAGTATAAGAACAAGCTAATAATGGATTTTTAAAGAACATAAGTGTTTTTATTTTAAAGTTAATTTGAAAAAGGAGATTTGCAAGACCTAAAAATACGGATTTTTCAATGCTAAATAGGAATTGCAAGGAACTATTCATAAGCATAATAACTTTTAAGGGAGTAGAAATATAGGCTAAGTGTTAGAAAAAAACTAGTCTTAAATTTATTAACTTAGCTTTTAAAAAAAATTTTTTTTTTTTAGAAAATATAATATCAAACAAAATTTTAGGGATTAATATTTATCAAAATTTTCAAATGTGTTTTGTTAAAAATGACATTTTGAAAAAGTATTTTGACCTCAGCTCCCCCTGGACCAAGTAATGATTGTGGTCCCTTTTCATATGTCTAACTCTAGTTACTGACTAACTATCTAGATGATAGTAGTATTCACTGAGTTAGTCAAGTCAAGTAATAATGTCTAGCTCAGCTTTTAAGGCAAGACTACTTGACTTGATCACTGTAACGTTGGTATTTTACGCCCAGACTTACTGTGATGCACTGACTTAAGCATTCGGAAGTCCAGGCAGAGTCCTATGCATCTCACAACCGTTCTATGTTTTTGCAAACACAAACAAGGTAATCTTAATGTGTTTTGTGAGATGCGGCTACCTAAATCTATCGGTTCATGCAATTCTAGGGGTCAAGCTTAGGCTAAGTCTGCCAGTTTTGAAAATCAGATTTTGAAAGACAATAAAAGTTTTTGAAAACCACATTTGAAAAGTCCGTGTTTAAGTTAAATTTTGAAATATAATAAACTTTGAAAAACTAGTTTGAAAATGTCCATGTGTAAAAAAGTTAACTTAAGCTTATCAGGTCAGTCCTAGTCTATAACACACATTCCTATTAATCTTCTCAAGTTGCTAAATTCAGATTCAGGAAGTGGTTTGGTAAATATATCAGCTAGGTTAGACTTGGATTCAACATGGTTAAGTTCAATTTCTCCTTTATTTACATGATCTCTGACAAAATGGTGTTTGATTTCTATATGTTTGGTCCTAGAGTGGTGGATTGGGTTTTTGGTTAAATTGATTGAACTTAGGTTATCTATATAAATTTTGACTTTCTTAAAATCTAAGTTAAAATCTTTTAAGGTATGCATCATCCAAAGTAGTTGGGCTACACATTCACCCATTGCTATGTACTCAGCTTCAGTGGTGGATAGGGCAACACAGTGTTGTTTTCTACTAAACCAACTAACTAGTGAGGGTCCTAGAAGTTGGCATCCACCACTGGTACTTTTTCTGTCTAATTTACAGCCAGCATAATCTGAGTCAGAATATCCAATAAGTTCAAACTGGGCTGTTCTAGGGTACCAAATTCCTAAACTTTCTGTCCCTTTGAGATACCTAAATATCCTTTTAACTAGGGTTAGATGTGATTCTTTAGCACATGTTTGATACCTAGCACACATACTAACTGCAAAGAGAATATCAGGTCGACTTGCAGTTAGGTAAAGTAAGCTACCTATAGCACTTCTATAATACTTAAGGTCAACAGGTTTGCCATTTGTGTCACTATCTATAGTTTGATTGGTAGCCATAGGTGTCTTAATTTCTTTAGCACTATCCATTCCAAATTTTCTAAGTAATTCTTTAGTGTATTTTTGTTGATAGACAAAAGTACCTTCACTAGTCTGTTTTATTTGTAGCCCTAAAAAGAAAGTTAATTTACCTACTAAACTCATTTCAAATTCAGTTTCCATTATCTTTGTGAAATCTTGTAAAAAGTTAGAGTTGGTTGAGCCAAATACTATATCATCTACATATACTTGGGCTACAAAAATATCATTTTTTAGGGTTTTAACAAATAGTGTTGGGTCAATTTTGCCTTGGTTAAAGCCTTTAGAAACTAAGTAGTTAGACAGTCTTTCATACCAGGCCCTAGGGGCTTGCTTAAGTCCATATAAGGCTTTCTTAAGTCTAAAGACATAGTCAGGGTGTTCTAAGCTTTCAAAACCAGGGGGTTGACCTACATAAACCCTTCTTTAATTAGGCCATTTAGGAAGGCTGACTTAACATCCATTTGAAAAGCTTAAATCCCCTTATGGGTGCATAACTTAAGAGCATTCTAATGGATTCAAGTCTAGCTACAGGGGCATAGGTTNGCCTTCTTTGGCCGTAGCCTTATTGCATCATCAACCCTTTCCTTGACAAAGCCTTTTATTGAAAATCCATTTTCAAGTTACTCCTTGAAAGATTTTGGTCTAACTAGTTTGGGCCTTCGATTGATAGATTCGGCTAGTTCCGCCAAAACGGCTTCCCTAACGTATTATCATCTCACCTCCACCCAATACTATGTTGTTCAAATTTCAGTCAATCGTTTTAGTCCTTAATCTAACCAGTCCTAGGTTTAAGCATGGTAAATTGCATAAAGTAAATAAACAAGCAAGCATGCAATTTTTAAAATAAGAAAAGTATTTATCTAACTATAAAAATTGTTTTTAAGTTGGCTCCCCCTGGACTAAAGCCCGGTAATGATTAGGCAAGATATGAATCTTGTCCTTGGGGATCCAATACTGGTTTGGTCCAGCTTGGTTGTTCAGGCAAAGTTTGGGTACCCATGCCTGAACTTTAGGTCTAGATTGGTTCAATACAGCATAGTACCTTTGTCTAGACTTGGTTCGATACCCTAACCCGGATCGATTTAGAACGGACTTCTGTTTTCCAAGGATCATGTCAAGACCCTTGGAACCCGAAGTGAATCGTTCCAAAGCTACTCTAAGATCCTTGACTTGAGTTTTCAAGGAGGAGTTCTCTTTCTCAAGCTTTTCAACTTGAGTAGAGGTTCCTTCTTGAACCTTCTCAGTCAAAGATATAGAGTCAGCTCCCTCTTTTAGGAGTTTTACTTCCTGTCGAATGGACTCGACTCGGATTTTGGCTTTTGCCAAGTTACTAGATAGGTAAGCAATTAATTCTGCTAATTCAGCTTTAGAATAACCACTTACAGTTATTTTGTCGTCCTCCTAAATTGTGAGCTTTCCGTCGTCCGGCTCCGATTCTGATCCGCTGTCGATGTCTTCCGAAGCAGTCAAGGCGAGCAAGTTCGATTGTGGGGCCTCTTCTTCTTCTTCGGAGGAAGACTCGTCCCACGTGGCTTGAAGGGCCTTCTTTCTTCTTGTCTTCTTGGCTTCTTTCAGATTAGGGCACTCCGATTTGTAGTGTCCCTTCTTGTTGCATTCGTAGCAGGTTACGTTTGATTTGGTCTTGGACGTTGATGGTTCAGCTGGATCTTCCTTCTTTCGACTGGCTTTTCTTCTGTTGGTCTGATGCTTCAGTTCCTTGTAGTAGTCCCGGGCTAGCTGAATCAGTTTGGGTCGATCCCCTTCGCTGTCTTCTGAGTCTGAGTCTGAGTTAGACTCGGGTGCAGGTTGAGCCTTTTTCTTGGCTGCCTTTCCTTGGGTTTTTCCTGCAAGAAAAGCAATACCATTCTCGGATAAAGTGCAGTTAGTCTGCTCATGTAGTTCTAATTCTGAAAATAATTCGTCTAATTTAATTTTAGAAAGGTCCCTAGAAACTTTGTACGCATCTACCATAAATGCCCACAAAGTATTTCTCGGGAAGGCGTTTAGGGTATACCGATAAGGTCACGATTTTCTACCTTGTGACCGATTGTATATAGACCGTTCATCAGCTCCTGGATCCTGGCGTGGAGCTGGGCTGCTAACTCACCTTCGTGCATTTTGATGGTGTACAACTTGTTCAGCAGTAGGTCCCTTTTGCTGATTCTGGTGTCAGAGGTACCTTCGTGCAATTCGATCAACTTACTCCAGAGTTCCTTCGCACTGTTGAAGGGTCCCACCCGGTTCAGTTCTTCTTTGGTTAGTCCGCATTGGAGTGTCTGGGTTGCCTTTGCATCAGCCTCGATCTTCTTTTTCAGCGAGGCGTCCCATTCTGTGTAATGTTGTGCCACTCCTTCAGCATTCTTGGGGATTTCCAAACCAGATTGGATTATGATCCACATATCCACCTGAGTTTTCAAGTGGACTTCATCCGACTCTTCCAGTAGGAGAAGTCTTCTCCACTGAAGAGTGGTGGTCTGGATGTGCTGAAACCCTCTTGCATGGCCATTAAGATTTCTGAAATGACACAAACAGAAAAAAAAATATTGTCCCAAGACTTAGTCTTGGATTAGCAGTGCAGGAATAAGATAAAAAAAAATGATCGAGTGGTGTTGCACCAACCTCGATTAACAAGAAAAATTCAAAACAAAAAGAAATTAAAAATTTTGAAAATCTGAAAAACTCCCAAATTGGTGGTTGCACCAAATTTGAGCCACCCGCTCTGATACCACTCGTTGGATAGAGAAAAACGATAAAGGGGGGGTGAATATCGTTAAAACCTTTTCGGATAGAGAAAAGAGAAAATACGCAGCGGAAATAATTGAATGCACGCAAGAACACAAGGATTTTTACTTGGTTCAGAGTCGCGGTCGACTCCTACTCCAAGGCCCACGGTCATTGACCGTTTACTTTGGGCAATTCTATAATCGCGCAAAACTGATTTACAAGTTGAGTACAGAAATATTGCAGGAAATAAAACTAGTTAAACTTTTCGTTACCGACGCCCTATGTGGATGGTATTTCGGAGCAGAGGAACGTCGTCGGCGCTGGAATCTCGAAGTCGGAGTTTGCCGAGGCGTAGCGCTTGAATGAAAAGCTTTGGAGCGTTAGAAAACTGTGTTGTTGAAGCCTAGAGGTCGAGCCCCTTTTATAGTACTCTATCGGGCGCCTGATAGGTTGGGGGCGCCTGACACATGCCCTTCGATCCGGGAATCCTTATCCGTGGGCTTGGTCAGCGCTTATCCTCCCCTCTTGGGCGCCTGAGCTAATGGGGGCGCCCGTGACCTCACGGGCCCCTGATCCGCCTTGGTTCAGTGGCTTCGCAGCTATGATTTGGGATTTGCCTTCACTCTTGGGAGCCCGTATCCTTACGAGCGCCTGAGCCCATTCGGGCGCCTAACTCCATTCGGGCGCCTAGGCCCAGTGAAGAACCTTCACTTGCAGACGATCAGTCCTTCGACCTTGCAACTAAGGTTAGTCCCAAAAACATAGTAAGTAATAATTACAGTCGTAGCTGTCTTGGTTCTGACTTCGGGTCTCCCAAATGGAACCCTAGGTCGAACCGACGCCTACTGTTCCCTCGACGGGGAACGCGTCGTCACCTACTCCTCTCAGGAGAGTTTACCTTTTGCCAACTGGCTCCTCCGGTTGGACTTTTGCCCGATCCACCTGACCAGGTCTTCGTGCCCAACTTCCGGTCAGGTCTTCGATGCCCAGTCCTCGACCAGGACTTCTTTGCCCGACTTTCGGTCAGGTCTTCTTGCCCAGTCCTTGATCAGGACTTCTTTGCCCAGCCCTTTGCCAGGACTTCTTGCCTAGTGTACCTAGGACTTCTTCCTGCACACTTAGTGAACAAAATTAGAACACAATAACATCTTAACTTCTGAACCCTTTGTCATTATCAAAACCCAGGTTTGACTTAGATGCTGCCTGCACCAACAACATGTTTAGCGGTGCTATCTACCAGTACCTGGTGTGTAGATACGGGAGCCACTAATCATGTCTGCAATACTCTACAGGGGTTCTAGGAAAGCCGACGGTTAGCTGATGGGGAAATCATTGTCCACATGGGCAATGCTACGGAGGTGACAGCAGTTGCAGTAAGAGACTTTTATTTATCTTTTGATAGAAATAAAGTGTTGGTTCTGAGAAATTACTTATATGTACTCTCTTTTAGATAGAACTTGGTATCGGTTTCTAAATTAATAAAGGATCGATATTCTATTGCTTTTAATAACAGAGTTGTTATAAAGAGAAATAGAGAGATTATCTATTCGGGTACTATGGTTGGCAATTTATATACTCTAGAACCAAAAACTCCCACGATGCAAATAGAGGCCAATACCTCATCATCTAACCTAAATAAGAGAAAGGAGTCTTCTAAAATGAACCAGACATATCTGTCACCTTAGGCTTGGTCATATTAACCTTAGTAGGATTCAATGGTTGATAGTCGATGGGCCCTTGGGTTCATTGGTGGTGGAAGACTTCTCAACCTGTGAGTCTTGCTTGGAAGGTAAGATGACCAAGAAACCTTTCAAAGCTAAGGGGTATAGGGCCAAAGATGTGTTAGAACTAGTTCATTCTGATTTGCGTGGTCCTATGTCCATCCAGGCTAGAGGTGGCTTTGAATACTTCGTCACTTTTATTGACGATTATTCAAGATATGAATACATTTACCTGATGCACCGCAAGTCTGAATGCTTTGATAAGATCAAAGAATTCAAGGCTGACGTGGAGAAACGTCAAGGTAAAAGTATTAAGACACTACGATCAGATCGTGATGGCGAGTATCTCTTAGGAGAGTTTAGGACCTATTTGTCAGAGGCTGGGATTCAATCCCAATTGTCTGCACCCGGCACACCCCAACAGAACGATGTTGCAGAAAGAAGGAATAGGACTCTTATGGAAATGGTTAGGTCAATGATGAGCTACTCTGAGTTGCCAGATTCGTTCTGGGGATATGCTCTAAATACGACAGCGTATATTCTGAACATGGTACCATCTAACTCAGTCTCATCTACTCCCATAGAATTGTGGACTGGACGAAATCCTAGTCTAGGACATACTCGGATTTGGGGTAGTCCAGCACATTTGCTGAAGGGAGATACTGATAAGTTGGAATCTTGTACAGAAGTACGTCTGTTCGTAGGCTATCCTAAAGGAACGAAGGGTGGTCTGTTCTATAGTCCTGAGGATCAGAAGGTAATCGTTAGCACGAATGTCAGATTCTTAGTGGAAGACTATGTGATGAACCACAAGCCCAGGAGTAGACTTGTTCTTGAAGAATTAAGAGAGGACGTTCGACCTTAGTACCAACTGTACAAGAGGATACACCACAAGTCACTACACCATGTGTCACAGAAAATACACAGGTGGTACTTCGTCGCAGTGGGAGGGTTGTTAGACAACCTGAAAGGTTTATGTTTTTGGGAGTCTTCGGACTTGGTCCCTGGTGAACATGAACCGGATCCTTGGACCTATGACGAGACCCTCCAAGATAAGGATGCAGATTCTTGGCAAAAAGCAATGAATTCTGAGATAGAATCTATGGATTCTAATCATATCTGGGAGCTAGTAGAACCACCCAATGGTATAAAAGCCATTGGATGCAAGTGGATCTACAAGAGAAAGAGCGGATCAGACGGGAAGGTTGAGACCTTCGAAGCTAGGCTTGTTGCGAAATGGTATACTCAGAAAGAGGGTATCGATTATGAGGAGACCTTTTCGCCAGTAATCATGCTTAAGTCTATCCGGATTCTCTTATCTATTGCCGCTCATATGAACTATGAGGTATGGCAGATGGACGTCAAGACAGCTTTCCTTAACGGAAGTCTTGAGGAGAAGCAACCAGAAGGGTTCATTGCGAAGGACAAAGAGCATCTAGTTTGCAAGCTTAATCGATCCATTTATGGATTGAAGCAAGCTTCGCGATCTCGGAAGATCCGCTTTGATGAAGTACTCCAGTCATATGGATTTATTCAAAGTACGAATGAATCATGTGTATATAAGAGATGTGACGGAAACGTAGTGGTGTTTCTTGTACTTTATGTAGATGACATTTTGTTAATTGGCAACAATGTCAAAGTATTGTCAGACGTAAGGGTATGGTTGTCCAAACAGTTTGATATGAAAGACTTAGGAGAAGCGGGACACATCCTTGGGATCAAGGTCATAAGGGATCGCCAGAAAAGTATGGTGTGCTTATCCCAAGCTTCATACATAGACACCGTCCTGGCTCGTTTTAGCATGGAAAACTCCAAGAAGGGTTTTCTACCTTTCAGGCATGGAGTTCCTCTATCTAAGGAGATGTGTCCGAAAACATCAAAGGAGATAGAGGAAATGAATGTGGTTCCTTATGCATCGGTTGTAGGAAGCCTCATGCATGCTATCTTGTGCACGAGACCAGATATCTGCTTTGCCGTGGGCATGGTCAGTAGACATCAGAGTAACCCTGGACAGGAACATTGGACTGCGGTAAAGCATATATTGAAATACCTGAGACGGACTAGGGATTATATGCTGGTTTACCAGGTAGACCAATTAGTCCCTGTGGGTTATACGGATTTGGATTTCCAGTTAGGCAGGGACAAGAGTAAGTCTACCTCAAGGTTTGTGTTTACTTTAGGAGGTGAAGCCATATTATGGAGAGAATCCTTGCTCCAAAGGCGAACGGATCATTATAGATGATGAAGAGATGGCTCTAGGGTCTCCCCTAGAAAGGAGAACCCTTCCCCATAGGAAAGGGATTGAACCCTAAACCTAAGATATCTTTCCAAAGGGGGAAATAGACCATTTATAGAAAGGGCACGGACTTGCTTTTCACACCACACGACCGTGCCTAGGAAGCACAACCATGGCATGTAAGTTTTGCCATGATGAGGCACAATCATGCCTCAAAGGCACGACCTTCCCTAGAATAGCTTTGGAAGTATAAGGCACGACCGTGCCTCTGGGCACGCCATGACCTTGTGCCTCTTGAAGAAATTAGACATGGTCATGCCTTTGGGCACAACACAGCCATGTATAGCTCTAGAAAAACTACTCGGGGACACTTTGGGGAGCATGGTCGTGCCTCTGGGCACAACACAACTATGGGGGATCCAGAGAGAAGGCACCGTCGTGTCTCCTGATAAGCGTAAATTATATATATATTTATACATTTATTAACGCTGATTTACTTATTTTTCTTGATTCTATTCTATATACTTGTGCTATTCTTAGCTTTTTATCAGCATAATTACTCCCCTTGGTTCGGAGATCTGCTCTTTATGTGTTTTATTAATAGGATGTGATTCGGAACGTGAGCCAGAGCCGGAAGCAGTCGACTACATGACCAAGTCGTGTGGTTCCACATGACCAGGCCGTGTGGTTCCACATGGCCATGTGGAGCCTCTGAGCCTCCACAAGGCACGATCGTGCCCCTTGGCACGGTCATGCCTCCCCTACTACAACCCGCACAACCCGTGCAACCATTTCCCAAGGTCGTGCATAGCGGGCTCATGCCTCCTAGCATGGCCAATGCGACTATTGTCGTAACCAACACGGCGCGGCAGTGTAGTTTCACACAACTTTACCGTCGAGGAGGGCAGCGGTCGTGCAGCTCCTACTATAAAAGGGATATTCCTCCCCTTTTCTTGCAGAGAATGTTTCTCCCTATGGGAGATCACACCTTGGAGCCACTCTTCATCTCCGATGACTCTTCGACAATATGAGGACTTGTCAACTCCATCCATCTCTCTGGGATTGGATCCAAAGAATCTACACTTCGACGGGCTAAACATTTCCTTCTCTTCTTTCTTGATTGAGTTGTGGAATGTTTCTTTATTGTCTTTGGTGCCCTCCTCTATGTCTTGTGAATAGATTCTCCTTGTTCTACGGCTTTGAGAGTAATTGTAATGTGTATTTGGTGAACCCCTATGGATTTGTTAGCACCTTCTGTTGATGACATGTTTATGCATCGTTCTTATTTGATTAAATGCCTATGTGAATGATTTATGCTTAAATTTTATGAGTGTATGCTTGAATGTAGCGCTTGATTAAATGGTATATGGAATAATTTCCATCTAGAGAAGATGCATAAGGTTTAGTTAATTAAGATGATATATGATTCTTCCTAGGTATCATCGGCCCTACGATCATGCCTATGAGTGCAAGCAAACAACTTTGGTCCTGTGTCTATAAATATACACTACGACTTTTTACCAAAGGGCGTACCCAAGAATTGGTATTTACCAAAAGGAGTATCATGGTTTCATTTTCACCAAAGGGCGCACTCATTTTAGTGAACTTCCTCTTATACCCCTCCTGCTAACTACTGCTTTTTTCTTTCCCTCTCGGTAACAAATTCTGAGACGTCTGCACATGCTTTTTCAGACTTTTATTTTAAAATAATATATTATGGAATCGACGTTAAAAAACGTAAGATAAAAATCGAAAAAATATTTCAGTTAAAAAATATATCATCCAACGTGATTTAAAAATATAAATAAATAATTTTTTATATTTGATTAATAGAAATTAATATATTAAATAATATTTAATAAATATATTAAAATATAAAAAAATGAAATCAACAGATTTCAGGCAGCGTGGGTCTGAAAATTTTTATTTCAAACCCACATGGGGCCTGAAATCTTTTGATTCAGGCCCGACGTGAACTCAAATTTTTTCTATTTTAAAAATATATTAATATATAAAAAAATCTATCAAAACAAGTAATTTCAGATTAAAACGCAGGGTCTAAAGTCATGCTAGGAGGGCCTGAACACAGATGTGTTCAGGCCCTCCAGGCCTAAGGAATGTTCAGGCCCTCCTTGAGCCTGAACACAATCTTGGATAAATATAAGTAAATTAAATAAAAATATCAATAGTTCTAGTTAGAGTTGAGCTAGGAGATGGTATTTTTGCTGTCCAAACTTCTAATGATTTTAAATTATGTTGCAATAGGAGATTTTTAGGTCTATCAGTGGATTTTCACCAAAACCCACTGATGGACCTAGGATATTTGGATTTCTCAAAATCCAATATCAATAGTTAGAGTTGAGCTAAGAGATGATATTTTTGGTGTCCAAACTTCTAATGATTATAAATTATGTTGCAATGGGAGATTTTTAGGTCTATCAGTGAGTTTTCACCAAAACTCACTGATGGACCTAGGATATTTGGATTTCTCAAAATTCAATATCAATAGTTAGAGTTGAGCTAGGAGATGATATTTTTGGTGTCCAAACATCTAATGATTATGAATTATGTTGCAATAGGAGTTTTCTAGGATGAATCAGTGGGTTTCGGTGAAAACTCACTGATGGACCTAAGATACTTGGATTTCTCTATACTTGATATCTCTATTTAGAATTTACTTAGGAGATATTATTTCTGATGTGCAAACTTAGTACCAATAATTTTCAGTTATGATCTCTAACCGTATCAGTTGGCACACAAAGATGTATAAATATGACTGCATCTTGGGCACAGTTAAAAGAAACCTCTCTTACAACATGATTTCAAAAATATAAAGAGATAATTTTTTATATTTGATTAATCTAAATTAATATAATAAATAATATTTAATAAATATATTAATATATAAAAAAAACCTATCAAAACACGTGATTTCAGATTCAAACGCAGGGCCTGAAGTCATCCTAGGAGGACCTAAAGTCAAATAACTTCAGACCCTATAAATAATTAATTTAATAAATAATAATTAAATATAAAAATAATATTTTTAAAATAAATGAATTTTCAATGCTCTTGGGCATGAAGTCAGATGACTTCGGGCCCAAGGAGGGCCTGAAGTCAGGCTTGGCTTCAATAACTCTTAGTTATTGTGGCTCCATCTGAAACTGAGATGTTGACTACCTAAAAAAGTATCGAAGAAGAAGAATAAGAAAAGGTCCTTAAATTTGATTGGAATTTTAAGTATTTGCATCTTATTCTGCTCTAGTTTGCTTACAATTCACAATAACTAAGAGTTATTGAAGCCAAGCTTGGGCCTGAAGTCAAATGACTTCATGCCCTCCTTGGGCCTGAAGTCATCTGACTTCAGGCCAGGAGGGCCTGAAGTCATCTGACTTCAGGCCCAAGGGCACTGAAAATTCATTTATTTTAAAAATATGTTTTTAATATTTAATTATTATTTTTTAAATTAATTATTTATAGGGTCTGAAGTTATTTGACTTCAGGTCCTACTAGGATGACTTCAGGCCCTGCGTTTGTATCTGAAATCACGTGTTTTGATAGATTTTTTTATATATTAATATATTTATTAAATATTATTTATTATATTAATTTAGATTAATCAAATATAAAAAATTATCTCTTTATATTTTTGAAATCATGTTGAAAGAGAGGTTTCTTTTAACTGTGCCCAAGATGTAGTCATATTTATACATCTTTGTGTGCCAACTGATACGATTAGAGAATATAACTGAAAATTATTAGTACTAAGTTTGCACATCAAAAATAATATCTCCTAAGTAAATTCAAAATAGGGATATCAAGTATGGAGAAATCCAAGTATCCTAGGTCCATCAGTGAGTTTTCACTGAAACCCACTGATTCATCCTAGAAAACTCCTATTGCAACATAATTCATAATAATTAGAAGTTTGGATACCAAAAATATCATCTCCTAGCTCAACTCTAACTATTGATATTGGATTTTGAGAAATTCAAATATCCTAGGTTCATCAGTGGGTTTTGGTGAAAACCCACTGATAGACCTAAAAATCTCCTATTGCAACATAATTTATAATCATTAGAAGTTTGGACACCAAAAATACCATCTCCTAGCTCAACTCTAACTATTGATATTGGATTTTGAGAAATCCAAATATCCTAGGGTCCATCAGTGAGTTTTGGTGAAAACCCACTGATAGACATAAAAATCTCCTATTGCAACATAATTTATAATCATTAGAAGTTTGGGCAGCAAAAATACCATCTCCTAGCTCACTCTAACTAGAACTATTGATATTTTTATTTAATTTACTTATATTTATCCAAGATTGTGTTCAGGCCCAAGGAGGGCCTGAACATTCCTTAGGATTGAGGGCCTGAACACATCTGTGTTCAAGCCCTCCTAGCGTGACTTCAGACCCTACGTTTTAATCTGACATTACGTGTTCTGATAGGTTTTTTTATATATTAATATATTTTTAAAATAGAAAAAAATTTGAATTCACATCGGGCCTGAATCAAAAGATTTCATGCCCACGATGGGCCTGAAATATGTTGATTTCAAAAAAAATTATATTTTAATATATTTATTAAATATTATTTAATATATTAATTTCTATTAATCAAATATAAAAAATTATTTATTTATATTTTTAAATCACGTTGGATGAGATATTTTTTAACTGAAATATTTTTCGATTTTTACCTTACATTTTTTAACGCCGATTTCATAATATATTATTTTAAAATAAAAGTCTGAAAAAGCATGTGCAGACGTCTCGAAATTTGTTACTGAGAGGGAAAGAAAAAGGCAGCAAGAGGGGTATAAGAGGAACTTCACTAAAATGAGTACGCCCTTTGATGAAAATGAAACCATGATACGCCTTTTGATAAATATCAATTCTTGGATTCGTCCTTGGTAATAAGCCCTATACACTACGATGTTACACAAAATTCTAATATGATAAGCATAAAATTATCCAATTACCATACAAGTCGTGTGAGCAACAATGTATGCGATCAAGTGGCCTGTGCATAAATTGTCTGCCAACATCATGGCTCAACTCAACCATTGTTATTCATATCCATTCTAAGAAATGTCTCCATTCTGATCCACCCTATGTATTTCAAGAGTCATCCATTACCATTCTATGCTTTCTTCCAATCGACTAATATGATTAGGTTAATTGGTTTGGTTGGTTAGTTATGTCGATCAATCTCGTCATGCCTAATGAATTCGCTGAACCAATTAAATATATCAAAATAATTAGACTAGTTGGCACAACGAATCAGTTGGGCAAGTCACAATGATTAGGTTTAATTGGGACAGAGTGGGAATGAGTGGGAGTGTTTCGATTAGAAGAGACAATCAAGTCGAATATATCTATTGAACTGGTTAAGATAGTTAGGTCAATCAAGTAGGGAATCATGGAAATAAGATGAGACATACAATTGTTTTATACTTGAATTTTTTTATCATAAAAATATTTAATATAAATTTCTTTAATTCTAATAATATTTTAACTGATGGTTTCTTCACCAGCCATGTTTGAGCAATGCTACCAAGTCAAACTCGAGTCATCGTGAGGTAGTGTTTTAAATAAGAAAGACAAGGATAAAGGAATGAAGATCGATGGAATTTGGCAAAGTACAGAATAGGAAAGCAAATTGTAGCCTGGAAACCAAATATATGAGAATCTCACACTGAAAAAAGAAACATCTGAAATGTGATAAGATGAGTAGACTTTCAATGCCAATTAAAATAAACATTGACTTAACACTCACTAAAATAATTGTTTGTTTCACCTGAAAGTGAACATTAGTCATTAATGCCAATTAATGGGAATTAAAATAAAACAAGAACAACTATTTTATGCCACTCAATTCAGAATTTGGTTGAAGCCGCAAGTCGAGAAGTTCCAGGAGGGGATACTTGTTGCTCCTAAAATAATAGTTTTTCAAATATATCTGAAATGCGTCTCATAGAAAAGTTGAAGTTTGATCTTTTTTCCTTCTCATTTATTGATATTGGCCACACACAATATATGGGAGACATCATGAGGAAAACAAACTATCATAAGAACAAAAGGGAACTATCACACAGTGACTTGGATATTTCTAACTCTGTATGTATATCAAGAAAAAATTGCTGACTTATGTATATCAAGAAAAAATTGCTGACTTATATTTCAGAGTGAAATCAAATGATTAACATAAGATAATCCTCGTGTCTAAATCAAACTAGATTATTATTTAACACCTTCCAGAAGAGTACAGATAGAGGAAGGCTCTAGTTGTGTTAGTTTATGAAGAAGTACATAATTCCAGATGATGAACCTCAATTATTAACAATTGGCACATATGCTTATTGGATTCAAGATGTAAATAGCACTTGAATTATAATTAAGTTGCAAAGTTTGTACAGGGTCATTACTGTTTTCCATGTTCTCATAGGGCTGCCTAATGGTAGGAGTTGCGCGTCTGAGGAATATGGGGACTCTGGTGCAAAGCCTCCTGAAGATGCTTGAGAGCTTTGTCATAAGAAATAAATCCCATGAACCAGAATTCGTGGCTGTCCTTGGTGACAATTTGAATGTATTTCTCTGAAGGGTTGCCTTTGTTGGTAGAAGGGTTGACAGCCTTCAGCTGATCCAGAGGAAGAACTACCTGCTAATTGTTTGTTTGAAGAATTATACACGATTTGTAAAGAAGCATAAAATAACAAAAAAGTATGACTACAAGTTGGGGAACAAATCAATTTTTGTAATAAGAAAAAGAATAAAAAATTGTCTTCATGTTCTAATGTCATCTTCCAATCATTGATAATTTAGTTGCTGGATAACTATTTGAAGGGAAGGGGTGAGCGTACAGTAAAAAACACACATATCCTCATTGGTATCATAATCATCGGAGTTCAGTAATGACTGCAGCTATCTTAATCATTTGTCTTGTGGCATGATAGGATCCACTGTAATTTTCATTTCTGAAAATTGTCATAAAAAACAAGAGGAATATATTTTTCATAAAATTAAGATAATCAAAAGTGGGGAAAAATCAATAGTTCCTTCAAAATTATCATCATGATGGTTTATTTATTGTCTAAAACGCATGGCAGGTGTATGACAAACCTCAAATTTCTGCAATCTTCTCTACTGCTTTCTCACTTTACATAATATCTTCAGAGTGGACAAAACAGTCATGGATATTGAATTGTGCATGTTCCTCCAAACTGACAACCACATCACACGACATTCAGTTTTTTTTTCATTTTTTTATGCTAAAGAGCAGGATCTCGATTTTATCTTAAGATGTAGATCAATGTGGTGTCCCTAAAAACGTTATTGCACATCCATGAGAGAAGTATGCCAGGATAAAAAATAACTATCAGCTATTATATATCTCATTCTTTGTCTGTGTTCCTTCTGATACCAAAAACCAATAGAAGAGCTTGCTGATACCAAACACCAATACAAGAGCTTGTGATGGTAGGGGCAGGCTAGAAAGGTACATAATAGAAAATCTTTGATACACAATCAAACGATGAATATTTCTATTATGGTCTCATTCTGTGGTGGCCATCAGGAGATCGGACTCCTTCTGACTGAGCCGTTGCGCCTGATCCTCCTCTCTCGCCTAGAGTTGATCTCTCTCCTGCGTCACTTGGAGCAGGTCCTTGGTAACACTGACAGCTTTCTCGGACGCCAGGCGTTCTCTGTGCCGGGAATTTTGAAGAGTCTACTCCTTGTCTTGCAAGAGGTTCATCAGGTGCTCGACCTTCGCCCGGAGAGCCCTGTTGACCGCCGCCTGCATTAATCCTGCCCGGCGCTCGTGGTCAGCTGTAGCCTCCGCCCTCAATGCCCGGCGGAGCAAGGCTTCAACCCGGGGCCAAGAATACAGACCCCGGCCGATCGTCACGCAATCCTCAGCTGCCTGCCATTGCGCCAGGAGGTCAGATAATGGGCAAGAGAATATCCAATGCAACAGTAATTTGTACCTTCAGAAGGGTCTCCCGAAGAGTAGTTAGTGGGCACGCTGAAACTCATACGGTCGCCCCTCCAGAGGTACTCCCTCGCCCCTCATGCCGCGGCGAGCCCGGACGGGGAGGAAGTCGCTCGATGGTTGGGACTTCAGGTGGCAGACTGGAGGGGCCGGAATCGTCTTCCTCGGAACTAGAAGTCCCCTCGGACACGACCCCCTCGACCGGAACCTCCTTGAACTGCACCGGGGGGAAGGACTGCATGGAGGCCTCCAATGCTGCATCCAACTTCTTCCTTAGTCGGTCCAGTCTCATCCGGTATTGAGTACGCAACACCTCCTTACCCTTGGAAGACGTAGCCGGATCAATGGAGCAGGACGGAGGTGTCGGGACGACTGCCTCCGGAGCAGGGACCGGCGAAGCAGGTACAGAGGCTACTACCTCAGCAGGTAGAGCCGCTTCCTCGGGCACCGAGGGAAGAGGAGAGGAGCGTGCAGAATGCAGTTTTTTCCATGTAAGGCCCAAGCCCTTAGGGAGCCGCTTTTTCTGCCGCCCGGTAGACCGGACTGCTGAAGGAACAATGGGAGGGGAGGTCCCCTCGCTAATCCCTCCTGGACGGACAGTCCGCAGGGAAGAGACACCCCCAGAGGGAAGATCCGCTGTAGGGTCAACCTGTTGACCTGGAGGTCCGCGGCTCGCAACCTGCGGGGATGTAACAGTGGCCTCGACCCTCTCGAGTGAAGCAATCCCGCGGGGCGAGACAGTAGTCCCCTCCGAGGACTCGGCGGGAGCAGGAGGCGCGTCAGGAGCGACCGGGGGAGGATTCAACGCCTCCTTATTGGCCTCCTCCCATCCGATGAGCCGGCCCATCACCTTGGCGAACATGACTTCCTCTGCAATAGCCAGACAAAAAAGAACATCAGTCAGAACTAGTGGGCATTGAAGAAAAAGACGAACATACCAAGGGAGGGGCTGATCCGCGTCACTTTAGGGCTGAGGCCCGCCCGGTACATAAGTTCTTCATCCTGCACCAGCCCCGGGCCGCTGAATTCCATGCCCGAGAGCACCTTTCTAGCATGCTGGCACACGAGGCCCTGAAGGAACGCCTCTAATGAAGGAGGAGTCTGCAAATCCTCTATCCAACATAGGGGACTGAAGGGCAATGACGACAGTCGAATGAAGAAGAACTTCTCCTTCCATCCTTTATGCGAGGAAGGGAAGCCTCCTAAAAACCTATGGCCCGGTCGGGCTGCGAAACTAAAGACCCCTCTAGACCCTATCGGGACGAAGAAAGAATGAAAGAGATGAGAGGTCAGAGGAAGATCAAAAAGTTTGAAGATGATATACGCCCCTCCCATCTGGGCGAAGGCATTGGGAGTCATCTGATGAAGGGGGATACCAAAATAGGAAACTATGTTCGTGAAAAAAGGGGGGATAGGGAAACGGAACCCTAACTCCATCTATCCTAAGAAAAAGGTCAACATGCCTGCAGAGGGCTCCACGGGCGTCTGGCCCACTTTGGGAATGACCACCACTATCTCGGCCGGGATACCGTAGGCCTCGGTGGCCGCCTGCAAGGCCTCAGGCCTCACCCTCGAGGAGGCGGACTCATATCATTCCGCGCGATAGCCTTCCATGATCCTTAAGAGAGAAGACAAAAGAGACAAACTACTCACTCGCAAAAGAAGCTTTACAAGAGAAGAAGACGAAGTGCACCCAGCCGCCGAGTCGGAAGTGGGCCTAACGTCTGCATCTTCCCCTCTTATACCCCGGCAGCCGCCTGCTTGGGCTCAATGGGGAAGAGACACGTGGAAAGCAAGAAACCGCCGCGCCCAAGCAGTCGCGATCCAGCCACAACGGCGTACGTTCTCAGTACTCGTGGAGATGGTCGTTGGGACACGTGGCAACAAGGCATTCGCGAGAGTACCTTGTCACCCTCAAAAAAAGGGGCATGCGCCTTTATAACGAGGAGACAGACGTCATTATAATGCTTCGAGAGTCGAAGTAGCCTTTTCGAAAAGGATGAAACCAAAAAGAGGGATTTCTCGGAACTCGGAATGAAGATTATAATCCAAGGGCCCCGCGGAACTACTACAGGAGTAAGGAAGACGAAGGTCTGCGAGAGCTCAGCTTCTTCATCTGTACACTAGTCCGATCAGTCAGCCACACTTCCTTCGATCAAATTTGAAAGGGGGGACTTGTGATAGGGTTGAATAGCCCGGAGGATGAAGAAGTTGCGTGTCGCGGCACATCGGATCGAAGCGACCCGGGCCTCGGGACCCCCTTTCAGGGACGTGCCCGGGAGGGTCAGCCAGAAGACTCCCCGAGATCACCCCAAGGGGTCGGGCCTCGAGATCACCTCGGGAGGCGGAGCCCCAGTGACGACCGACCTCAAGTACGGACCCCCCCTCCTTGTTTTAAGGAGTCATCACGACCCTTAAATATCGCAACGGGTCGAGGCGTAATAACAGCGCAGACCGTTTCAAAAGCTATCCCGTAACCACCGAAAGAGGGGGCAACGTGGCTCAAATCGCGGAGATGTGACACAGATCGAGGGAGCATGCCCAGTCTACCTCCATCGGTATAAAAGGTAGCTCAGCCCCTCCGGTAAGGAGGTTACGCACTGTCCTTACTTACCACTTTTTTCCTTTCTCGATGCCTCCCTTCTCCATCAAGATCCTGACTTAGCGTCGAAGTGGACTCCGCCGGACCCCTTCCGGCGTGTCCCCTAACGCTCGTGTTAATCTCGCAGGGCAAAGAGTTCCTCCCCTCCACAGCGACTTCCCCGTAGGCAGACCTCCGGTGACTGGACATCACCGTCGATTCCTTCCGAAACAAATTTATGATGGGGTTAATAGCCCATGGCGGATACCCAGAATGAAGAAGCTGCATGGCACGGCAGGACTGGTTGGAGCGGTCCTTCTTCAAGAGCTCCAGGACCCCCCGGGATGAGTGTGTCCGGGATTAACAAAACTCCTGGGATCACCTCGGGAGGTCGGGACACAGGATCACCCCGAGACTCCCCCCCCCCCCTCCCGGGCCAGGAGTCCCCGAGATCACCTCGGGAGAGCGGAGCCCCCAAGTCACCTTCGACCGCAAATAATGAACCCCCTCTGCGCGGGTACCTGGATAATGGTCACCGATATTTACGGGCGGATTAGAACCCACAATCCTCGGTTATTATCGCCCCCACCCTTACTACGAGTAAGGTTCGACGAGTGCGAGGACCGTTACAGGAGAAACTGGGTGGCCGAAGATGGGGGGAACGTGGCGAGAAGCACGGAGACACGTACTATCGTCCTCGCCGCCACCAGTATAAAAGGTAGCCCAACCCTTCCGGTAAAAAGGTTACGTTCTCTCAACCTTACGTACATTTTTCCTTTCCTGCTGCTTTTTGCTCTCCATCGATATACTGACTTGAGCGTCAGAGTGGACTCTGCCAGACCCCTTCCGGCGTGTCCTCTAACACTCGTGTTAACCTCACAAAGCACGGAGTTCCTCCCCCTACAGCGACTTCCACGTGGGCAGACCCCCGGTGGCTACGCATCGCCGTCGACTCCTTCCGGAACAAATTTGGCGCCGTCTGTGGGAATCTAGCAAAGCACCTGAGGGAGCACTAATGGCAAGACCGGAGGAACAACCCCTTGTCCCTACAGGGAGAACCCTGATCTGCGCGAAATCTCGCCGGAAGACCTCGCCAACCCGCGAGACGATGGGGGCCCTAAGGAGGAGCAGAGGGAGGTCGAGAGTGAGGAAGTGCAGATTCACCCTCAACGTGGAGGGGGAAGTACGCGCATCGCCCTCGACCTCACGCCAGAACTAAGAAGTCGTCTCATAAACTGTCTGCGAAACCACGAGGACGTTTTCGCTTGGGCCGCTAAAGAGATTAAAGGGGTCCCACCAGCGTTGGTCATGCACCACCTGCATGTTACGCCTGGAGCTTGCCCGATAAAGCAAAGACGGAGGCACTTTGCTCCCGACCAAGATAAGGCGATTCGAGACGAGGTTCAGAAGTTGTTAAAAGGCGGACACATCCGAGGAGTACAATTCCCGGCCTGGTTGGCCAATGTGGTCCTCGTTCCCAAGCCCGGAGGCAAATGGCGGATCTGCATCAACTTTCGCGACTTGAACAAAGCATGTCCAAAGGACTGCTATCCCCTGCCTCGGATAGACCGGTTGGTGGATTCTACAGCCGGTTGTGAGTTCATCTCCATGTTAGATGTCTACCAAGGCTATCCCTAAGTTCCCCTCCTCCCGAGGACCGGGAGGTCAGTTTTGTGACGGCCGACGGCACGTATTGCTATAACGTCATGCCTTTCGGCTTGCGCAATGCTGGTGCTACGTACCAGCGGATGATGGATAAAGTCTTCAGGCACCAGATCGGGAGAATCATTGAGGTGTAAGTGGATGACATCCTAATAAAGACTGACAAGGGAGGGGACATGATAGCCGACCTTAAAGAAACGTTCGCCACCCTGAGAGCCAACAGGTTGAAGTTGAACCCCGCTAAATGCCTGTTCGGTGTAAAAAGCGGCAGGTTCCTGGGGTACCTAGTGACGGAGAGGGGAATCGAAGCCAACGCGAAAAAGGTAAAAGTCATCATGGATATGCCTCCCCGTTCAACTTCAAGGAGGTGCAGCGGCTGAACGGAAGGATCACGACGCTATCCCGATTCATCTCCAAATCCGCAGACAAGACCCTCCCCTTCTTCAAGATTTTGAGGAAAGCTCCCAAGTTTGAGTGGGACGACCAGTGCGAGAAGGCTTTTACAGAATTGAAGGTCTATATTGCCGCTCTCCCTCTCCTTCACAAACCCGTGGCGGGGGAAACCCTGTTCGTCTACTGTCGGCCGCAGAGCAGGCTGTAGGCTCGGCACTCGTCAGAGAGCAAGATCGGGTGCAATACCCAGTATATTTTTTTGGACACCTTCTAAAGGACGCCGAGACACGCTACACCACGATGGAGAAACTGGCTTATGCCTTGGTCTTGATGGCGCGAAGGTTAAGGCCATATTTCCTGGCACATCCCATCGTGGTCCTCACCAACAGCCCGCTCGCCCGAGTCCTCACTAATCCCGAGGCTTCGGGCCGACTAATCAAATGGACGACAGAATTAAGTGAAGTACGGCATCTAGTATCAGCCCCGTGCCGCCATCAAGGCCCAAGCCCTTTCTGACTTCATGCTAGAGACCGTCCCGGAGGCCGAAGCCGAAGGAATATGGAAAGTCTATGTAGACGGATCTTCCAACAGTCAGCACAGTGGAGTCGGAGTGTTGATGATTTCCCCTGGGGGCACACTACATCTGTCCATCAGGCTCCGCTTCAAGGCTACCAACAACGAAGCCGAATACGAGGCGATCCTAGCAGGCCTACAAGCAGCCAAGCACATTGGGGCATGTTAGGTCACGATATATTGAACTCGCAATTGGTAGCGCAGTAGATAAAGGGAGATTTTGAAGTCCGGTGTGAGCGCCTGCAGAGGTATATAGCCCTTTACGAACAACTGAAGGCTTCCTTCTCGAGGTCATCTTGTAGAAGATCTCCAGGGCGGACAATATGCGGGGGTCGATGAGTTAGCCAAACTGGCCAGCTCCATATCCACCTGGCAACTAGACGAACCTTGCGCAGCAGAGGAAACAGTCGCACAAATTGGAGAGGAAGAAGGGGTAACAGCCAGATCGACTGGAGGGATCCCTACATAGCATTCTTGCGGGATGGGACAGTCACAGGTGGGGCCCAGGGGACCGACTATTCCGCCGTTGGGTAGGCAAATTCACATTGGTCGAGGATCAACTATATCGGAAGGCCTTTGCTCGGCCCCTCCTAAAATGGATCAGGCCGGAGGAGACCGACTACGTGATGAGGGAGGTTCATGAAGGCATCTGCGAGAGTCACTGATAGGCCCAAATGGTCTGTCACGAATGTGTGGGCCTCAAATTTAGATGTGAATGAATAACAGGAAACCCTTTTTACAATCAAAGTATGAAAATATAATATAGGAGCCACAGGTCGTATTTTTCTCGGGGACTAGTTGATTTTGTTCGATTCAAGCTCGTATTTATGTGTCGTTTGTGTTTTCGAGTTTCATATAAATATTTGGGTTTTGGTTTCGAATAGACAAGAAGAATGCAATGAAAAGCAAAGCCACTCAATGAAGATAAAGGAAACTTAGCTAATAAGCTAAACAAGTGATAGCAATCAATAATTCAATCAATGGGAAATTTATCCAACTGATGCAACCTTATCAAATTTGGAATTCAAGATCTTATCTAATCAAATCTGATTTCGACTAGCACTAATGCAAAGATCTTCTTCAGAAATTACTACTCCAAATGCATTAAATTGCAATTCAATCTTTAACCAAACTAGCACACAATCATTTCCAAGACTCTACTTGATACAAGATGCAAGCCATTTACAAACTTGATACCCAACTGAGATAAACAATGCCTAAACTTCCTCTTGATACAAATGAAGGAACTACAATCCCGAAGCATCTAAAGGGGCAGGTAAGAGCAATTCCGAAATTTTCAAGGCCAAAAACAGTTTCATAACTTACCCAATTTCGAATGCAGATAAACTTATGTGCAGAGATGATTTGCAATTCAGAACCTATCCAATTTTGAATGGAAATGAAACCAATCACAGCGAGGCACTAGAAGGTATGTTTAATTCTGATACTAAACAGTGCTAGGCTTTTCTTGATACCAAAATGCAGGGATCCAAGTTGAAATTTCCGGAAAGAAAACTGGGTTTGGAAACAATCAAGTTAAGAATTTCAGAAAGGAATTCATGACCTGATATGGGAATCGAATTGCAGGAATGAAAAGAAACTAATTTGCAGAATTGGAGTTGGGGTTTGCAGAAATCGAAACTAAGTGCAGAAATTTAATCTGACTTCAGAAATGAAATCAAAGTGCTGCCCAAATGGAATAAAATGCAATGTAATTTCAGCAAGTAAACTATATCTAGCTTGATACAAAGTGCAGGAACTCAAGAGAAAAGAAACTAATGGGCAGAAAGCAAATAAACTGATACGCAGCAGCCACAAGATGACTGATACGCAGCAAGAAATCTGCACAACACTGCAGAAAACAGGGAAAATAACTGATACAACTGATACACAAGAATTAAACTACAATTAAACTAGAATTAAAAGCAATTATCCACTACAAACATTCCCTAACTATCAAACTTGAAGATTGAACCCTAATTTAGCAGAAACAATTGCATTAAACCAAGTTAACCAATCTGAAATTCAGAAAACAGTAAGAAACGAGGTTGAAACGAAATTTACAGCTAAAATAATGAAATTAAACTATCTAAGTTACTCCTCAATTGATGCAAATTCAAGAACTGAAGCTGAAGCACCACTGAACTGCCGAATGTGCAGAAACTGATGTAGGATGGACACAAATGCAGATTCTGATGCATTATTGCAGCACTAAATTAAATGCCAAATTAGCAATCCAACAAGTTGAATTCAATGTACTAATCTACCATTCAGACACGCTTAAAATTGGCTAATCATTACTGGATACCAATTCAGAAAAACTAACTAAAACTTGCTGAAATTACTGATACGCAGAAACAGAAAATTGATACGCAAGCAAATCAACAGGAATTAAATTGAAATTAAAAGCGATTATCCACTAAACAAGTTCCTAACTGACTACCTGCAAGAATTAAAGCTAGATTACAGCTGAAACAATGCCATAAACGAAATTAACCAATCTGAAATTCGAAAACAGTAACTAAACTACAGCAGAAACGAAATTTACAGCTAAAACAATGAAATTAAACTATCTAAGCTACTCCTCAACCATCCTTCAACTCAAGAGCTCCTTGGTCGTCAATCAAGGGAGAACCTCGGACCCGCAAGCTCCGCAAATCAGTGAAGATACGTCTCTGCTACTGAAACAGATCAAAACCTGCTCAAACTGAAATTAGCTTCCGAATTCTTCAATCTCACTGTTGTGGCTTGCGAATTGGATTTGGGAATGACCGAGACCTTCCAGGGGACCCCTCTGGTCAGCTCGGATGTAGTGGAAATGGATCACAGCTGAGTTCGTTGAAGTCGGATAGTGAAACTGCCGAGACCTCGCGCAGCTTCGCTATTGAGCAGAAACCAAATCTGAAACCTCGCTGAGATTCTCTTCACTAACCTAACCCTTGTTTTGATGATGAATTGAGGGATTGCGCCTCCTTGATGAAGAAATTTAGCTAAGAAATGGAAGAAGAACTGAAGAAGAAGATGACTGCGGCGGAGACGCGACAAAGGGAAGAAGCTGCTGCGTTTTGATTAAATAGGAACAAATGGACGGCTCAGATTGATCGGAGGAGATCCAACGGCAAATCTTGGTCTGATTTGAGCCAAACTTTTATGATGATGATCTGGGGTCAGAATCTACCTTGTGGTAGCTCGGATCCTCCAGATATGCAACGGATGGTCCAGATCAACTCTATCTGTGAATGGACGCTCTAGAGCCCTCCTTGCTTGATCCAACGGTTGATTGAGCTCTGATTAGAATGAAACCTTCAGATCTTGATCATAGAGCTTGATCAACCCTAACCCTAGCTCGGATTGCTTCAGATCGTCCCGGATGGCTCAGATCTAGCCGCTTTTGAATCGGACGGCCCGGATTAATTGTAAGCTTGATAATTCGATCCGGTTCACATCCGACTCAAGTTTGACCCAGTATGCCCTAGGTCCAGGATCCTTTCATGCCTATAAAAGTATATCAGAAAATTAGTGGCCAAATAATCCAAAAATGTGTAATTTTGCAATTAAGTCCAAAATAACAGGAAATCCTAAAACCTAGGGTAAAATCACAATTAAGCAATAAAAATATAGGTCAAACATGGATTTTAGCAATTAAAATAATCAATAAAATGGTGCTTATCAGTCACATTGGGGGAAAGTCACTGTCCCGGAAGATCCTTTTGGCAGGATATTTTTGGCCCACCTTGCAAGCCGACGCCCTCAAGTTTGTGGCTGGGCGTGAGGCCTGTCAAAGACATCAGCACGTGACTCACCGTCCGACGGAGCCCTTACGAGTTTCTACCGTATCCTACCCTTTCGATCGATGGAGAATGGACATCGTAGGCCCCTTTCCCGTTAGCCCCAACAGAAGAAATTTCTCCTGGTCCTCGTGGATTACTTCTCTAAATGGGTCGAGGCCGAACCCCTGTGAACATCACGGAGGGGGCAGTGATGAAAATCCTATGGAGGGACATTGTCTGCCGATATGGCATCCCTCATAAGCTGGTGTCAGATAACGGAAGACAATTCTCCGGACGCAAACTAAAGGAATGGTGCGAGGGGTTAGGCATTCAGCAGGCTTTTACCTCAGTCGCATACCCACAGAGCAATGGACAAGCCAAGGTCGTCAATTGGGAGATCTTGCGAGGACTCAAGATAAAGCTAGACCACGTTGGGGGCAGTTGGGTGGAAGAACTCCGCATCATCCTGTGGTCCTACCGAACTACCCCGCGGGAAGGGACGGGTGAGAGCCCTTTTCCAGCTGGTCTATGGTGCTGAAGTTGTCATCCCAGTGGAGGTGGGGGAAGAATCCACGCGACGACAATATTACCGCAAGGAGGACAACGATCAAGAGCGGCTGATTGATCTAGATCTCATCTCGGAGGTACGGGACAAGGCCGCAGCGAGGTTGGAGGCGTATCAGAGAAGGATGCAGCAAGCCTACAACCGTTGGGTGATCGCCCGCAGCTTCGAGGTCGGCGATAGAGTTTGGAAGAGAACAAAACCGGTGGGTAACCCTGGAAAGCTGAAGCCACAATGGGACGGCCCATATATCGTTATCAAAAAGCTCACCGGGGGTAATTACTATCTGGCAGACAATAAAGCAAGAGGCTGGAAAGGCCCTGGCATGCCAACCACCTCCGCCTCTACCGTACTCAGTGAGGTATAGCGTTATGTATTTGCTTGATATACTCCTTATTTTTCCATCTGGCAGTGTAGTAAATAAAAAGTGCAAATGAAGTATCCTACGCCAAAGGCCCACCTGTTTAAAACCCTACAGCCTCTCGGTGTGTAGGCTTGGCCTCGGAGCTGTACACGCCCGACCAAGAGCTGCAAAACCCTACAGCCTCTCGGTGTGTAGGCTTGGCCTCGGAGCTGTACATGCCCGCTCAAGAGCTGCTAAAACCCTACAGCCTCTCGGTGTGTAGCTTAGCCTCGGAGCTGTACAGCCCGCCAAGAGCTGCTAAAACCCTACAGCCTCTCGGTGTGTAGGCTTGGCCCCAGTACAGCCCGGCCAAGAGCTGCTAAAACCCTACAGGCTCTCGGTGTGTAGGCTTGGTCGGAGTGTACACGCCCGACCAAGAGCTGCAAAATCCTACAGCCTCCGGAGCTGCTAAAACCCTACAGCCTCTCAGTGTATAGGCTTGGCCTCGGAGCTGTACACGCCCGGCCAAGAGCTGCAAAATCCTACAGCCTCTCGGTGTGTAGGCTTGGCATCGGAGCTGTACATGCCCGGCCAGGAGCTGCTAAAACCCTACAGCCTCTCGGTGTATAGGCTTGGCCTCGGAGCTGTACGCGCCCGGCCAAGAGCGGCAAAACCCCACAGCTTCTTGGTGTGTAGGCGTGGCCTCGGAGCGGAACATGCCCGGCCAAAAGCTGCCTGAACTCGACAACCTCTCGATGGTTAAACCGGGCCTAGGGGTCGCGCAGCCCAGCCAGACACTGAACATTCTAAGGGGACAAGAAATTTATCAAAAGATATGAGGTCCAGCGATGCCGACATTCAATGGTGAAACAGTTATATACTTGTCTTACAAGAGAGAACTTAAAAAGAAAAAAGAACATAGGGGCCTAAAGGTGGTCAGGCAGTTTCTGCCTAGGCCAAGAAGGATCCTATAAGGTTTTCTCTTCCAGGGGAAGATCGTCCCAGACCCGCTGGACGGTTATCGCGCGCAAGTCGGTGTTTGGCTGCAAAAGTTGATCCTTCTCTAGTTGGCTGATAGCGCCATAGAAGTCTTGTTTGAGGCGCTTCAATGCTTGCACGGCTACCACCTCGGCATACTCCAATTCTAGATACTTGGTCTTGGACTCTGCCTCGGCCTGGGATAGCTGAGTCGCGTGAACACGCTGCTGCTGCTGTATCTTGGACTCAGCCTCCTCTTTGGCAGCCGTCAGCGTTGCCACCTCCCGAAGTAGGCCATCCCGAGCCTTTTGCATCTCCTGGAGCTTCTGGGTATCTTGGACTCAGCCTCCTCTTTGGCAGCCGTCAGCGTTGCCACCTCCCGGAGTAGGTCATCCCGAGCCTCTTGCATCTCCTGGAGCTTCTAGTAGCAGCGTCAGTTTGAGCCTTGGCCCGGGTAGTCTGCTCCTGGAGGTCTGCGGCTTAGAAGCACGCCAGTTCTAAATCGTATTCTTTTATAGTCATCAGGCGCTCCCGTTGCGTATCCCGATCCTCCAAGGTTTTCTTTGCAGATTCCAGGAGGTCGACTTGATCGGACAACTCCTTCGCCCGGGCCTGGAGTTGCTCCCGTTCCTGGGATAGCTTCTGCAGTTCCTCCGTAAGGGTGTGATTCTTCTCGGACGCAAGGCGCTCCCGGAGTCTATACCCATGCAGAGTATCCTCGGCCGCTATTAAAGCACCAAGATAGTGCTCCATCTTTTCTCGAAGAGCCCAGCTGACCTCCAATTGGATGAGGCCAGCCTCACGGGCTCAGCTATCCTCCGCCTCGGCTTCCGCCACCCGCTGGAGGAGGTCTTCGGTGACTCCCCCGGAACACAGCAAACGGTTGGTGGTCGCGCAGTTAGAAGTAACCTGTAGGGTCGCGGCAGACAGTTAGTAAGAGGCTTTGAAATAAATGAAAAACGTGCTAAAATACTTACCGACATTAGGGACTGATGTAACAAGCCCAGGTAGTGGGGTGATCCAGATACCCACCATGATAGAACAGGAAAGGGAAGAATTCCCTCAGTAGAAGGCCCAGACTGACCGGGAACGTCTCTAGGGTCAGGGACATCTTCTTCCGAACTTGAAGTCCTGGGCGAACCCTCAGAAGCAATCCCCTTTATGCGGATGGACTGGGAACTGGTTGTCGCCTTCTTCTTCACCTTTGAGGCCTTCCAGTGAGAGTGGGGCGGATCCTTGGGCACTTCTTTGCCGCGAGGAGCAGCCGGAGGGTCGACTGGGAGGGACGGGGCACCCACGGCGGGAGTAGGGGTCTCCCCGACGAAGGAAGAAGCTCCCTCCTGAGCTCTCGGAACCCGTGCAGCCGCATCCTCGGAGACAACAGGGCGCAACGACTCCTGAGAGGAACCTTTCTTCAACCTCTTCAGAGGGCGATCCCACTGGGATAACGCTCCCGTCGTCTCCTCTCAGGCGTGTGGGTCTTGGAAGGTGCAATAGATGGAGGGGGTGCAGCCTCCCCCTCTGGGGCCTCGGTCGTAGGGGCAGTCGAACCCCCTTCAGGGTCCGTTGGCAACTCTGACGCACTGATATCCCGGGGGGGCCCTGGGACGTCTCGGTCGGTTGCGGGCTCCTCCCTATTCTCGCAACCCTCAGTGAAGATTCCCGCGGGGACCGAAGGTGGGGAACCTGGGACCAGTGCCTGTTCATTCGCCCGGTCCCACTTCAAAAGTTGATTCATCACTCGGGAGAACATAATGTCACCTGCACAGTGATAACAAAGAGATATCAATCAGCATTAACCAGGAACTATACCAGATAAAAAAGCAACTTACGAAGGTTGGAGCTGAGGGTTGTAATTTTCGGACTAAGCTCAGCCCGGTATAGGAGCTCCTCGCATTGCACCAGTTAGAGCCCATGGAATTCCATCCCAGTCAGGATACCCTTAGCTCTCTGATATCCTGCGTCCTGCTGGAAGTCACCAAGGTCCGAGATAGGGGGTAAATTCTCCGTCCAGTGAATAGGACTGAAAGGACGCTCGGGAAGCCGGATCTAGAAAAATCTTTCCTTCCATCCCTTATGAGAAGAAGGGAGGCCCCCCAGAAACCGGTGGCCCGAGCGAGCGGTAAAACCAAAGGCCCCTCGGGACCCAACCGGGACGAAGAAGAAATGGAAGAATCGGGGAGTCAAAGGAATGTCAAAAAGCTTGAAGAGGACAAGGGCCCATTTGAGCAAAGACGTTCGGGGCCAATTGTTGAAGCGGGATACCAAAGTACTGGGTCACATTCATGTAAAAAAGAAAGGATGGAGGGAGACTTACTCTCGTCAAAAAGACGCAGCGGCAAAATGGACAGCCCAAGTAAGGGTAACTCTTGACGGCCGATAGGGTAAGGAGGCTGCGGGGTGCCGTTGCACCCGCTTTTATAGAGATGTGTCGCACCCCTCTGAGCAATAGGGGAGCGGCACGTCGACGGCATGCACCGGCTACCTCGGGAAACCGCTAACCCTTCCTGCCGCCCCTTCGTATATCCCACAATGCATATCCGAAGGACATCACCGCGCAACCAGGGAAAAGACACGTGGCCCTGTTGCATACACCGAGCCACTGCATCATTATAGTCGCCACAAAGTTCGCAGGAATATGGGACATTCAAAACCTGGAACCCCGGGGCGTACTGGTTATATCTTAGGGCCCCACAGGCTGCCAGCCAAGCCGTAGAGGGCGGAGGAACCCACTGAGCCCAGCTTCTTCATTACAAGTCTAGTCCGATCAGTCAGTCACGCCTCCTTCGATCAGACTTGAAGGGAGGGACTTGTGATGGGGTTAATAGCCCATGACAGACACGCGGGATGAAGAAGCTGCGTGGCACGACAGGACTGGTTGGAGCGGTCCTTCTTCCAGAGCTCCAGGACCCCCCGGGATGAGTGTGCCCGGGATTAACAAAACTCCTGGGGTCACCTCGGGAGGTCGGGACCCGGGATAATGGTTCGATGAGTGCGAGGACCTGGATAATGGTCACCGATATTTACAGGCGGATTAGAAACCGCAATCCTCGATTATTATCGCCCCCACCCTTACTACGAGTAAGGTTCGACGAGTGCGAGGACCGTTACAGGAGAAACTGGGTAGCCGAAGATGGGGGGAACGTGGCGAGAAGCACGGAGACACGTACTATCATCCTCGCCGCCACCAGTATAAAAGGTAGCCCAACCCCTCCGGTAAAAAGGTTACGTTCTCTCAACCTTACGTACATTTTTCCTTTCCTGTTGTTTTTTGCTCTCCATCGATATACTGACTTGAGCGTCAAAGTGGACTCCGCCGGACCCCTTCCGGCGTATCCTCTAACGCTCGTGTTAACCTTGCAGAGGCCGAAGTTCCTCCCCCCTACAGCGACTTCCACATGGGCAGACCCCTGGTGGCTACGCATCGCCGTCGACTCCTTCCGGAACAGTAGGAGTTGCGCGTCTGAGGAATATGGGGACTCTGGTGCAAAGCCTCCTGAAGATGCTTGAGAGCTTTGTCATAAGAAATAAATCCCATGAACCAGAATTCGTGGCTGTCCTTGGTGACAATTTGAATGTATTTCTCTGAAGGGTTGCCTTTGTTGGTAGAAGGGTTGATAGCCTTCAGCTGATCCAGAGGAAGAACTACCTGCTAATTGTTTGTTTGAAGAATTATACACGATTTGTAAAGAAGCATAAAATAACAAAAAAGTATGACTACAAGTTGGGGAACAAATCAATTTTTGTAATTCCAATCATTGATAATTTAGTTGCTGGATAACTATTTGAAGGGAAGGGGTGAGCGTACAGTAAAAAACACACATATCCTCATTGGTATCATAATCATCGGAGTTCAGTAATGACTGCAGCTATCTTAATCATTTGTCTTGTGGCATGATAGGATCCACTGTAATTTTCATTTCTGAAAATTGTCATAAAAAACAAGATGAATATATTTTTCATAAAATTAAGATAATCAAAAGTGGGAAAAATCAATAGTTCCTTCAAAATTATCATCATGATGGTTTATTTATTGTCTAAAACGCATGGCAGGTGTATGACAAACCTCAAATTTCTGCAATCTTCTCTACTGCTTTCTCACTTTACATAATATCTTCAGAGTGGACAAAACAGTCATGGATATTGAATTGTGCATGTTCCTCCAAACTGACAACCACATCACACGACATTCAGTTTTTTTTTCATTTTTTTATGCTAAAGAGCAGGATCTCGATTTTATCTTAAGATGTAGATCAATGTGGTGTCCCTAAAAACGTTATTGCACATCCATGAGAGAAGTATGCCAGGATAAAAAATAACTATCAGCTATTATATATCTCATTCTTTGTCTGTGTTCCTTCTGATACCTGTGGTGTTTCAGAGAGGGAGGAATAAGAATTTGGGAATTAGGTACAGGAAATACAACCAAGTGGGTCACTATCTTGTAAGATGTTATCCAATAAATGTAAAAGAACCCAACAGTAGAAATAAAAAGTTATTCATTTTCTTATATGGATTGCTTTTGACATAGAGAACCCTGAGAACAAGTTGTTAGCCTCATTCTAGTCAACTAAATTTATTCAAAACTCATTTTGTTGGAATGATGATGCCATAATATCAGCAATTCAGCTCAAGTATTGACTCTCGTATGTCATTTACTGTCAGACATCACTGGAGTTCCTCGGCCAGCATTATGTTTACATTCTCAGTGCAACTTCACTTGTTGAATTGGTTGATTTTCTAATCCACGGTGGGCAAACAAATCCAAAGTAGCTGAGATGTAAGATAGAAATCATTGGATTTGCACAAATAATTGACCAGACTTATTTTCTACAGTATCAATGCATTTGTTGTGTTTTTGCTACGTTGTTTATACGATGATGTAGATGAGCAAAGCTCAGCCCACAATGCTTAGCCGACCACTTGGAATGCTCCATCTAGTTATAAACATGCAACAAAAGATTCTCCCTTATTCACTCAATCCCATTGCTAGCAGATTGCTAGCAGATCTTAGCATGCCCAACCCCAACAAACACACTGTAGGCAGAAACCCATTGATCCCAGCTCTGAGCATGACCACACTAATGAGAGAAATCTACATCTATCCGAATCTATATCATTTTCCACTAACCAAGGTCTTATGTCAGAGCACAACCACCAACTAGTGTAACAACCTATATGGGCTTCCAAATGATACATAAGCAAGAATATTAGCTAACCAATTGGAAGGATGCCTCATCTACTTTCAAATCTTTAGGTATTGCATGTGGCCATGTGGGACAAAGCAACCATCTCCAGCATACCCCAGTTCAACACCTTTGTCTTCTTTGACACATCTAAGGGTACCCACGATGTCTATGAGAAATGACATTCATGGGACTCAAAGTTAGTGAGTGATACGAACCCAAAGAGAAGAAGTCTCAAGAACACACAACAAATGGAAGAAAGAGAGAAAGATAGTCTAAATCGAAAATATGGAAAATGAAAGAAAGAAACCTCGACCCAATGCTTAAGGAAGCACGAACCTTGGTATGGAAGAAGAAGAAGATAGACGCCACAACCTTGGGATGGAGGTTGATAAGTCTTGAACGCCACAAGGGGATGCCTTGATAAGTTCTAGTTCAATGAAGAACCAACAAGTGAGTGTCTCACCATGTAGTAGATTGAATAAGCCAAAAGTTACATGTTGTGGCCGCCACCCCCTTAATTTATAGCTATAGGGTGGTCTAAAAACCCTAAAAGGCCAAAAGGAAGCTCATTTAGTAGAGGCCTATGTAGACTACATAGGCCTATTGAGCTCTTGGCATCATTACAACCCAAATAAAGCTAGAAATTGGGCCTAAATTGAACCCACAAAATTAACATATCCTTCTTACATAGACAAGAGACTAAGGAGACTAGTTAAGCTCATCTAAGGCTTGAATTAGGTTGACTAAGTCGTATGACTTGCTCTTGGTCAAACCTTCTTCAATAGTGGCTTTGGCTTTCACATCTTCAATTAGCACATTAAGTGCTTCTTTCATCTTTTTAACCTTAGCCCTTGTAATTGGGTCTCCTTTGATGCATAATGGATCATCAACATCTTCTAGAGTGGGTTGAGCATGATCCATATCGTTAGATTGTTGGGCAACTTGTTCACTTCCTTTGTCTCCATCATTCCCCCTCTCCTCAAAAGGATTCGTCCTCGAATCTTGATTACCTACATCAAAGGGAGAGAGATCAGAAACATTAAATGTGGAACTCACATTATACTCACCCGGCAAGTCAAGCTTGTAGGCATTATCATTGATTCGCGCCACGACTTAAAATGGTCCATCTCCTCTTGGATGCAACTTAGTACGACATTTAGCAGGAAATCTCTCCTTTCTCATATGAACCCAAACTCAATCACCGGGTTCAAAGATCATTTTCTTTCGTCCCTTGTTGGCTTGCGTAGTATATTATTCAGTCTTCTTTTCAATTTGCATCCTTACTTTCTCGTGCATTTGCCTCACAAATTCAGCTTTCTTTGTACCATCCAAACTAGCATGCTCAGAGATAGGCAAAGGTGATAAATCCAAAGGAGTTAGCGGATTGAAACCATATATCACTTCAAAAGGTGAACACTTAGTAGCAGAATGTATAGATCTATTATATGCAAATTCAACATGTGGTAAACAATCTTCCCAACCTTTTAAATTCTTTTGAATGATAACTCTTAATAAAGTAGCTAAGGTTCGATTTACTACCTCAGTTTGTCCATCTGTTTGCGGATGACACGTTGTAGAAAACAACAACTTTGTTCCCAACTTGCCCCATAGTGTCTTCCAAAAGTAGCTTAGAAACATTGCATCACGATCTGAAACTATACTTTTCGGCACTCCATGAAGTCGTACAATGTCCCTAAAAAAGAGATCAGCAATATGGTTAGCATCATCTGTTTTCCTACAAGGAATAAAATGAGTCATTTTGGAAAATCTATCTACGACCACAAAAATAGAATCCATACATCGTTTTGACCTTGGTAAACCTACAATAAAATCCATAGAAATATCAACCCAAGGTTCACTAGGAATTGGTAGATGTGTATACAACCCATGAGGTAAAGATTTAGATTTGGCTTGCCTACATGTGATACACTTCTCACAAAATTTTACAACATCTCATTTCATATGTGGCCAAAAGAAATGCTCCAACAAAACATCCAGTGTTTTTCTTACTCCAAAATGTCCCATTAGTCCCCCGCCATGGGCTTCTTGGACTAATAATTCCCTCAATGAACAGTTAGGCACACATAACCTATTAACTCTAAATAGAAATCCTTCATGCCTATAAAACTTCCCAAATGCAGCATGCTCACAAACTTCAAATACATTTCCAAAGTCTGGATCTTTAGAATATAGATCTTTAATGTATTCAAATCCTAACAATTTAGTGTTCAAAGTAGAGAGCAAGGTATACCTTCGAGATAAAGCATCTGCGACAGTATTTTCCATACCTCGTTTATACTTGATCACATAAGGAAATAATTCAATGAACTCCACTCATTTCGCATGACGTTGATTCAACTTACTTTGGCTCTTCAAGTGCTTCAATGATTCATGATCAGTGTGAATGACAAACTCTTTGGGCCACAAGTAATGCTGCCAAGTCTCTAAAACCCTCACCAAAGCATACATCTCTTTGTCATAAGTGGGATAGTTCAAAGCTGCTCCACTCAATTTCTCACTAAAATAAGCAAGGGGTCGACCTTCTTGTATTAACACAGCTCCAATACCTATTCCTGATGCATCACACTCAATTTCAAAAGTTTTAGCAAAGTTAGGTAACGCAAGTAATGGTGCAGAACTTAATTTCTCCTTAAGTGAGTTGAAGGCTAAATCCTGTTCACTATCCCAATGAAATCCAACATTCTTTTTAACAATTTCAGTCAAGGGTGCAGCTAAAGTGCTAAAATTCTTAACAAACCTTCTGTAAGAAACTTGCCAAACCATGGAAGCTACGTACCTCAATTATTGTTTTTGGTGTTGGCCATTCACGAATAGCCTTAACCTTCTTCTCATCAACTGTTATTCCCTTAGCACTAACAATATAACCAAGAAACTCAATTTGATTAGTGCAAAAAGAACATTTTTGAAGGTTAGCATACAACTTTTCATTTCGCAAAACAATTAGAACATTTTGTAAATGTTGTAGTTGCTCCTCTAAATTTTTGCTATAAATCAAGATGTCATCAAAATATACTACGACAAAATTTCCAATAAAAGCACGCAAAATATAGTTCATTAACCTCATGAAAGTACTAGGTGCATTTGTAAGCCCAAATGACATTACTAACCATTCGTACAAACCATACCTAGTCTTAAATGCAGTTTTTCATTCGTCTCCCTCACGCATGCGAATTTGATGATAGCCCGACTTCAAATCAATTTTAGAAAAAATGCAAGAGTCATGTAGTTCATCTAGCATATCATCTAATCTAGGAATAGGATGACGATACTTTACCGCAATCTTGTTGATAGCTCTACAATCAACGCACATTCTCCAAGTTCATCCTTCTTAGGTACTAGCAAAACGGGGGCAGCACACGGACTCAAACTTTCTCGGACATACCCTTTTTTCATCAACTCTTCAACTTGCCTTTAAAGTTCTTTTATCTCAGCAGGGTTACACCTATAGGCTGGCCGATTAGGAATTGCGGCTCCAGGGATGAAATCAATTTGGTGCTCTATTCCTCTAAGTGGTGGCAATCCATTAGGAACCTCATCAGGAAATACATCATCAAATTCCTGCAAAAGAGATTTAACAACACTAGGCAAAGTAGGGTTAAGATCGTTAGTATTAAAATCGGCCTCCTTGTACAAAAGTACAATCATCGGCAGTGAAGCATAAAACACTCTCTTAACCTCTCTTTCTTTTGCATAAAAGCTCCCTTTATTACTCTCTTGCTCTTGAATTTCTTTTCCCCTTTCATTCTTTTTTCCACTCATCTCATCCTCACCTTTTCTTTTCTCACACTCTTTTTCTTTTCCATTCTTTTTCCTTTTCTCATTTTCTTTTTTCTCACACTCTTTTCTTTTTTCACTCTCATTTTTTATCCTCAATTGATCTTCATATACTTGCTTAGGAGTCAATGGTACAAGAGTTACATGTTTACCATGCATCATAAAAGAATACTTATTTTTAAACCCATCATGCATGACCTTCCTATCAAATTGTCATGGTCTACCTAAAAGTAAATGACTTGTATGCAATGACACTACATCACAAAGTATCTCATCATGATATCTACCAATGGAAAATGAAACCAACACTTGCTTGTTGACCTTAACTTCCCCGTAATCATTCAACTATTGTAGTTTATAAGGTCTAGGATGCTTAGTGGTAGGTAAGCATAATTTCTCAACCAAAATAGTACTAGCTACATTAGTGCAACTTCCCCCATCTATAATCATACTACATACCTTGTCTTTGATGTGGCAACGGGTATGAAATATGTTGTCTCGTTGTTCTTCATTATCTTCTTTCACTTGCACATTTAGAGCACGCCTAGTGACAAGGGCTTCACCTTCAACGGGATACTCTTCTTCACTTTCCAATAATGGGGGCAAGACATTATCATCTTCGGACTCACTTTCAGTCTCAATGTCATCATTTTCTTTCAAAATCATAATTCTTTTGTTTGGGCATTGTGAAGCGATATGTCCCCTTCCCAAGCACTTAAAGCATTTAATATCTCTATTTCTTGATGGTTGGAGGGTTCCTTTCCCTTGACCAATGGAGAGCTTGCATCCTTATTCTTTGAAAAATCGAGCTTTTTCTTTGATTCAACTTTATCATCTCTTTTGTTCCAACTAGATTTTCAAGTTGACGAATGAGAACTTTGCCCCCCATGCTTGTTGATCCCTTCTTTTTGAGTTGTCTTTCAACTTTCATGGACATATGCATCATGTCTTCAAGCTCCACATAATGTTGCAACTCCACTATATTTGCAATTTCTTGATTTAAACCTTGTAAAAATCGTGTCATGGTTGCTTCTCGGTCCTCCTCCACATTGGCCCGAATCATGGCAATTTCCATCTCTTTGTGGTATTCCTCCACAGTCTTGGATCCTTGTGTGAGACTTTGTAACCGTTGATACAAATCCCGATAGTAATGTGTTGGAATGAATCTCTTTATCATAATAGTCTTCATCTCCTCCCAACTACCAACGGGTCTCTCTTTGTTTCTTCTCCTACTTAGAATAATTTGATCCCACCAAATGATTGCATAATCAACAAATTCAACGGCAGCGAGTTTTACCTTCTTCTCTTCAGAATAGTTGTGACAATCAAATACTAATTCCACTTTCTTTTCCCACTCCAAATAGGCTTCAGGATCACTTTTGCCTTGAAATGAAAGAATCCTCATCTTGATATTTCCCAAGTTTCTATCCACATGATCATTCATCCTTCCTCTTCTACCACCAACTCGAGCATGATCCGATCTGCCACTTGAAGCTCTATTATCAATGTCCTCAGATACGCCATCATCATCATCATCATCATCATGGTCACCACGGTTATATGGTCTAGCACTTCGTGAAGGAACTCTACCAACTTGGCTATCTCGCAATCCTGCAATTATAGCATCTTGTTTCTCTAATCTGTCCATAATCTGACTAAAACGGATTTCCATGCGTTCCAAGTGTTGTCTCAAAGCACGTTGATCAAGGGATTCTCTAGGTCTTGCTTCTTCTCCACTTGTCGCCATTGAACAACCTGTTTCACTCAAACACTCTAACTCACGAATGTTAGCTCTTTAAAGAACTTGAACTGAGAATTGAGGCAAATACCTTGTAAGCATTCGTGGACTATTAAAATTCCCAAGGGTGTTAGGATAAAAGATAGGAATTAAAGACAAAAAATGCAAATTGCAGAATTTAAAACTTGAAGTAAGTGCTGAAAGGAAATTTGCCAGAATTGAACCTAGGCAAAATTGAGGATAATGCGGAAATGAAAGATAGCAAAACGTGAATGAAAGAGCTGAAAGGAAAGTTGCCAGAACTTAACCTAGGCTGCCAGAATTGAATCTAGGCAACTTAAAGGAAATAAAAGTACTTGAAATAAGAGCTGAAAGGAAAGTTGCCAGAACTTAATCTAGGCTGCCAGAATTGAATCTAGGCTAACTTAAAATGAAATGAGAATACTAGAAATAAGAGCTGAAATGAAAGTCGCCAGAATTTAATCTAGGCTGCCAGAATTAAATCTAGGCAAACTTTAAAGGAAATGAGAAAAATAAATTTGCAAACAAAGTCTCTATTTCCTTTTTTTTCAGCCTCTTTTGCTCTTTCTTTGTTTTTTTCCAGCTTTTCTCTTCGTTTTTTTCTTTCTTCCTTCCTTTCTTTGTTTTTTTTGGCCGAATTTTTTTTTTCCTCCTCTTTTTTTTTGAGCAACAAAGCAAGTAAGACTTGCTAAGCAATAGAAAAGAAACTAAAATAAGATAGAGACTTATGAACACAAAAAAAAGGATAACCAAATCGATTTAGAGAAACTAAGGCTCTGATACCAAATGATGCGAACCCAAAGAGAAGAAGTCTCAAGAACACACAACAAATGTAAGAAAGAGAGAAAGATAATCTAAATCGAAAAGATGGAGAATGAAAGAAAGAAACCTCGACCCAATGCTTAAGGAAGCACGAACCTTGGTATGGAAGAAGAAGAAGATAGACGCCACAACCTTGGGATGGAGGTTGATAAGTCTTGAACGCCACAAGGGGATGCCTTGATAAGTTCTAGTTCAATGAAGAACCAACAAGTGAGTGTCTCACCATGTAGTAGATTGAATAAGCCAAAAGTTACATATTGTGGCCGCGACCCCCTTAATTTATAGCTATAGGGTGACCTAAAAACCCTAAAAGGCCAAAAGGAAGCTCATTTAGTAGAGGCCTATGTAGACTACATAGGCCTATTGAGCTCTTGGCATCATTACAACCCAAATAAAGCTAGAAATTGGGCCTAAATTGAACCCACAAAATTAACATATCCTTCTTACATAGACAAGAGACTAAGGAGACTAGTTAAGCTCATCTAAGACTTGAATTAGGTTGACTAAGCCGTATGACTTGCTCTTGGTCAAACCTTCTTCAATGGTGGCTTTGGCTTTCACATCTTCAATTAGCACATTAAGTGTTTCTTTCATCTTTTTAGCCTTAGCCCTTATAATTGGGCCTCCTTTGATGTACAATGGATCATCAACATCTTCTAGAGTGGGTTAAGCATGATCCATATCGTTAGATTGTTCGGCAACTTGTTCACTTCCTTTGTCTCCATCAGTGAGGTAGACCTATGTAAGAAAAACTTTACCCTCATCTCTAACATACAGTAAATCTTGATACAGGCTTAAGTCAAGGTCCTAAGCCCAAGAACAACCAAGGATCCACCAATTAGTGTACAGAACTATATGGGCCATGAAATGACGCTAATAAGCAAAATTGTCTCAAAATCATAAGCCAACCAGTTGTGCAGACTCCTTGTCTACTCATCAAAATAGAAATCTTGCACTTGGTGAGATGAAACAAAAGAGCCACTGCCTTCCCATCCTACCACAATGGCTCAGCCCATTTGCCTTGTTTGACGAATCAAAGGATGCTCAATAGTGGCATGAAGCAAGCACAATCCACAAGTCCAACTCCAAGTAAGGCCACATGGTAATGAGTAGACCCATGTCAAGGCACAAGGATATCATAATATAGTTGTGTGATTGCGATTTGCATGTTTATTGTTTCTTTTATTTATACTCAAGAGATGAATAATTTTGCAAGTTCCAGTATCACAAAATCTTCTTATTCCTAGATGTTAGCATATTCATTTCTCAAAACAAGTAACACAAAGAATGCCAAGATAATTGACAAACATTTAAAGCATCTTTGGCTATAGAGTTTGGGAGCTCAATGATAACTATACAATTTTGGTCCTGTAATAATATGATGCTCGAGACACTTTTTAAATCCTTATCCACTTGATTTGTTTACTTTCAGAAATTATAAAAATAGCAATTCGATAAACCTCTGAATGATTTTAGATTGGTTTAACTTCTTTAATCCATATCTGCAAGACTTGCTTACTTTTTTAAAAATTATAAAATTAGCAATTTGATAAACCTGAGTTATCATTGTTTTTCCTCAGTCTATTGCATGCAATTCTATATGCTATATGCTATATGCTATTTCACGATAAGTTTAAATCAAAAGTTTTGCTCATGAGATCTCTCTTCATCCTTATTTCCTTTCATCATCTCTCTTCATCCTAATTTCCCTTTGTCCTCCTCTTATCCTCTCTCTTTGTTGATGTCATCCAAAGTCAAATACATTATTAGCTTTGTGATAATCAAAGGTCAAAGCTATTATCAGGTGTGTATGTTGATCTGAGGTCAAAGGTATTATCTGTTGGTGCCCCGGTTGATTTTGATGTGATCAACTAAGTTAGGTTAGGTCCTGTTGGTTTTAATCCCTCTGCTAAGTGTGTAGGAACTTAGGTACGGAGGAAGTCGAGCGTAAGACGCAGCGAACGAGAAGGATTGCGCGGTGAAGTGAGCCGATGGGCTTGGTGCAATCCGAGGGACGCGAAGTTGCGGAAGAGTACGCCGGTGGACCAAGAAGGACGTACGCGACGTCCGAGGGACGAGAAGCCGGGAGGAAGGACGCTCGAGGGGCGAAAGGCTGGAGTCGGGTTCAGGTGAGCCTAATTCCAGTTGGTCAGAAATCACCTAGAAGATCTACTTACGAACAGTCAAGTTGCCTTTGACTTGGACTTGGATCAAGACGGGCGCAACGTCTTTTATAAAAGCTTTTATATTAAAGCTTTTAATTAAAGCTTTTATTAAACCTTTTAATTAAAAGCCGATTATAGCTTTTATTAAAGCTTTTTAAAGCTTTTAATTAAAGCTTGTTAAAGCTTCACACGTGGATCAAAAGTCAAGCCTTATCTTCAGAAACAATCGAAACGTTGGTGAAGCGCAAGAGCCGATTAAAAGAGATAAATATTTATCTCTTTTAATTAGAGTTTAAAATCTGGTTGAGATAATCTTAGATCTACGATCAAGATGCAACTCAATCTTGTATCAACGATCAAGATCATATCACTCAACCTATAAATAGGCTTAGAGATTTAGATTCAATGTAATTCATTTTTTTTGTAATTCTCTCTAAAGTCTAGTGTGCTTCAGTTGTAAGGCTTCTCCGCCACAAGGAGAGTTTTGTTTTGCTTTAACCGTCTTGGAAGCAACGACCAAGTTGCAACCAAGTTTTTTTTAATAGACGAGTTCCTCCATTTCTTCTATTTATTAGCCAGCCGTCTATTCACCCCCTCTAGCCGGACCAACCCGATCCAACAAGTGGTATCAGAGCCAGGCCGCCGCAGAAGGACTAACCGCCAACTGCAGCAAATTTTAAGATGGTTGGACCAGCAATATACCCGCCTAAATTTGAGGGGGAGTTCGCGGCATGGAAACGGAAGATGCAGGTATTTTTTACTACAGATTATGAATTATTAATTATTATGAAAAATGGCTATGCAGCTCCCAAAGACAATGAAGGAAAGATCAAGGATCCTGACTCTTGGAACAAGAAGGAACAAGTTGATGCTGTAGCAAACGGAAAGGCAGAATTTCATCTGCTGACCGTCCTCCCAGAGCAAGATGTGAACCGGATCGGTAAGTACGAATCGGCGAAGGAACTTTGGGAAAAGTTCTTGGAACTGCACGAAGGAACCTCGGAAGCAAAACTTGCGCGACGAGATGTTCTTCGAAGCCGACTGACCAATCTACGGATGGAAGACGGAGAATCTGTTGCGAGATTACATGCAAAGGTAAAAGAACTAATCACAAGCCTCGAAAATCTCGGAGAAAAGGTAACTAACCGCGATGCTCAAAGGTACGCTCTAAACGCGTTTTCGAGAACCCCGGAATGGACCTCGGTAATCGATGCATATTATATTTCAAAAAATCTAAAAATAAGTACTTTAGAAGAGTTGTTTTCTACTTTGGAACTTCACGAATCACGCTTTGTAGAAAAGAACAGGAAAGCGGACAATATTGCGCTAAAAACAAGGAACATCCAACTCGACGAAGAATCTTCAGCGGATGATGAAGAAACAGCACTAGCGGTAAGAAAATTATGTAAATACATTAATACTAACCGCTCAAAAAAGGTGCAGAGAAAGAAAAAACGAACGGTCCGATGCTACAACTGCAATGAGGAGGGACACCTTAAAGATCAGTGCCCTAAACTCAAGAACCAGCCAAAGAAGAAAAAGACACTAAAAGCCACCTGGGACGAGACCTCGTCAGATGAATCGGAAGCCGAAGAGTTTGTCGGACTTGCATTGATGGCAAGCCACCAAGACGAAGATGAAGAAAGCACCTCGAGAGAAAGCAGCAATGAAGAGGAAGATCCTAACTTCGAAACCGACCCGGTAAGTGAGGTATGTCTACTTCCACCTGCTCGAATCTACTCGGTAATAAAATCTATGCTTAAGTCAATGAATAAATTGGAGATAGAAAACTCTGAGTTAAAAGAAAGATTTGGCACTGTATGCTCATCTGTTCTATCCGACCAACTGAAAACAGAAAATGAAAATTTGAAGAATTTAGTGGAGAAATTAGAAAATGATATTGCATGTTTAAGAATTAAAAAGAATTTTTATCCTGAAAATCTGAATTGGTATGTTAAAAATCATAGGGGCCAGCTTAGAAAAATTCCTAGAAATTATATTCCTCCAAAGTTTTTGATTAACCCCGTAGATGAAAATTTATTTTGGGTCCCAAAATCAATATTGAATTAATTTTCTGGTATTTATGAAAAACAAAATTAACTAATATTTTTTTTCTCTTTGTCCTTTATCATTTGTTGTATTATCAAATGTTTTTAAGAGATTATTTCGATCTGAATTTACTAGAGAAAATTAATATTTTTTTGAGTACTTCGCATACTTATCATGAATTTATTAGGATTTTTTTGTATGAATTTAATAAAAAAAAATTAAGTGAAATTTATATTTTCCCTTCCCTATTTTTTGTCCCATTTTTGCTGTGATCAAAGGGGGAGAGTAGTTTATGTTCAGGGGGAGGTCATGTATATGATTGCAAAATTTTTTTATGCTTAATACTGTTACAATATTTTTTTGTTTGTTGTTTATCCCTAACTAAACTTGGGTTGATGCACATCAAAAAGGGGGAGATTGTTGGTGCCCCAGTTGATTTTGATGTGATCAACTAAGTTAGGTTAGGCCCTGTTGGTTTTAATCCCTCTGCTAAGTGTGTAGGAACTTAGGTACGGAGGAAGTCGAGCGTAAGACGCAGTGAACGAGAAGGATTGCGCGGGGAAGTGAGCCGACGGGCTTGGTGCAATCCGAGGGACGCGGAAGTTGCGGAAGAGTACGCCGGTGGACCAAGAAGGACGTACGCGACGTCCGAGGGACGAGAAGTCGGGAGGAAGGACGCTCGAGGGGCGAAAGGCTGGAGTCGGATTCAGGTGAGCCTAATTCCAGTTGGTCAGAAATCACCTAGAAGATCTACTTACGAACAATCAAGTTGCCTTTGACTTGGACTTGGATCAAAACGGGCGCAACGTCTTTTATAAAAGCTTTTATATTAAAGCTTTTAATTAAAGCTTTTATTAAAGCTTTTAATTAAAACTTTTATTAAAGCTTTTAATTAAAAGCCGATTATAGCTTTTATTAAAGCTTTTAATTAAAGCTTGTTAAAGCTTCACACGTGGATCAAAAGTCAAGCCTTATCTTCAGAAACAATCGAAACGTTAGTGAAGCGCAAGAGCCGATTAAAAGAGATAAATATTTATCTCTTTTAATTAGAGTTTAAAATCTGGTTGAGATAATCTTAGATCTACGATCAAGATGCAACTCAATCTTGTATCAACGATCAAGATCATATCACTCAACCTATAAATAGGCTTAGAGATTTAAATTCAATGTAATTCATTTTTTTTGTAATTCTCTCTAAAGTCTACTGTGCTTCAGTTGTAAGGCTTCTCCGCCACAAGGAGAGTTTGTTTTGCTTTAACCGTCTTGGAAGCAACGACCAAGTTGCAACCAAGTTTTTTTTAATAGACGAGTTCCTCCATTTCTTCTATTTATTAGCCAGCCGTCTATTCACCCCCCTCTAGCCGAACCAACCCGATCCAACATTATCAGGTGTGTTTGTTGATTCGAGGTCAAAGAGATTGATGTCTGCATGTTGTCCACAGTTTTGTTTTGCCAACGTGCAAGTATTATCATTTGGGGCTCATCATATCGTGTCTAGTCATGTGTTGCTTATGAGAGTTTTCCATGTTTTCTTTCAAGCTGAGCATAGATGCTAGAGGGACAATGTTAAAAGTATCAGAGTTAATCAATTATTAGGTTTAGCAAATTTAGTCCCACAATGGTGTTCCAGATTTAGGGTTTTATCATATCTTATACACTTATAATTTTTATCCCATAATGAATGTCACAGAATATCTTCCTTTCAAAGAAACTTACAGATGCATACTTATTGTGCTTATTGTATATATTATGCGAAAAGAACAATGCCTGAATGAAACAATCCAAATACATAGTATCAAGAAAGGATGAAAACTAGATATATACCTTATAATATGTCCACTGTTGCTGCCCATTATGAGAATCATAACAATGAGGATGATCACTGGAAAATGCAACCCTAGCTGTTGATATATATAACATTCCTATAACTGGACCTGTGGAAGTAGAAAGATAACATGCATATACTTTCCAAAGCTCTTCTCCTGGAAAACATCCAAATGTTTGTTGGAAAACTTTGTCACTCCCACCTTCTGCAAAAAATTTGGTTCCTTGGGAAAGCCTAGTCAAGGCAGCATCTCTGATGTTGGGACTTGTTTTAACTGTCAAGAGCAAAGTAGGAAGATCAATCATCTATCCACATATTAAAGAAACGTTTACTGAACTTTCCAGATCAATTTAATACTATAATAATAAAGTCAGCTAAGTAACTGATCTTGGATGCCACATATCCGTTGTAATACCTCAAAATGGGTTATCTTAAGTTTGAAAGATGGTGCTTCAAAATGTCGACACAATAGATATAAGCTACACTCTAGAATTAGCACGATAAATGTACAACCCATCTAGAATGTCAGTTGAAGCTAGAGGTAGAAATAAACTTTGAGGTGATCAGGCATTGTTCTACATACTGCTTCAAGTAAGAAACATTAATCAAGCCATGATGGTTAAGATTTGATATCTTATTAAAAGCTTCTGCATGCTAAGACATAGTACTAATCATAAATGTTGTGTAATATCTAGGACAGGTTATAGACTTTTCTCTTTCTATAACAAGTTAGAAATAAACGATCAAACAATTAAAAAACAATTCAACTAGATTACCAGCACCATATTGAATATGATAAGTTGAATTCCCAACGCAAGATTTAAAAAGCTTATGATGAATCTCGAAAGAAATTGTGTGAAAAATTATAGAAAAGAAAGGTATTAGTATAGTTGATACCGGCCAAGATAGTAATTATCCTACGGACTAACGAGAAGGGAGATTGGAAGAGAGACAAGAAGAGAAAGTCGTCGTTCTCAAGATTTTACCAAAAATACACAACTTTATTAAGAATATAGGATAATTTCTCAAACAGATAAACAGGTGTTTATATAGACCGTAGACCCTCAGATTAAAAAAAAAAAGAAATTTAATATATGGACCTCAATTCTTATCTTGTAATGAAAGAAAAGAAATTCTACAAAAAATAAAAATCCATATCAGAAATCCTAACAAAAAGAAATTACCAAAACAGGATGCTTATATAGATAAACTCTAACTCATAAATGCTTAACATACCAAAAATACCCTAAATGTCATAAAAATAGAAATTACTAAAAATAGAAAAAATAGAAGTTTGAATCCTCCGAAAATGTCCTAAGGGGGTGTTTTTTACATGAAACTTGCAAGTTATGCTTCCCGGTAACAAACGTAGATTTTTAAATTCTGCACGAGTAAGCGCAAACAAAGCATGATTCTGAGTCCCGATTCAAAAGTTATGACTTGTTAAAGATTGAGTCCTCATATATTAGTCCTGCATCAGTCGCCTCATTGATAATAGTAGTATCATCAGTATCCAGAAAATAGGGAGTCAAGTGCTTCAGATTGAATACATCAGACATCTTCAAATGAGTAGGAAGGCGCAACTTATAGGCATTGTCGTTAATCTTTTATAGTATCTCACACAGTCCAAGCTTCCGATCTTTGAGCTTGTTATACTCACTAATAGGAAAACGATCACGAGTTAATAGAGCCCAAACAAATTTCCAACCTCAGAAAGTACCTGACGATGATAACTATCAACCCAAGTCTTGTACTTGGTATTGCACTCAAGAATTGTCAGTTTCACCAGTTCAAGAATGTCTCGAAGATGCTATGTCATCTCATCTCCTTTAGGACTAAATCGTCCTACATGTGGAATAGGGGCTAAGTCCAGAACCCCGAATGGGTTATGCCCATAGACAATCACAAAAGGAATTAAACTTGTGGTCATGTTTCTCGATTTATTATAGGCAAACTCTACTTGAGGTAACGCCAAGCCCCATTGCTTCGACTTAGTTTCTGTTTGACATCTCAGAAGATTGCCCAGTCTTCAATTCACCACCTTGGTCTTGTTGGTATTGCTTGGTGGTTTCCAAGACAACCACGGAGTCGTATCTGAAAGACCTCTCTATGGCTACGGATTAAAAATTTAATCCGAATAGAGACCCGTCCTTCTAACGACCGACTCGTCGTCGTGTTAATTAATCCAAGTTACAACTTGGCCGAAACCGAGGTTAAGGCCTTGTAACTTTCCGGATTAATTAACCGCGGAAAAGTCGACGATTTGGATCGCCGATTTTTGTGTTTATCTTCGGGGTCCAGTTAGTTAATTATTAACTATGATATCAAATCAAAATAATAAACTAACCTACATAAAATGACGAGACAACGCGAAGTGGCACAAATAAAACATAACATAAAGAAAACTGAGCCCGGGAGAAATATACCTCGTCGTTTACCTCGCAGTCTTCTATCTTATGACCCTCCCCTCCTGGACGTCGTGTGGGCGACGAGCTACCAAGACGCGGAGTCACCAAGACCTCGAATCAATCAATCCTTCTTCTTATCTCTTCCTTTCTTTGTGCCAACCAAGAGGAAACCCTAGAGCTAGGGTTTCAATGTCGCCGGCCACCCTATAAGGAAGAAGAAGAATATGTTGATGAAGGAGAACTCCTCCCTCACAACCACCCTCTCCGGCCTCCTCCACCACCTCCTATCCCGCAGCTATAAGCACGCAAGGAGATGGCAACTCCTCCTTCTTCTTCCTACATGTGCCGGCCAACTTTGCCCAAGGAAAGCTGCCGCCGGCCCAACCAAGGAAGAAGGTCTTCCTCTCTCGCCACCACCCGCCTCTCCGCCCTCCTGCAGTTGCCTGCCGATCCAAGGACGAGAAGGAGAAGGGTGGTTCCTCCACAGATTGCCGCCGGAGCCCCTGCTTGAAGAATTCCGACGACGCAAGCTCTAGGAGATGTTGGCGCCGCCGTCGACCAATCCTCCACCTACCGGAGCTTGCTTCGGCCAAGAAGACCAACAGGGGAACTTCCTTCTTCTTCCAGCCAAGCCTCAGGTCTAGAGGAAAGGAAGCGAAGAGGAGAAAACCGATCCCTCCTCTTCTCTATTGTCGCCGGCCACTATGTAACCTAGGGGAGGAGAGAAGAGAGAGTAGTTAGAGGGAGAGAGAGGTAGGGGTTTATATTTATAGGGGATTAATTGGAAAAAGTTTCCAATCAATTATGGATTGATTCCAAAATTTTATTAGAGAATAATTCCTTAATTAATCAAAGATTGATAACTTAATCAATCCAAGATTAATTCCTTAATTATTCTAAGATTAATTTCTTAATTATTCCGAGATTAATAACTTAATTAATCCCAGATTAATTCCTTAATTAATCGGCCTTGTATCATGACTCTTATGGGGCTTTATTGGGCTAAGATAGGGACCATGAGGAGGAGTTGGTTCTTGGCCCGCTAATGGATCCAAACCCGATCCATTAATGGAGATCCATTCCACTAAAGGATCCATTGTACTTCCTCATCAACCCCCATATTTTCATATGGGCTCCACCTATTACGAGTCGTCCATCTCCCCGTGTTTAAGATATCGTATGCCCGATAATTAATTTAATTTACTGATAATTAAATTAATTATCTTCTTGATCCTTGATTAGTACCACTCAACCTTTTCGACATGCCGGACCATGATCCACTTGCAAGATTTGACATGACGATCCTTTTGGCTCACCAAGGGGGCATCATCACCCTGACTCACCAGGACACGGATTCCGTCAATAATCAACGGCACATCATATTATTAATATTATCTCCCAACTTACCGGGCCTATCGATCTAACGGAATAGATCTCGCCCATTGGTAAATCAAAGATATAATAATTAATAATATATGTCCGTCATTATTTCGGGATTAAGAGATCGTACTCCATAATAGTATCCGAGGTCTAATCCAATTTACTAAGTCAGTACAAAAAATTGGATGACCTCTCTTTTGGTCCTACTCAATGTACACAAAGTACACTAGTGTAATCCTATGGTTAAGATAAACCACACCTAATTATACTACAACCATCCCGATAGTTTGTCCAACTCCATCTCGGTTGTGAGTCTCTTTCTTGTGCTTTGGTACGGAACCTGATAACATGATTTCTGTGCGACACCACGCACCATGTTATCTACAATGCCAAGCATCAGACGTTTAGTGCACATACTAATATAAACATGCACTGTGTGATTTTCTGATTCTCTTTAAAATGTAGATGTATCCTAACCAAAAAGCAAGACTTTTAGTATACATCCTAACAGGTCTATCCATCTCTCTAAGGGTGGTAGGCACTGCTAAAGTTTAATTATGTGTCCAATTTTCTCCATAAGCTCTTCGATGAATTTGGCATCTCGATTTGAAGTCATGAATTGAGGAACATACGATCTCCTTGAAGTAAAGGTGGGCAATCCAGACAGCATCCAGTCTTCCTGCAAGCTATAGAGTGGGTCATCTTTGAAAATCTATCAACTCCAACTAGAACTAAATATGAGGTTCATTGAGTGTGGGGTAATCCCAATACAAAATCCATGTTGACATTAAACTAAGGAGTTTCAGGAACAACTAAAGGAGTATACAAGCTTACATTGGTAAAAATACCCTTAAATCATTGGCATACAGAACATCGATCTGTAAAGTAAGCCACATCACTGATCAACTTGGGCTAATAAAAATATCAAAAATAAGGGGCCAACGTCTTATCACATCAAAAGTGCCCCTCATTATAAAACTCACTCATAATCTACTGCCTCAGTGAATAATTTGGGAGGCAAAATTGCAATTCATGAAATAGATAACCATTATGCAAAATAAATTCGTGACTGTGACCATTATGTACATCTTGGAATATCTTTCCAAATAATAGGTCAACTGTGTACATATTTGCGAAAACCTCAAACCCTACAATGTTGGTAATCATGGTGGTAAGTAATAAAGAGCGATGACTCAGAACATTCGTGATACGGTTTAGACTCCAAGCTTAGTGTCTTAGTGCAAAGATGAACTCCTATAAGTCACCCACTTGGCACCCCACCTACTCAACTTGTGTTGACCTTGATGTACTTCAAGGCTTCGTGATCAATAAAAAGAATAAACTCCTTCTTTACTAGATAGTGAAGCCAATACTTCAAAGATTGAACAATGGCATAGACAGGGTAGTCGATAGCGGCGTTATCGCGGCGTCGCGGCGCGGCGCGGCCGGGGCGCCGCTCCACGCTGCGCGTCGCGGTGCGGAATGGAATCGCGCCAATCGCGCGCCTGTCGCGCGCGTCGCGTCGTGCGTCAAACGCGCTCGTCCCGCCCCGACGGTCCAGCTTCTTTGACCTAGGGTTAAAAAAGCTTATATGGTACAAAAATAAACCCTGTTTTTAACCCATTACTGCTGTTTTTCCCCCCTGGTTTTGCTGCTGCCGACTTCTCCTGTTTCTTCCCGGCGGCGACGATTCCGGCGACGATTCCGGCGACAGCAACCTCCCGATTCCAGCAACTCTATTCTCCATTGCAGCTACTCTATTCCCCTGATTCCAGCAAGCATGTAAGCAATTTTTGTTGTTTTTTTTTCTTTCTCTGTTTCTCAGATTCTCTCCAATCTGTTTTTCCTTTTTTTTTTTTGGACAGATTCTGTCCTCTGTTTTCTGGGGCAGATTCTGTCTTTTTTTTTGGGACAGATTCTGTCCTTTGTTTTTTTTTTCATTTTGGACAAATTCCCTTATTTTATTTTATATTTCTATTTGTTTCAAATTTCTAAGTTCTAGTCATGGCGGCGCCGACATCATCACAAGGAGCTACTCCATCTTCACATGGTTTAGTGAAACCCACTGGTGATAATATTGACATTGCATGGAAATGGAATAGTTTGAAAGATATTAATAATAGGAAGAGTGTTACTTGTGATTTTTGTGGAAAAGTGACTACGGTGGAATCACTAGAGCCAAAAGACACCAAATGTGTGTGAAGGGAGATGTTGATTATTGTAGAAAGGTTCCCCCAGATGTAAAACAACTTCTTAAAGAAGCTTTAGAGAAGAAAACTGCTTTGAAGGAAGCATATTTAGCAGAGATGCAAGAAGATGAAGATGAGCAAGAGGAAGTACGAGAAATTCATCAAATTAGAAGTGGGAAGAGACCTTCATGTACAGCTGAGTCTTTTTTTAGGCCACCCAAGAAATGATACAATGTGAAAGGCGGCCCCATGGATTTGCTTCTTTTGAAAAACCGTGAAGCACAAATGAAACTTGGAAAGGCTCATAGGCAAACAAGCATCAATGATGCTTGTGATAAAGAGGCAAGGGAAAGAACCATCCAATATATTGCTCGATTTTTTTATAGGAATGGGATTGCATTCAATGTTGCAAGGTCAAAAAGTTTCAAGATGATGCTTGAAGCTGTTGGAAACTATGGTCCACATCTTAAGGCTCCAAGTTATCATGAGTTGAGAGTTCCACTCCTTAAAAAGGAGTTGGAATTTACGAAGGACATGCTAAAGAGCCATAAGGATCAATGGGTGCAATTTGGATGCACAATTATGTCAGATGCTTGGACGGATAGGAAGAATAGGACCTTAATCAATTTCATGGTGAATTGTCCAGAAGGGACAATGTTTGTGAGAAGTGTTGATGCTTCTGCTTACATGAAGACGGGAGAAAAAGTATTTGAGTTGTTGGATACATTTGTGGAAGAGATTGGAGAACAAAATGTTGTTCAGGTGGTATCTGACAATGGAAGTAATTATGTCTTGGCCGGTAAGAATTGCTAACTTAGTCTAATTGCTTTTTTTACTTGCTTTGATTATTGATCACTTAACTAGTTTCATTTAATGTGATTCTTCTTAGGCAAACTACTTGAAGCTAAGAGGAAGAATCTCTTTTGGACTCCATGTGCTGCACATTGTGTGGACTTGATATTGGAGGACATTGGAAAGCTTCCTCGAGTTAAGAAGACAATCTCAAGAGGAATAAATCTTGTGGGCTTCATCTACAACCACACATTGGCCTTGAACATTATGAGAAAGTTCACTAACAAGATGGAATTGGTCAGGCATGAAGTGACAAGGTTTGCTATGACCTTTCTAACCTTACAAAGGTTGTTCAAACAGAAGCACAATCTTAGGAGGATGTTCACTTCAGAGGAGTGGTTGAAGTCCAAATTAGCCAAAGAAGTAAAGGGAAAAGGGCAAGTGATATTGTATTGGTAGCTTCATTTTGGAATGATGTGCAATATTGTATTATGGTTATGGGGCCACTTTTCAATGTCCTTAGGCTTGTTGATAATGAGAAAAAACCTGCCATGGGATATATCTATGAAGCAATGGATCGGGTCAAGGAAACTATTCAACAAGTTTTCAAAGAAAAAGAAGTGTTGTACAAGGATGTTTTTGCTATTATTGATAGAAGATGGGAGTCACAACTTCATCATCCATTGCATGCAGCTGGCCATTTTCTAAACCCGGAGTTTTATTATAGCAACAAATTGATAGAGTTTGATGAAGAAGTGATGCAAGGACTCTATAAATGTATTGAGAGATTGGTTAGAGATGAAGAGGAAGCTGACAAGATTGTATTGGAGTTACCTTATTACAAGAGGGCTGATCGGGTGTTTGGATCAAAGTTTGCAATAAAACATAGGAACACACTTGCTCCCGGTAAGAGTTTAAGATATACAAGTATTCAGTATTTCATTATTGATTATCGATAAACATAGAAAATGTCAAATAGCAATGCTAATTAATTGACTTTCAATCATAGCGGAATGGTGGAGGAATTATGGATCATCCACTCCTGCATTATAAAAATTTGCTATCAAGGTCTTAAGTTTGACTTGTAGTTCATCGGGATGTGAGCGAAATTGGAGCATCTTTGAGCATGTAAGTAAATATTATTAGTTATCACATTTCACATTATTCTCCTTTACAAAGTTTCATTTAGTGCCTAATTGAATTTTGAATTTGTGATGTAACAGATTCATTCTAAGAAAAGAAGCAAGCTTGAGCATCAAAAGTTGCAAGACTTGGTGTATGTCAAGTACAATCAAAATCTCAAAGAGCGCTTTGATTGTAGAGATGTGATTGATCCAATTGTCCTTCGTGATGTTGATGAATGTAATGAATGGTTGGTTGAACAAATGGACAAGGAAGGTGCTGAGGATGAATTAGTGTTTGATGATGAAGATGGTTTGACATGGGGTGATGTTTCTATTGCAGTAGGTGCTAGTGAGCCGCTCCAAAACACTAGGCTTGCTACAAAATCAAAGAGGCCTACTCCTACTATTGCTGCAAAGACTTCTAAGTTATCAAGAAAGAAAGGGAAAGAGCCTATGCAAGATCAAGAAGAGGAATATGAAGAGGAGGAAACAGAGTCAGATGAGAATGAGGGTCAATATGAAGAGATTTTTAAGTCTAGTTCTAGTGGAGGGGAAAGTGACGAAAATAACTTGGTTGTGGGAGATTATTATGATGATGATGATGATTGATCATTGTCTGAGTGGAAGAATGTTTTTAGTTTTTATAGTCCAAGAAACTTAAGAAGTTTTGGCCTTTTGGGAATGAGAACTAGCTTTGACTATTATCTTTTGTTTTTTGCTTGGCCTTATGACTCTTATTTATACATTAACATGAATATATGATGATGATTTTAGAGTATGATATGAATATGATGTGCCTTTAAATTATTAGATGATTGAGTTTAATTGTGGATTTTTTGTATTTGAAGTTTGAACATTTATATGTGTTATGTACTTATGTAAATGTGATATTTAAATAGCGGTCATCCCGCTATACCGCTATAGCGTTTTTGGGGTCGGCCGCGACGCGCCGCGATCCGGGATTGACTACTCTGGGCATAGAACTCTAAGTCGTAGGTAGAATAATTCCTCTTGGATCTGGATAGTTTCTCAATAAAAAAAAGCAATTGGACGTTCAGACCGACTCAAAACACCCCCTATATCAATGTCAGATGCATCAACCTCGAACTGTTTGAATCGGCAGTAGAAGGAAGTCAAGCCAGAAACTTCTAACATGATGCAAGGTCCCCGCTCTAAGATTGCCTCTATCTTCTACGTGCACATCATCAGTAGGCACAATAAAGCCAAGGAAAGTGACCGATATAGTAAAGAACGAACACTTCTTCTTGTTAACAAATAAGCACTCTATCTTCAGCTTTTCAAAAATAGCACAGAGGTGATCGAAGTGTAATGCCTAAGTCGGACTGCAAACGAAAATATCATTAAAGTAAACCACCACAAACTTTCCCATGTAAGGCCATAGGATTTGATATATGAATCTCACGAAGGTGTTGGGCGCATTGGACAACCTAAAAGTCATGACCATCCAGTCATATAGCCCATGTTGAATCTTGAATACCGTCTTTCATCCATCTCCCAGCCTTATTTTGATCTAGTGGTATCCACTTTTAAAGTCAATTTTTTAGAAGACATTAGAACCAGATAGTTGATTCAGCATATCATCCACGCAAGGAATTGGAAAAATCTTGTCTATGGTTCAATTATCAATGCACATATGGCATGAACCATATTTGTTCGGCACTAGTAGGGCCGGAATTGCATACTTGCTACTGCAATTCTTCGGCCTCTTTGGGACTGAGGTAGTATGTTGGTCGATTAGGCAAACTCAACCTTGGAACAAGGTGATGTTGGATATCTCGTATAGGTGGTAGCCCAGAAGGAAGTAGCTGATGCTCTGGCATGGCAGCGAAGCATACACAACACCTCTATGCTCTATCTTATTTAGGAACCTGGATATAGAAAACAGATCAGTAGTTTTGACTACCGGAATAGGAATGATTTTTTTACGTCACGACGTCAACACAATCTTTTTTCCCTTAATGTGAAGAGTGTACTTATTTTTCCGTCCATCGTGGATAACGCTGCGATCATACTGCCAAGGGTGTCCCAACAATATATGACATACATCCATGGTCACCACATCAAACCAAACACTTACTAAAATTGAAAAAGATTCAAGGCATCGCCTGTCTACTATTACCTCGCTATATGGCTTAGGATGATAGCCCGTCTTCCATTGTAATTTTTGGACAGCCTCCTCGAATACTACATTCTCACTGTTGGTGCAGGAAGCACCTAAGTCAAACCTGTGTTTTGATAATGGCAAATTGGTTCAGAAGTTAAGGTGTCATTGTGATCTAACAAGCTTACTGAGTGTGCAGGAAAAGTCCTAGGTACACTAGGCAAGAAGTCCTAGCAAAGGACTGGGCAAGAAGTCCTGGTCAAGAACTGGGCATGAAGACCTGACCGGAAGTTGGGCAAAGAAGTCCTGGTCGAGAACTGGGCAAAAAGTCCTGGCAAAAGGCTGGGCACCGAAGACCTGACCGGAAGTTGGGCAAAAAGTCCTGGTCGCGACCAATTAGTGTTTGGACAAAAAATTTTTCTATCATACCATTTTGAGGGCTCACGGAAATACTCGGATAGTACCACAATCTGTTCTAAGCGCGGACTGGGTTCGATACCTGATCAGGTGGATTGGGCAAAAGTCCAACCGGAGGAGCCGGTTGGCAAAAGGTAAACTCTCCTGAGAGGAGTAGGTGAGGACGCGTTCCCCGTGCGAGGGAACAGTAGGCGTCGGTTCGACCTAGGGTTCCATTTGGGAAACCCAAAGTCAGAACCAAAACAGCTTAGGTTGTAAATAATGGCTAACATGCTTGCTTCTTGTTGTCTTTGGACTAACCTTGGTTGCAGGTATCGAAGGACTGGTTTTCTACAGCTGAGGCGCCTCAATGGAGTGAGGCGCCTCACTGGCGCTAGGCGCCTGTATGGATACGGGCGCCCCAGTTGAAGGCTAAACCAAAGCAAGCGAAGCAAAACTGCCACGAAGCCTCTGGAAGTACTCAGCTCAGGCGCCCGGGATCATACAGGCGCCCCCATCAGCTCAGGCGCCCCAGTGAAGATGGATAAGCGCTGACCGAGCCTGCGGATAAGAGATCGCGCAGGGAAAGCCACGTGTAGGCACCCCCATCGACACAGGCGCCCCCATGGGTGCTATAAAAGGGGGTTCACACCCAAGGCTTCAACAGACACATCGCTCACAACGCTCTAAGACTTTTCGTTCAAGCGCTACGCTCCGATCAGCTTCGACTTCGAGATTCCAGCGCCGACGACGACCCTCTGCTCCGAAATTCGATCCATCTCGGGCGTCGGTAACGAAAAGTGTTACAAAGTTAATTTTCAGTTCTATTTCTGTACTCAATTTGTAAAACCTTTTTACGACTATAGAATTGCCCAAAGTAAACGGTCAAGGACCGTGGGCCTTGGAGTAAGAGCCGACCGCGACTCCGAACCAAGTAAAACCGACTTGTATTCGCGTGTGTTCTGTTATTTTCCGCTGCATAATTGCTCTGTTTTTATCCGAAAAATTGATATCGATATTCACCCCTCCCCTATCGATTTCTCCGATCCAACAAGTGATATCAGAGCGGGTGGCTAAAATTTGGTGCAACCACCAATTTGAGAGTTTTTTTTCGGATTTAAGAAATTAATTTTATTTTTTTCGAATCGTTTTCGTCAATCGAGGTTGGTGCAACACCACTCGATCGTTTTTTCATTTCTATTAATTTTCTTCCGCACTACTAATCCAAGACTAAGTCTTGAAACAAGTTTTCTTTGTGTTTATTTTGTTGGAACTTGGATGGCTAAAAAGGGGCGGTGAATGTAGCCAGACACTTGTTAGATGTGTATACTGAAAGACATGCTTCTTTTATATATATGAACATCTTTATTTTGAAAAGAGAATCACAACCACACTAGGTGCATGTTTATATTAGTACATGCATGAAGTCCAATTACTTTGCATTGTAGATAATATGGTGTGTGGTGTCACACGGAAGATCATGTTATCAGTTCCTTGCTTAGTATAAATAGAGGCCCACAACCGAGATGGAATTGGACAAACCATCGGAATGGTTGTAGTGTAATTAGGTGTGGTTGGTCTTGACCATAGGATTACACTAGTGTGCTTTGAGTACATTGAGCAGGACCAAAACACGAGGTTATCCAATTTGTACTGACTCGATAATTGGATAGGACCTCAGACTTTATTATGGAGTACGATCCCTTAATCCCGATATAATAACGGGCATATATTATTAACTATTATTTCTTTAATTTACCAATGGGCAAGATCTATTCTGTTAGATCGATAGGCCCGGTAAGTTGGGAGATAATATTAATAATATGATGTGCCGTTGATTATTGACGGAATCCGTGTCCTGGTGAGTCAGGTTGATGATGCCCCCTTGATGAGCTCGAAAGGTTCATCATGCTAAACCCTGCAGGTGGATTTGATCTAGCATGATGATAAGGTCGAGTGGTACTAGTCAAGGATCCAGAAGTTAATTAATTTAAATTGTCAGTAATTTAATTAATTAACGGGCATTCGAAATCTTAAACACGGGGGGATGAACGACTTGTAATAAGTGGAGCCCATATGTAAATATGGGGGTTGGTGAGGTAATTCAATGAGAGCCCTTTAGTGGAATGGATCCTCATTAATGGACCGGGTCCATTAGCAGATCAAGATCCAACTCCTCCTCATGGTCCCTACCGTAGCCCTATAAATATCCCATGGTGGCATGAAACCAAGTTAATGAAAATAATCCAATAGATCACACGGAATTCTTAGCCTCTCCTCTCTCTCTCTCCCTCTCGATTTCACTGTGCGGCGCCAAACGGAAGGGAGCAACTTCTCGCTTTCTCCAATTAATTGCAACGGTTGCATGCAATTAATCACAGCCCTCTCAAATTAATTGCAACGGTTGCATGCAATTAATCACAGCCCTCTCAAATTAATTGCAATGCATGCAATTAATCACAGCCCTCTCAAATTAATTAATTGCAACGCATGCTCAAATTAATTGCAACGCATGCAATTAATTCTCCACTCAATTCTCCTGCTTGTAGCAGGATTCAATTGCTCACGCAGCAATTAAATTGCTTAAGCGGTGAGCAATTGAATCACTTATCATGACACTTAAATTGTCATACGGCAATGGATTTTGTCAAGAGAAATTGAAGCGATTTGCTTGGAGTGGAGAGAGCAAAAAAAGCTGCTCACGGCAGATTGTGGAGAGAGCTAATAGCTGTTCACGGCGCCGACTTGTGAAGGAGGAAAGATGCATACGGCATCTTGTAGATCACCGCCGGCTGTGGGTTGGGGAGAAGTCAAGATGCTCACGGCATCTATTCTCCAAGGCTACTCACACCTCTCTTCTCCAAAGATCTTGTAGTTGCGTGCATTGGAGAAAGCAGTAAGCAACTTGTTTTCTGGTAAGAAGGTTGCACGGCAATTTTCTTTTGGGAGAAAGCAGAAGAGTTGCAGTCTGTAGATTTCTCCGAGGTAGAAATGCAACGCATGCTGCTGTGGAGAAGAAGATGAGGTGCCGGCGGTGGAGGAAAGGAAAGCTAAGGTTTGTGTTTGGATTATCTCCTTGGAGTGGCCGATGACATCCCTTTGGATAGGGATTGGATGGCGCAAGGAGAAGCAATCGACTTGGTGACCACGGGTCTTGGTAGATCGTTGCCCACACGACGTCCAAGAGGGGAGGGTCATACGGTAGAAGATCGTAAGGTAACGGAAGGTATATTCTTCCCTGACTCCTTCTGTTCTTATTTTATGCCTTACTTATCTGCCTCGTCATTTTATGTTTGTTATTTAATTATTTTGATTGCGAATCATAGTTAATAATTATTTAACTGGGCCCCGACCATAAACACAAAAGTCGGCGATCAACTCGTCGCCTTTTCCGCGATTGAACGGTCGAGCAAATCACAAGGCCGATTTTGGTAATTAGCCGAGTTGTGACATGGATCGTTCAATACGGCACGAGATGGTCGATGGGAGACGGCTCTCCATTCGGATTAAATTTTTAATCCGTAGGCATGGAGAGGTTTCTCGGATTGACCAGGTATTCGCTTAGGAAACCCGCTAAGCCATACCCAACAACACTGACTTAGCTCTTTTTGAATTTTCTCTGCACTTTAGAGGTTAGGCAGCAGAAACAAACAAAACAAACAGAAATGTGCAGAAATGAAGAGCAAACAAAAACGCTAACAGGATCGTTTACAAGGTTCAGGGATAACTTGCCCCTACTCCTTGGCGTGCCCTTAAGGTGGGCGATTCCTTGATCGTCGGCAGATCAAGCCTCGAAAAATTCGGATATCAAATGGAACCTCCTTCTCGGTGGAGAAACCTCTCCACAGCGTTTCACAGAAATAATGAAGTTAAGAACAGTGAAACAAGAAGGCTTACAAAGCACTAGGAACCAAAGGAACACAAGAGAACTTCTCCCGAGCTCCACTCAGCACAGATATCACGCAAGAACTCCCTTCTTCGTGTCTTCTTGCTGATGGACTCGCCAAGCTCTCTGTCTCCTCCAAGTGCTCAAGTATCAGTGTATTGCTCAAAGCTTCAGGATGCAAAGTGATGGAGCAAAGCTTGTCGCAAGAGGTGATCAAGTGTCACTAAGGCTTCATCCCTACCAAGCCCTTAAGCCTCTCCCACTGATCGCTAGGTCACAGCCACCTCTCTGCAGCTCTCAACTGCTCAACTGCAACTGCTCACCTACCACTGAGCTCTCCTGGACTCCCTGAGCTTCCCTCAGACGAGCCCCAGTCAGCAGCTCCAGCAGCGCCAGCATCCGTTGCAACCTAAGATGGAAACCTGCCTAATCTGACGTAGCAAAAGCCTCAGTTTGACTCCCTTGAAGTAAACCTGAGTTACCTGCACACTTAGCAGCTCATTAGCTCAGCAAATCAATAGAGTATCAACAATCAGAAGTTAGGAGCAGAAATCAGTAGCGAATCAGCAGAGAAACAGACGTAATCAGAGCTCTGACAGCGTTTTTGAATTAAAGCTGTCAGCTACTGATCGGTCACCGGACCGATTAGCGGGACTCCTGATCGGTCACCAGACCGATCAGAATGGGTTTAGACCGATCAGGCTCCCCAACACGTAATCAGAAATCGCGACTTCTCCGGGACGGATCACCAGACCGATCCCTAGTCGTGGATCGGTCACCAGACCGATCCACCCCTTTGCAGGGTGATTTCTCAGCTTCGCAGTCACAAGGGCCTGATCGGTCACCAGACCGATCAGGCTGTGCCCTGATCGGTCAGCAGACCGATCAGGCTGTGCCCTGATCGGTCAGCAGACCGATCAGGAAGCTCTCCGACCGATCAGGCTCCAGCCTGATCGGTTATAAGGAGGAGTCCGCGACACTTGATCGTTCACCAGAACGATCTGAACAGTGTCCCAGATCGGTCACTAGACCGATCAGGAGTCGATCAGTAGAGTTCCCAAACTCACTGCATGCTCCCTGATCGGTCACCAGACCGATCAGGAGCCGATCAGTAGAGTTCCAAACTCACTGTGTTCTCCCTGATCGGTCACCAGACCGATCAGACACAGCTGGATCGGTCACCAGACCGATCCACGGGGGAACTCCGTGCCAACCTCCCTGATTGGTCACCAGACCGATCCAGGCAAGGTCAAACTCACTCTAAGTCAAGAGAACTGGCTCCAGCCTCCCTTGACTCGTGCTCAGTCCCTCGGACCAAGACCCCGTGCCCAGTTTCACTCACCGGGACTTCAACTTAGCCCTCCAAGCTAGGACCTGGCTTCACTCACCAGGGTTTCGGTCACCCGGCTTCACTCACCGGGATTTCAACCTAGTTTCACTCACTAGGATTTCAATCACCTGACTTCACTCACCAGGACCCGGCTTCACTCACCGGGATTTCAACCTTGCTTCACTCACTAGGATTTCAATCACCTGGCTTCACTCACCAGGACCCGGCTTCACTCACCGGGATTTCACACCTAGCCCTCCAAGCTAGGACTTTTTCCCACCTAACCGTCCAAGTTAGGACTTTTCACACCTAGCCCTCCAAGCTAGGACTTTTCACACCTAACCCTCCAAGTTAGGACTTTTTCACACCTACCCCTCCAAGTTAGGGTTTTTCACACCTAGCCCTCCAAGCTAGGACTTTTCACACCTAACCCTCCAAGTTATGACCTTGTCACACCTAGCCCTCCAAGCTAGGACTTTTCACACCTAGCCCTCCAAGCTAGGACTTTTTCCATGCCAGCGTGCGATCTCCCGATCCACCTAGACTTAATCCGAATTCTCGCAACCAAACTTAAATCAAACTCAAATCATAACTTAAATCGGTGTCAACACCAAAACAACAATCAGGGTCAGACAGCATCAACATATTTTTTTCAGAAAATATTATGGCCATGCAAGAGGGATTCAGCACAGCCAGACCACCGCTTTTCAGTGGAGAAGATTTCTCCTACTGGAAAAGCAGGATGGAAGTCCACCTGAAAACTCAGGTGGGCATGTGGATAATTATCCAATCTGGCCTAGAGATTCCCAAGAACGCAGAAGGAGTGGCACAGCACTACTCTGAATGGGACGCCTCGTTGAAGAAGAAGATCGAGGCGGATGCAAAGGCAACCCAGACGTTGCAGTGCGGATTGACCAAGGAAGAACTGCACCGGGTGGGTCCTTTCAGCAGTGCCAAAGAACTTTGGAGCAAGCTGATTGAGCTGCACGAAGGTACCTCCGACACCAGAATCAGCAAACGGGATCTGTTGCTGAACAGACTCTACACGATAAAGATGAATGAAGGAGAATCAGCAGCACATCTCCACGCCAGAATCTAGGAGCTAATGAACGGGCTGCATACAATAGGTCACAAGGTAGAGAACCATGACCTAATCAGGTACACCCTAAACGCATTCCCAAGGAACACACTGTGGGCATCTATGGTAGATGCTTACAAGGTTTCCAGGGACCTTTCAAAAATTAAATTAGATGAACTTTTTTCAGAATTAGAATTGCATGAACAGACTAACTCCACAATGGTCGAGAAAAGTATTACCTTTATTGCAGGTAAATCCAAGGAAAAGTTGCCAAGAAGAAGCCTCAACCAGCACCAGAGTCTGACTCAGACTCAGACTCAGAAGACGGTGAAGGAGAACGACCCAAGTTGGTTCGGCTAGCTCGGGAATACTACAAGGAGCTGAAGCACCAGATAAACAGAAAGAAATCAAGTCGAAGAAAGGAAGATCCAGCTGAACCTTCAACTTCAAAAGGCAAAACGAATGTCACCTGCTACGAATGCAACAAGGGACATTACAAATCAGAATGCCCAAATCTGAAGGAAGCCAAGAAGACTCGAAGGAAGAAGGCTCCCAAGCCACCTGGGATAAATCTTCCTCCTCCGAAGAAGAAGAGGCCCCGCAATCAAATCTTCTCGCTTTAACCGCTTCGGAAGACATCGACAGCGGATCGAAATCAGAGCCAGACGACGGAAGGCTCACAATCTCGGAGAATGGCCAAATAACGGTAAGAGGTTATTCCGAAATTGAATTATCTAAATTAATTGCTTATTTATCTCGCAACTTGGCGAAAGCCAAAATCCGGGTCGAGTCCCTCCGACAGAAAGTAAAACTCCTAAAAGAGGAAGCCGACTCGAGATCCTTGACCGAGAAGGTTCAAGAAGGAAACTCTACTCAAGTTGAAAGGCTTGAGAAAGAGAATTCCTCCTTGAAAACTCAAGTCAAGGAGCTCAGAGTGGCTTTAGAACGATTCACTTCGGGTTCCAAGGGTCTTGACATGATCCTTGGAAAACAGAAGTCCGTTCTTAACCGATCTGGATTAGGGTATCGAACCAAGTCTAGACAAAGGTCTTATTATGCTGTACTGAACCAACCCAGAGCCAAAGTTCAAGCATGGGTTCCCAAGCTCTGCTTGAACAACCAAGCTGGACCAAACCAGTATTGTATCCCTAAGGACAAGATTCACATCTTGCCTAATCATTATCGAGGCTATAGTCCAGGGGGAGCCAATTTGAAAACAATTTCATAATTAGATAAATTTTTTTTGTCTTTAATTTTATTGCATGCTTGCTTGTTTATTTATTTCTGCAATTTATTATGCTTAGACCTAGGACTGGTTAGACTAAGGACGAAAATGGCTTAATTAAAATTTGAACAACATAGTATTAGGTGGAGGTGAGATGATAGTACGTTAGGGAAGCCATTTTGGTGGAACTAGCCGAAGCTACCGATCCAAGACCCAAACTAGTTAGACCAAAATTTTTCAAGAAGTAACTTGAAAATGAATTTTCAATAAAAGGTTGTGTCAAGGAAAGGGTTGATGATCCAATAAGGCTACGGCCAAAGAAGGCCTAGTGCCTCGCCAAGACCTGGAAGCCAATTATTGAAAATCAAATTCACTTTAATATTGTCATATTTAAATCTAACACAAATTTCAATTAATCTTAGATTCAATCACTTTTCAAAATAGAACTTAACTTTCAAAAATAATTTAATCTTTTAAAATCAATCATGATTTCAAAATTAAAATCTTCATCTATGTTAAAAATCTGTCCCACAAGAACTCATAAGGTTAACATAGTTGATCACGAAGAACTGGGTGGGATATCTAGGACTTAATGGTATAACTCATTTTGAATATAATCTAGGGCTTAATTGGTCGAGTCAACTGAGTCAAACTTAGTCAACACATTCAACCTTGGTCAACGGTCAAATTGGTTAATGGTCAAACCCTGGTCAACACGGGCGCCCGTGATCTGTCGGGCGCCTCAGACTTTATCATCAATCAAGACAGCTTTAGCTGTCACTCCTGACATTACTGACTTGGGCGCCCGTGACCTTACGGGCGCCTCAACCTTTTTCTTCACCTAATGCGATCAGACCTGTCAAAAGGCAGCTGACAACCTGTCCCGGGCGCCCGTGACCTTACAGGCGCCCCAATGAACAAGGGCGCCCGGCCCTTCACGGGCGCCCCTATAACCTTATATAAGGCTAGCAATTCCACTTCATCCCCCACACCAAACGAATTTCTTCTCCATTCCTTCTCCTCCCAAGGTGCCCAAAAGCTCCACTCATGTCCTCCAACGCCCTACTTCGAAAATGCCGCCCCGGTATCAATTTTATTATGCATTTTTAAGTAAATTCTTTTTATTATCTCGCTTATTAAATGCATAACTTTCCTTTACATATTTAGAAAACGTCGCGTCACTCAACCTAACCCCGTGGCCGAACCTAGCCCCAACCTAAGGTTCCCCCAACTTGGAATTGTTTAACAACTTTGCCCAAACTACCTACAAGCCTATAAAGACTAGCTTCCTAAATAGGCAATTCTTTACCCAATCTTGCCCCATAGCTATGGATGCGATCAACTTCTATCAACTAGTCCATCTCGTTTTCTGCACACATTCCGTTAACACATCCCTGTGTGTAGAATTTTACAACAACTTGGTCAAAGTAGATGATCTTTGCTACTCGACCATCGTACAAGGAATGCCACTTCATATTGCACCAACCTTATTTAATCGTTTTTTAGGTCTACGACCGTCCCAATCTACCTTTTGTTGCTATCCTCCTACTGACCTGCCTTTCAGCGCCCCTTATTCTCATATTACCCTGGAGACACTTTACTCCTACTTTTTCGGAGATGACCGAGACCCAACGAGACAGAGGTTTCAGTCTCTCGATCTTCGCGGTCAGCATTATGCTCTTTATAGAGTCATAATCCGCTGTGTCCTTCCACTGACCACACGGGATATAGCAACCATGCGACTATTTCATACCTTCCTCCTCTATGCTATGATTCATCATCTAGATTTAGACATTGGCCTTCACATCTTTCACACGATCATCTATGCATCCAGCATCTCTACTCATTCTCGAGTCCACACCCCTACTGCCACATCATCACCTCCCTTCTTCACCACTACGGTCGCGACATTACCGCCGGGGAGGTGACACCAATGACCGAGTATGATGAAATCGAGGCTACGAACTTTTCCTTAGCGGGGATAAATGTCTCGGCCACTGGGGTTCTTTCATGGAGACGCTAGAGGGCTGGACCCCAGATAGATTCAGACGAGGAGGTGGAGGTAGACGTGGCCGATCTCGCAGCCGAGATCAACGAGCACTTACAGGAGCCTCCTCCACTGACCACCGACCAATGCATTACACTATTGCAGACGGAGATGCACAGCCTCAGGGAGGAGATGGAGGCCTGTCACGCAGAGTATATGGAGGCCCTACATAATGAACACAATGTGAACGAAGGGTACCACACTGAATACTTGGACATTCTTCACACCGAACATCAAGCAAACGAGGCCCGTCACATTGAGCATGGACACCCTCCGAGCCGATCGAGAGACAAACGACGCACGATATAATGAAATGATGTCCTTGTTTCGGTCTTGGCAGCCTGGCTCATTCGACCCTCCTGGCCCTTCTTCATAGATCAGAGTGACCTTTTCAGCTATCTCATTGTATTATTTGTTGGACCTTGGATGGCTAGAGAGGGGGGGTGAATGTAGCCAGCCACAGAAATTACACCCCTCTTGAACTTTCCTTTCTGTGATCAGATTAGTAGCGGAGACAAAACACAGAAAGGAACTAAACAGAAATAAACAGAACACACAAACCGAAAGCTAACACGAGGATGTACAAGGTTCGGGGATAACTTGCCCCTACTCCTTGGCGTGCCCGTAAGGTGGGCGATTCCTTGATCGTCGGCGGATCAAGCCCCGGTGAACACCGGATAGTAATAACCTCCTTCTCGGTGGAGCAACCTCTCCACAATCGCCTCAGTAGATGAATACAAGATAAGCACACGAGACACTCGAGAAGGAAAGCTCACAAGAATGTAGTAGAAAGCATAAGCACAAAGCAACAGAGAGCACGAACACAGCCCAGCCAAACTTCCCAAGTTTCTGTCTTGTTCGCCTCAGCTCCTCTGCTTCCAGCTTCGTCTCTTAAGCTCCTGCTCAACGTCGCCAGCTCCATCAGCACCACTGACCCACACCCTGACCCACTGACCTCTCTGAGCACTCAGTCCACTGGACACTCCTCCAACTGAGCCTCCGTCAGTTGCCCGCCGCGCCTTTGTCAGTTGCCAGTTGCGCCAGACGCCGTTGAGACCTGAAAACACAATAGATCCAAACCTGCTCCATGGAAAGTCCTCCATTGACCCTCCTTGAGTATTTGAATCCTCTTGTATCACCTGCACACTCCAACAGACGCTTAGCAATCAGAGAATCGGCAGAGAAAACAGACGCGATCAGAAACCTCTGACAGCGTATTTGAATTAAAGTTCTCCTCCTGATCGGTCAACGGACCGATTAGAGAGGACCCTGATCGGTCACCAGACCGATCAGGTATAGTCCTGACCGATCAGGCTCCAGCCTGATCGGTCCACAGTGAGAAACTGGAAATCGCGAGTTTGTGTAATCGGTCACCCTGACCGGTCACCAGACCGATCCAGAAATTTGCTTGCCACAATCCCATAGGAAATATATGGATGATCGGTCACCAGACCGATCAGGTTGTGGCCTGATCGGTCTGGGGACCGATCAGGACACTCCCTGACCGATCAGGCTCCAGTCTGATCGGTCAGGGTGAGAAATCTCGCGACAGTTGATCGTTCAGGCTGATCGATCAAGGTTTCTCCCTGATCGGTCACCAGACCGATCAGGAGCCGCACAGTAGGTTTGCCAAAGTTACTGGATCCTCCCTGATCGGTCACCAGACCGATCCACGAAGGAACTCCGTGCCAACTTCCCTGATCGGTCACCAGACCGATCCGGGCAAGGCCAAACCCACTCTAAGTCAAGAGAATTGGCTCCCAGCCTCCCCTGACTCGTGCTCAGTCCCTCGGACCAAGACTCCGTGCCCAGTTTCACTCACCGAGACTTCAACCTAGCCCTCCAAGCTAGGACCTGGCTTCACTCACCAGAATTTCAACCTAGCCCTCCAAGCTAGGACTTTTCACCCAACCCTCCAAGTTAGGACTTTTCACCTAGCCCTCCAAACTAGGACTTTTCACCTAACCCTCCAAGTTGGGACTTTTCACCTAATCCTCCAAGTTAGGACTTTTCACCTAGCCCTCCAAGCTAGGACTTTTCACCCAACCCTCCAAGTTAGGACTTTTCACCTAGCCCTCCAAGCTAGGACTTTTCACCTAGCCCTCCAAGCTAGGACTTTTCACCTAACCCTCCAAGCTAGGACTTTTCACCTAACCCTCCAAGTTGGGACTTTTCACCTAACCCTCCAAGTTAGGACTTTTCACCTAACCCTCCAAGCTAGGACTTTTCACCCAACCCTCTAAGCTAGGATTTCGTGCCTAGTCCGCGACTAGGACTTAATCCCCATGCGTTTAACCAGACTTAAATCAAAACTTAAATCAAAACTTAAATCAGTGTCAACACCAAAACAACAATCAGGGTCAGATTGCATCAACAATCTCCCCCTTTTTGTTATTTGACAACCCGATTTAAGTTTAGGCATTGATGATCAATTGAAGGCAGTTCAATTATCGTAAGGGAATCAAAGTCCTCCCCCTACAATAACCCTAAACTTAATCAACCATTTTCTCCCCCTTGTCAAACATCGAAAAGTGTATGGTTATCAAGTTTGAACATACCTCCCCCTCAAACACGGGTCTCTCCCCAAACCCAGAATAATCAAAGGATAATCTTTGAATTGCACATGAAAACATATACAAAATAATATCATGGTCAAGCATGTATATGTTTCATATGACAAGTAAGTCAAAGGATGATTTCTGAATTGCATATGAGAGGCATATACCATAAATGTATCATGGCAACAATGTATATGCAACCCATCAGACTGATGTTTGATACAGAAAAATCTCTGATATATCTATGAACGATTAATTTTCAGAAAAATTTCTGTAATTCTGATTCGTTCAAGATCAGACTGCATTAACATTTGGAATTTCATGTGAAGACATATACAAAAGTATATCATAGTCAAATACGTATATGCTTCATATGACAAGTAGAAATGCATCTGTATCTGACACATAGTCCTGATTGGTCTCAGTGACCAATCGGGTTCGTTGATTATTTGATACAGAAATATTTCTTGTTAGTCTGGGGAGCGATCAGATTTCAAAAAAATTTCTGAAACTCTAATACGTTCTTGATCAGACTGCATTAACAATTTACATTTCAAAACAAAGGTGTAGACTCCATTAATAATCGTCATTTCAAAAAAATTTCTGAAACACGACATTAAGACCAAGAGTCATGACTCAACAAACCCTTTCTTATGAATTTGAATATTCCAACATAGGTTTGTATCAAATCAGTATTAGGTTTTGTTCCAATGGAGGATCAAGTATGTTACAGTTGTACTTGATTTGTATCAGATTTGTGTGTCAGTATAATCAGGTAATCTGATACAACTTGATGAAATGGGATCGGACTGAGGAGTAGTCTGATACCTCTGATCAGTGTTGGTCTGATCGGTCACCGGACCGATCAGAAGGGCAACTGATCGGTCACCAGACCGATCAGGGTGAGTCCTGATCGGTCGGTGGACCGATCAGGTCTGATACAGAGTGTTTGTTTCTGAAACTTGTTTGTTCCGATCAGATTACAGAAATGAAAGTCCAGAAACTTGTTTCACCTCTTAACCATTCCTAATCCCTAATCCAATTAGTTTTAATTTATTTGATCCTAAGGGTTCCCTTAATCAAAATACATTTCTTCAAACAATTATCAAAATATGATACTAATATCAAATTTTCAAAACATGATCAGATTTCATGATACAAACAAAAATATGATCAAATTTTCAAAAAGCATGCTTGTATCAAATTAGTATCAAAACATGATCAAGTTTTCTAACACATGATTGTATCAATACAATTCATAAGGTTGTATTTTGTCCGACATGCTTTCATCCCATTTAACCAGTTTTAAAAACATTTCAAAAGCATGCATTGATCACAAAACATGAGGTTACCATGGAATTGTCTAAATTCTCTATGAGAAGGCAGTTAACTAAACTATATTCATGTATTTATCCAATTTAGGGATATGGATGACATTAGGTTTGATATCAGTCAAGTGGGAAAACAAAACAAGTCATGGAACTTGAAATATCATGAACTATGTGAGCATGCTGTTCTTAAACAAAATTGGTGTCATACATTAAGGTTAATCACACAAACAGTAAGATTATGGAATATTCAACTAAGTTCATCTCCAAAATATTAAGAAGAACTTAAGCCTAAACCTTAAGCTCATGTTCTTTGTTTGGTGATGCCTTATTAGTACAAACTATGTGTTAATCCTTGTCTTTTAGCATGCATTCATGTTATATAACATACACAAGAAAATGAACTCTTTAGGCTTGACATAGGGCATATCATAAACCATAAATTGCAGGAAAATATAAATTGCAACAAGAAAAACTTATTATCCTAAGCAATCTATGGCAAAAGAAAGTTATGTGTTAATCTAAACCATCCATGTGAATTTGATGAAATGGTAAGCACATTCCTAACTAGGAATGGCTATCTGTTTGGAGCACCAAATATCAACCACCCATGTTGATAGATGCTCCCCCTCAACCTAAGCTATACAATTCGAAATATGGAAGTTTTAGGTACCCAAATTTTGGGACCTAAAGCATCAACAATGAGGGACTTAGGCACTCATGCCTTAGTCTTTTTCTTTTTAACCTTTTGAACCCTAGAATCATTTGATGATCTAAATTGGGTTCTAGACATTAGTGACACAAAGGTTGGTTCCTTAGGTCGGTAACCTATACCGGGCTTGTTGTAAACCGCCCTTTGAGAGTTTAGAATCATGTCTAGGGTTTTAGAGCTAGTTGAGAATTTCTCAAGAACACTCTTGAGTCTCTCAACTTCACTCTTCAAAGATTTATTCTCATCTTCTAACATTTCTACATGTAAGTCATCAATATCCTCATCCTTAGAGGATTTCAATTTTTCTACTTCTAATTTTAAAGATTTAACTCTGGCCTTAGATTTCTTAAGCATGTTTATCATGCAAGCTATTGTTCTATAGCACTTATCTAACTCGGGAGAGATTACCTCTTCATCATCCGAAGATGATGAAGGCGCGGTTGAGGAGCTTCTTGATTCGTTGTCACTCTCCTCGGTTGATTCTTCTAAGACCATGAAGGCCATATGGTAGTGAGTGCTTTTCTCCTCCATTTCCTTTTTCGTCTCCTTCTTCTTTCAGTCACCTGCCACTAAAGCAATCCCTTTCTCCTTGGGGCTTTGGTTAGCAAGTTCGTGTAGCTTCATTTCACAAAATAAATCTTCTAACTTAATAATTGACAAGTCCTTGGAAACCTTGTAGGCATCTACCATGGATGACCACAAGGCATTCCTTGGAAAGGCTTTTAGGACATACCTCACAAGGTCGCGGTTCTCGACCTTTTCATCAATGGAGTGCAAGCCGTTGACAATTTCCTTGAACCGACCATGAAGCATACTCACCGTTTCATTTTCCTCCATTGTCAAGTTCTGGAGTTGGCTGAGAAGAAGATCCTTCTTGGCTGTCCGGGTTTCATGTGTTCCTTCATGGAGCTCAAGAAGTTTGTTCCAAAGATCTTTGGCAGAGGTGAAGGGACCAATCTTGATCAATTGCTCTTTAGTCATACCACATTGTAAGGTGACCACAGCTTTGGCATTTGCTTCCCCCTTCCGGATTTGCTCAGCCGACCACTTGGAAAACTCAAGCTCCTTTCCTTCATTATCCTTTGGAAGGGAAAACCCCTCCTTGACAGCGAACCACAAGCTCATGTTTGTCTTCAAGTAAAACTCCATTCTTGACTTCCAATATGAAAAATCAGTGCCGTCGAGGAATAGAGGTCGGTTTGTGCTCAACCCTTCTCTTCCAGCCATCTTGCTGTAAGCTCTCGGATGTTAAGCCGTGAACAGAGCCCCAAGCTCTGATACCACTTATTGGACCTTGGATAGCTAGAGAGGGGGGTGAATGTAGCCAGCTACAGAAATTACACCCCTCTTGAACTTTCCTTTCTGTGATCAGATTAGCAGCGGAGACAAAACACAGAAAGGAACTAAACAGAAATAAACAGAACACACAAACCGATCACTAACATGAGAATGTACAAGGTTCGGGGATAACTTGCCCCTACTCCTTGGCGTACCCGTAAGGTGGGCGATTCCTTGATCGTCGGCAGATCAAGCCTCAGTGAACACCGGATAGTAATAGCCTCCTTCTCGGTGGAGCAACCTCTCCACAATCGCCTCAGTAGATGAATACAAGATAAGCACACGAGACACTCGAGAAGGGAAGCTCACAAGAATGTAGTAGAAAGCTTAAGCACAAAGCAACAGAGAGCACGAACACAGCCCAGCCAAACTTCCCAAGTTTCTGTCTTGTTCGCCTCAGCTTCTCTGCTTCCAGCTTCGTCTCTTAAGCTCCTGCTCAACGTCGCCAGCTCCATCAGCACCACTGACCCACACCCTGACCCACTGACCTCTCTGAGCACTCAGTCCACTGGACACTCCTCCAACTGAGCCTCCGTCAGTTGCCCGCCGCGCCTTTGTCAGTTGTCAGTTGCGCCAGACGCCGTTGAGACCTGAAAACATAATAGATCCAAACTTGCTCCATGGAAAGTCCTCCATTGACTCTCCTTGAGTATTTGAATCCTCTTGTATCACCTGCACACTCCAACAGACGCTTAGCAACGCATATCAAATGAAATCAGCAATGTATCAGAGAATCGGCAGAGAAAACAGACGCGATCAGAAACTTCTGACAGCGTATTTGAATTAAAGTTCAAATGTTCTGCTCCTGATCGGTCACCGGACAGATCAAAAAGGACCCTGATCGATCACTAGACCGATCAGGTATAGTCCTGACCGATCAGGCTCCAGCCTGATCAGTCCACAGTGAGAAACTGGAAATCGCGAGTTTGTGTGATCGGTCACCCTGACCGGTCACCAGACCGATCCAGAAATTTGCTTGCCACAATCCCATAGGAAATATATGGATGATCGGTCCCCAGACCGATCAAGCCACAGCCTGATCGGTCTGGGGACCGATCAGGACACTCCCTGACCGATCAGGCTCCAGTCTGATCGTCAAGGTGAGAAACCTCGCGACAGTTGATCGTTCAGGTTGATCGATCAAGGTTTCTCCCTGATCGGTCACCAGACCGATCAGGAGCCGCACAGTAGGTTTGCCAAAGTTACTGGATGCTCCCTGATCGGTCACCAGACCGATCAGACATCGCTGGATCGGTCACCAGACCGATCCACGAGGGAACTCCGTGCCAACTTCCATGATCGGTCACCAGACCGATCCGGGTAAGGCCAAACCCACTCTAAGTCAAGAGAACTGGCTCCCAGCCTCCCCTGACTCGTGCTCAGTCCCTCGGACCAAGACTCCGTGCCCAGTTTCACTCACCGAGACTTCAACCTAGCCCTCCAAGCTAGGACCTGGCTTCACTCACCAGAATTTCAACCTAACCCTCCAAGCTAGGACTTTTCACCTAACCCTCCAAGTTGGGACTTTTCACCTAGCCCTCCAAGCTAGGACTTTTCACCCAACCCTCCAAGTTGGGACTTTTCACCTAGCCCTCCAAGCTAGGACTTTTCACCCAACCCTCCAAGTTGGGACTTTTCACCTAGCCCTCCAAGCTAGGACTTTTCACCCAACCCTCCAAGTTAGGACTTTTCACCTAGCCCTCCAAGTTGGGACTTTTCACCTAACCCTCCAAGTTAGGACTTTTCACCTAGCCCTCCAAGCTAGGACTTTTCACCCAACCCTCCAAGCTAGGATTTCGTGCCCAGCCCGCGACTAGGACTTAATCCTCATGCGTTTAACCAGACTTAAATCAAAACTTAAATCGGTGTCAACACCAAAACAACAATCAGGGTCAGATTGCATCAACATTATTGACTGTTTGACTGTCCCTACTGAGTAGGGTTGACTTGTGCTTGACTATGGTTTGACTTTGCTGGTCCTCTTGTTGACCAGATGACTCTTATGCATTTATCAGATTTACTTGTTGGTTGCTTATTTGATAAGTTGTTAGTCTTATGCCATTTTACTTAGAATGATAAGTCATATACCTCATAATTGAATGTTATGCTTAGTAGAATAGGACTGTTCTACATGTTTATTCTAAATTGTTTGTTTTTTATATATGTTTTGGAAAATCTTTTTTTTTGTCTTGAAATTTAAAATGAGTTTCCGACTTAGTTTTTTTTCAAAACTTACCCCCTTCAAAACTAGGGTTTTTTCGCAAATGGACTTAGCTTAGGCCCTAACCCTAGAACTGCATGCACCTATAGATCTAGAAGTCAGCATCTCACAAGCACCTTAGGGTACTTTTGAGTGATAACCTAGACTGGGTTGAGATACTTAGGTCTATGCCTTGATTCAAGATGCTTTAAGTCAGTGCATCTGCAGTAATTGGGCAATAAATACAAATTGAACAGCAATCAGGTTAAGTGTCAAGCTTAGAAAATCTAACTTGATCAGATCACTTAACTTGACTAACCCTAGCGAAAGCTACTGTTTATAACAGTTAGTAAGTAGCTAACTGAGTTAGACAGGACCCGAACAAGAACAATTTAATTTGGTTTGGTCCAGTTCATGCTTATTAGAGTTGGTTCAATACAGTATTCATTTTTGCTCTAATTTTTTTGTTGCTCTAAGCTTTTTTGCTATAATCATTTTTTTTTATATATGGCAAAGGGGGAGAGAAAGGAAAGGAGAGAAAAGAAATTTTTTTTTAAATTTAATTTTTCAAAACTTTTATCTCTTTTCAATAAGTAAAGTAAGTAAATACTTAAAAATGTTTTCAAATCTAAGCAGTTCAAATATAAAATTTTTTCTAAGTATGGAAAACTTGAGAATTTTTTTTGGAAATTTTTTCCTAAGTGTGGAAAATCTTGAAAAACCTTTTTGGAAAATTTTTTCTAAGTATGGAAAACTTGAGAATTTTTTTTTGAAAATTTTTTCCTAAGTGTGGAAAATCTTGAAAAACCTTTTTGGAAAACTTTTTCTAAGTATGGAAAACTTGGAAATTTTTTTGGAAATTTTTTCCTAAGTGTGGAAAATCTTGAAAAAACCTTTTTGGAAAACTTTTTCTAAGTATGGAAAACTTGGAAATTTTTTTTGGAAATCTTTTCCTATGTGTGGAAAATCTTGAAAAACCTTTTTGGAAATTTTTTTAAGTACGGAAGAAGTTTTTTTCTGAAAATTTTCTAAGTAGAATGTGAAAATTTTTCTCAAGTGTGCAAAAACTTTCTGGATCTAAAGCACTTAGAAGATTAACAAAAATCCACTTATTTTTGAAAAACTCAGGGGGAGAATTTTCATTTCAGGGGGAGGAAACTAAGTGTCTTTCCAATTCGTTGCCTGTTAACTATTTTTTTAACTTAACTTTTTGAACCGTGTTGCCATAAATCAAAAATGGGGAGATTGTTGGTGCAGGAAGCACCTAAGTCAAACATGTGTTTTGATAATGGCAAAGGGTTCAGAAGTTAAGGTGTCATTGTGATCTAACAAGCTTACTGAGTGTGCAGGAAAAGTCCTAGGTACACTAGGCAAGAAGTCCTAGCAAAGGGCTAGGCAAAAGTCCTAGTCAAGGACTGGGCAAGAAGACCTGACCGGAAGTTGGGCAAAGAAGTCCTGGTCGAGGACTGGGCAAGAAGTCCTGGCAAAGGGCTGGGCACCGAAGACCTGAGCGGAAGTTGGGCAAGAAGTCCTGGTCGCGGACTGGGCACGAAGACCTGATCAGGTGGATTGGGCAAAAGTCCAACCGGAGGAGCCGGTTGGCAAAAGGTAAACTCTCCTGAGAGGAGTAGGTGAGGACGCGTTCCCCGTGCGAGGGAACAGTAGGCGTCGGTTCGACCTAGGGTTCCATTTGGGAAACCCAAAGTCAGAACCAAGACAGCTTAGGCTGTAAATAATGGCTAACATGTTTGCTTCTTGTTATCTTTGGACTAACCTTGGTTGCAGGGATCGAAGGACTGGTTTTCTGCAGCTGAGGCGCCTCAATAGAGTGAGGCGCCTCACTAGGGCTAGGCGCCCGTATGGATACTGGCGCCCCAGTTGAAGGCTAAACCAAAGCAAGCGAAGCAAAACTGCCACGAAGCCTCTGGAAGTACTTAGCTCAGGTGCCCGGGATCATACGGGCGCCCCCATCAGCTCAGGCGCCCCAGTGAAGATGGATAAGCACTGACCGAGCCTGCGGATAAGAGATCGCGCAGGGAAGGCCACGTGTAGGCGCCGCCCCCATGGGTGCTATAAAAGGGGGTTCACCCCCAAGGCTTCAACAGACACATCGCTCACAACGCTCCAAGACTTTTCGTTCAAGCGCTACGCTCCGACCAGCTTCGACTTCGAGAATCCAGCGCCGACGACGACCCTCTGCTCCGAAATTCGATCCACCTCGGGCGTCGGTAACGAAAAGTGTTGCAAAGTTAATTTTCAGTTCTATTTATGTACTCAATTTGTAAAACCTTTTTACGACTATAGAATTGCTCAAAGTAAACGGTTAAGGACCGTGGGCCTTGGAGTAGGAGCCGACCGCGACTCCGAACCAAGTAAAACCGACTTGTGTTCGCGTGTGTTCTATTATTTTCCGCTGCGTAACTGCTTTTTTTATCCGAAAAATTGATATCGATATTCACCCCCCCCCTCTTCGATTTCTCCGATCCAACACTCACAACTTTTGCTGTCGATGATCATCTGATCATTTTGCAAACTTTATTTGTGATGGTGTAGGTAGTATAAAAAAGTATCAGCTCTTAATCTCTCATCTCCTGAATCGCCTTTAGAAGTTAGTAGACTCTTGCACACGATCAAAATCTCATGGCTAGCATATGGTCAACTTCATACATTAGTTCGCTAATTGTTGTATCTCCTCTTCATGTCTTCCACAATTAGTAAATTTTTGCCTTTCGGATCAGTAGGAGCAATTGATATTTTAATGGACTATTTTAGCTCTTATACTGGACATTTTTGCGCTCTCGTATGGTTGATTATTAATTCATACCATGTTTTACTAGTATGATCTATTTTTGAGTTCATTATATTTTTCCCTAAATTTTGACATTATTTCATGATTTTATAAGAAATTAAAGAAGGGTCATGAACACGAGTTGAGTTGAACTAATTGAAACTATAGCTAGGGTTGAAGAGAGGCAGGTTCAAATGAAGCTTAGTTCAATTTGGGCTTGATTTAAGATAATTGAAGATGATTCACCTCATCAAATCAACTTGGTTCACTTGAAGCAAATCAAATCGGTTAATCTCCAAGGAAACCCAGATTCAAGATCCACTTGAAGTCACCACTTCCACAATTACAATCCAAATTAGATCCAGAGAGCCTAATTTCAGCTCAATTGAAGCCCTTCTCTCAATTCGGATTCAAATGTGAAGCTTCTCTTAACCCAGATCCAAACTTGAAGTCCCTCTCGGGCCGCAAGCACCTTCCTCCTCGAATCCCATCAATGGCACACCGAGGAAAGGGGTTTCCCTCCCTCCAATTGTCGCCAATCGCCTCATCCTCCAAGGTTAGGGGATCCCTACCTATCATCATTTTCGTCCCAACCATCACCACCACCGGCACACTGAAAGGGGAATCCTTACCTAGGCTACGCCATCCTCAAGCTGCAACCTCTCTATCTTCTTCTCAATATCGACGTCATCTCCTCCTTCCTCCACACCACACCGCAAGCCATAAAGGTAAAGGGGATTTCCCTTCCTCAACACTCTTCTACACTTCCATCCGATCCGATCAAACATCATTGAACTCCTCCATCACCGAACAAGGTTAAGGAGTTTCCCTTCTTCGATCTGGCAATCATCCATCCACATGTTTCCTCTCAACAGCTTGCAATAGATCTGGACAAAATCAAGTTCTTAGGGTTTCCCAGCTCTGATCTACCAGTTCCTACTTCATCCGCACATCTTCTCCAATCCGGACAACACCGTTGAGTTAAGTTCTTCCATATTTGATCTTCATGTTTTGGATGAATTGTAATTAGTTAAACTTTCCATGTTTTAGACTTGGTTCTGATTTGAATGCTTAACTTTGATTCATGTTGATTGACTGTAGTTGATTCAAGTTCATGTTTAAGATGTCATGCATTTAGCCTTAATTCATGGGTGCTAGTTATGTGGATGATGAAATGTTTCTTTGCGTAGTTAGGCTTAGTTTTACACTTCCTTAGTTTAGTTGATTGCAATGTCATTGCAGTTGAATTGTAGGTTGGTTGTGTTCGTTAATTAGATCATCTTATTGCAATGTAGCTTGGCTTAATTCCATAATCATGATTAGATTAGGGATACTTTGCTTTATGCTCTCGTAGATTAGATTAGATTTATCTCTACTATCATTAGCATTAGGATATCAGCCCCGATCCCCAATTGCCAATAAATCAAACTTAAGATTCGTCATCACCAACTACATTCCTTGAGAGAGATGGCCCGAGCTACTCGGTATTCATTTGAATTGTAACTGTGTAGTATGGCATACACAGTCTATCAGTGCCCTGCATTGGTTCTCCTTATGTCCTTGTTCACTACAACGATAACACCTGATAGGAGCCGTAGAATTAATCTGTGGTGGTTACTACTGTGAAGGACAAGAATCTTGAGGGTGAAATGGTCCGCTGTTCTTGTCACCTCTAGCCACTGATTTTCGATTCTTCTGTTTTTCAATAGTCATTGCACGTTGGTAGGCCTCAAAAACCGTTCAGAACAAATGAAGGTTAAGGACATCTTGCAAGGACTAGTGCAACCCCCTAAGTATCAAGCCAGCATCTGCTCTTGGATAAGTCATTCCGAGTGACTAACTAGTAGAACTCATCCGTAAAATTGTGGACCGACCTCGCGCCCTGTCTCAATGCGTGAAGTCACTAAAATAGAACTTCGATGTAGGCGAAAGGAAGAAAGTGTTCCCTGATCTTTTTCTTCATCTTCTCTAAGTCAGTTATTTAGGATTTGTCTTGCCTCTCCAGCCACGTCGATGCTGGAGTCTGATGGCAATCAGGTTCACCTTCATCTAATCTAGAACTTACTAATAGTCGAAAATATGGTCTAGTTCGTTGATCCAATCAACGAAGCCCACTGCCTGTAACGTACCAAAAACTCCGAGTAGATAAATTTGAAAACCGAGATCTCCATAGGGCTCCTCTTGACCATGACATTCTTGATATGTAGCCTGGTGATAAGGGTTCTCGAAGGAAGACTCAAATCTATGATCTGAGATTTCATAATCTTCGAAATCTAGCTCTGCAACTTGTCTCTATAAATCCTCAATCGTCACTATGTCCTGAATGTTAAAACCACGGTGCTTGGCTTCCTTAATCGAACCTGCATGTTATTGTGACCGCGACCATGACCTCAACGTCCTTCCATTGGATTTGACCCGCTCTGATGCCAATTGATGCCACACGGGTTAACGATTATCTTGCGGGCTAACAAAAAGTAGATTGGATAAGAAGGCAAGAAGAGAAATCGTTGAAAACAAAGAGAACCCCATCATTCTCATGGTTTTAGCCAAAATAAAAAACTTTATTAAGAATAGAGCATAATTCCTCAAATAAAGAAACATGTGTTTATATAAACTTTACACCGTTAGATTTAACTAAGATATAGACATCAATTCCTATCTTATAAAACAAAGAAAGAAATTCGAAAGTAAAATTTATACCCTAAATCCTAACAGAAAAAATTACCAAAATAGGATGCTTATATAGACAAACCCTAACCCATAAAGCCCAACATATAAAAAAATACCCTAAATGCTATAAAAATAGATATTACTAAAAAAAAAAAGGAAGTTTGAATCCTCCGAAAAGGTCCTAAGCAATGTTTTATTTTCCGAAACTTAGCAGTTACAAGTTCCCTAATAACAAATGAAGATTTTTAAATTTTGCATGCACGAGTACAGATAGAGTATAATTCTGAGTCCTAAGTCAAAAATTGTGACCCGAGTCTGATACCGAGTCCCAAGTCAAAAATTATGACCCGTAGAATATTGAATCCCCCTATGTTGGTCCTGCATCAAATAGTGTAAATTGAAACAATTAAGAAGAGTATGTAATGGCAATAATAAAGACTTCAAGTGGATTAATCGAAGCATTTTACATAATAAATCGACTCTAAGTCTATATCATTTTTTACGGATGAACTCATTGGACATATCCAAGATATGTTACCATGTTGCATATATTTTGTAAATGGCATTATTTTAGTTAATAATACTAAGGGAGTAGATGTTTTGCTCAAATCTTGATAGGAAACACTAGAATTAAACGATTTAGGGTTATTAGAATAAAGATAAAATATATGAAATTTAAATTTAGTACTATTAGACATAACAAAACAATTGTTAAGATAGAAGATGAAGAGGTACTTATAAAAAAGTTTTAAGTATCTAGGATCGTTTTCGCAAAAGAATTGAGGGATTGATTGAGATACTTTATATAGGATACAAATAGGATTGTTGAAATGGAGAAGGGTGTCAGGTGTTCTTTATGATTGAAAGTACCTCCAAAGCTTAAAAGAATTTTTTATAAAACAACTATTGGACCTGTAATGTTATATAGAATGAATGTGGGCTATGAATCGAGCACACGAACAAAAGATGAGAGTTCTAAAGATATGGATATTAAGGTGGTTGTGCGAACAGACGAGGATTGATAAAATAACAAATGAGAATATTAGGGAGAAAGTTGAGATTTATTCTATTGAGAAAAACTCACGCATTTAAAATGGCATGGGCATGTACCTAGATGACTAATAAATGTCTTAGTCAAATGATATGAGACCATAACAAATACACATTAAATGACGAAAAAGAAGACCAAAGAACACTTGGTTAGTAACAATAAATATAGATGAGGATATAGTAAAGGATAGAGTTCAATGGTGTTGAAGGATCTATATGACTGACCTTATTTAGTGAAATAAAGGTTTAATTATTGTTGTGATGTGGTTCTTGTAAACAAAAAAAATGATTAACAAGGTTTTTCCAACGTCGGGTGACCGGTCCGGCCCCACGGAAACTTCCCACCGGCCGCCAGGATAAATCGGGAAGTGCTCGCAACGGGCACTCTAGAAGCCCAGCGTCCCAGGGTTCGCGCCCCATTTGGAGAAAAAATTTTTACAAAATACGTCGTAACTGGGGATCAAACCGCAGATACCTAGGATGACAACTAGTCGTCTTTCCACTGCATCATAGCTCAAGGGCTTAATATGATGGTTGTCATAGTTAAATTATATCTATGAATGGAGACATTACTTTCAAACTAGATTATCATCACTTTAAGTCCAGCTATATCAAGTTTTGTAATTTAAATAAGTTTTTCTTTCTTTCTTTTTTTTTCTGAATTAATACAGTAAGTAGTTAATAAATAATAATTACAGATGATTATACATGTCAATATAAATTTTATAGTTTTTCTTAACTGCTCGCTGCTCACTGCTCAACGAGTAGGAGGAAGAGAAAGTTAATCCTAGAATTTGTGTACAGGCATATTATGCAAAATGGTGGCTTTGGTCTCTCCATCCATTGCAGAATGGCACTGACCTAATGTGCAGAAAACAAGGATTTATCTATGGAAAAGAAACATACGGTGCTGCCAGACGTTTCCTGCAATTATGGCAGCCTTCCTGGTGTTGTCTTCCAATTTCCTTCCGCATCGATCCAGCACCATTAGGATCCTCTCAGATGTGCCTGGAACAAATGATCAAAAGAAAATAAAAATCAAAATTTTATTAAAAAGCATTAATCAAATAAGCGGTTGACAAAATAAATTTATACAAACTCTTGGTAGGAACAGGGGAAGCGTTCACATAAGGGTTCGATGGAGAAAGGCCCAAGTGGAGATTGTTTCCTGGCCGACTATTGGAAGGACCAGGGATGCTATTGCTAGGGTAGTGCGCCGCAGGGGTTCCTGCGGGCGAAGTTGTATCGTAACTGATGGGAACCCATCCAACTGCTGTCTGGACGTTGGGAGGAGCAGCGTTGTGCGGAGAAACTGGAGTTATCATCATGCGCGCCGAGGTTGCGCTGGTCCGTCAATGCGCCAAGTGGAAGAAGGATGGCGCCGTTTATACTCGAGCGACGAATCTGGATAGGAAGGTCTTCGATGGACATGGATGAGAATGGATAGAGGAGAACCTGATTCGGTGCGCATGCGGAAGAAGAATCCATGGGAGAGCAGCGATGCTGTTCGGGTATGTGCCGACGCAAAATGGGAAGGGGGACCCAGTAATCCGATTCCAACCTACTTAAAGTTTGATTTGATTTTATTTATCACTCACGGACGGTTTAAGAATATTATTTATATTTAAATTTTAAAATAAACAATATTACTTTATTTAAGTAGATTTTATTTTTTAAAAAAAATGATGAACCAGGCAGCAGACAAATTGAACCTGGGGTGATCGGCCCGGCCCCACAGAAGTTTCCCACCCGTCACCAGGATAAATCGGGAAGCGCTCGTGGTGGTCAATCTAGAAGCCCAGCGTCCTCAGGTTCATGCCCCATTTGAAGGAAGTAGATTTTATTTAAATATATATAGAGAGAGAAGAGAGGGAATCTGCTACAGACCATCCGTAATGTTTTGCTGCGGATGAGAACATAGACGCCTTTATTCATATAGGCACCTGTGCTTGATTTTTTTTAATTTTTTTAATAAATAATTTCAAAAATAATTCTTAATCTTATAATATATCAGTTAACATCTATTTTTTTTAATTTGAACATTATAATCCAAAAGGGATGACTAAATCTAGAAAAAAAATTTATTAACTTAAACTCACTATAACATAATTCCTAAATCCTAAAATTTTAAACGTCAAATACCTATAATATACCCCGTGAATATTTAAAAAATTTTATTTTGAATACTATAATAACTCAAGAGAGACGACTGAACCCTAGGAAAAAATCTTATTAACTTAAACCCGCTATAACCCAACTTTTAAATCTTAAAAACGTAAACTCTAAATATACCCTAAAAAATTTTTAAAAAAATGATTGTTGCTTTCAAATTCAGACGCCTAAGTTCAAACCCAGGCACCTGAGATAGAATTCGGGTGTCTGGATTCAATTTAGGTGATCGAAGTCATAGCATCGCGCGAGTATAAAAAAGCTCCATGTGGTTTGAGAATTAAATATTAACGAAGTTATGTGTCTGTCATTTTTTATGCGCTAGTCACTATCCGGGCTAATAGTCTTTATGATTTATCTCCTCCGTGTTAATCCTATGATGGATTAGCGGGGGTGTTGGAGACTAGTGCATCACCTTTTGCCACCAAGAGTATAAAAAACACTCACACAAGTCGGTTGGTTTTATAATATTGATGGTACCCGAGTTATTTTACAAGTGGTCGATCTTGCTTCTCGACCGGTAAAACTTAATTTTTCAGCCTCCCAACATTCTCGAGCATTCAACATTCTTGAGCACCTTGCATGCTTGAGCCTTCACCATTCTTGAGCACCTTGGATATATGGATAAGCATTCCCGAGAACTAAGTGTCATTTTTATGTTGGTATTCCTGGGTACTAAGGGCTCTTCTTTAGATCGACATATCCAAACACCAAAGGTTCACATTTAGATAGATATCCCTGAACACTAAAGGTCCATCGAACTGACATCCCCAAGTACTAAAATCTCAACTCGGGATTTATGATCTCAAGCACTTGGTCCAATGACATCTCACAAGGAATCAAGGAAAATTTTCAAGACTAGATCCTCGAGTACTTAGTGCTCAACAATTCACTTGGGTTGGGAAGTCACAATGGGAATTAGGTGCTCGAACAAGTTGTTGCTCGTTTTTCAACTCAAATAACTTACGTGGAGATTCCTGTAACAATAGTCAGATTTGGTCCCCTAATCACTTGATATACGAATAACTGATGGGCACGTGACATCTTATATGTGGAGATTCCTGTAACAATAGTCGGTTCTGGTCCACTAATCGTTTGTCAGGAAAATAACTGGGGCATGTAGCATCATATATGTGGAAATCTTCATAATGACATTCGAATCTAGTTTCCCAACCGACCTTCATGTGGATAGTTAGCGAATGATTGTCACCCCACATAGAGATTTCTTTCCATTAGTTATATAACCACTGAAGAAGGTAAGGTCAAGGTACGGTTTACTTCTTGCCTGCAAAGGTAACTCTTCTCTACTAAGCTCTCGAATACTCTTTCTTCCTCTCGTATCTCTACGACCTTCCTTATTCCTCCATCGAGTACTAATTTGAGCGTCTGAATGACCGCACTAGTAAAGTCGGCCAATCCTAACATGTTTTACCTCTCAGGCCACTGGATCTCAAACCTTTAAGATGTGATCGTAGCTTCAAGAGAGAAGGAGCCAAGCAAGCGAAAAGGATACCATCAAATTGGTGTCATCTGTGAAAAAATCCTACAAAAAGTCATGATGGTTCGAACAAATAAAACGACTTTAGAACAAAAGTCGGAGGATTTGACTGAGTGATCCCGGCCTCTGCTACCCAACCTCGTCAAGTGTGTCGGAGACCCAATGTCCTAGGAAAATCTCTCTTGTTTTGTGGCCACCATCATCGAAGAAACCTTACAATGAGAGAGAGCCCTAGTGTATTGAAAGAAAAAGAGGAGGTTCCTACTGAAGGAATGCCCATAGTTACACCCATGATGCATAGTTCAAGGGGAGATATCTCTGCGTATCATCCAGATAAATGGTCGGTCAACAATGAGCCTATCTTACTGATACCCTTTGATAACTGACCACTCGGTAATGAACTTGTCAGACCTTCATCCTCTAGAAGAGTAGTTGTTCAACAGATGCCCTTTTCTGAATATACTTTGAATGAAGAAGTGCCTTAACATTTTCAATCGTCGCATATTCTTGAGTATAATGGTTCTTCTGACCTTGAGGATTCTTGGTGTTATTTTGAGAATACTACTCTACTGTACCAATATACTGAGAGAATTAAATGCTATGTAATCCTCACCACTCTAATTGGACTAGTTCAACAATGGTTCAACACTTTGCAGCTCGGATCTATACATTCCTTTGATAACTTAGGCGTGTTATTTTTACATCATTTCTCTAGTTCTAAGAGGTACGCGCTCACTCCTCTTAGCTTATTCAATCAAAAGCCTCAAGAATCCTTGTGCCAATATATTTAATGCTTCACTTATGTTGCATGAGATATCCCCTCGACAACGCCTGAAATTCTAATGAGTGCTTTTGCCCAAGGACTTCGAGAAGGGGATTTTTTTTCGCTCTCTATCAAAAAAATCACCGGTGGACTATAATGCACCTCTCGCTCAGGCTAAGAAGTATATCAATATGGAAGATGCTTAGAGGGCTAGATAAGAACAAAGAAGGCCCCGAGCAATAGAGGCCCTAGCACGTCATCCCAAATAGCGACCCCTCCATGACCTATTCAACATGTCCAATAGAGGTGCCAACCCTATACTCTCCTTTATAGTTTTCTAAGGAGATGATTATAAGGACTTGTGAGGAGCATCAGCTTCTAAGGAGGCCCATAGGCTCTAAACAAGGGCCTCGAAGACATCTAACCCCCTACCTTCTGTGATTGTCATTCGTAATATGGGTACACCACCCATAACTGCCAAGGATTAGAGCGGAAACTTGAATGGGTCATTGAGACCTATCCTTGAATGAGAAAGTTGTTTAACAACCCCACACCTTATCAACAACAACAACCTATTCAACATGTCCAACAGAGGTACCAACCTTATACTCCCCTTTACGATTTTCTAAGGAGAGGGCTATACAGATTTGTGAGGAACATCAGCTTCTAAGGAGGCCTATAGGCTCTAAACAAGGGCCTCGAAGACATCTCACCCCTACCTTCTATGATTGTCATTAGGAATATCAGCACACCACCCATAGCTATCAAGGGTTAGAGTGGGAATTTGAATGGGTTATTAAGACCAATCCTTGAATGAGGAAGTTGTTTGCCAACCCCACACCTTATCAACAATGACAACCTCCTCGATATCTACCAAGGCAAGGTCGTCCAAGTCCCCCCTCCCCCATAATCCAGTGGTGCCAAAACAAGAAAGAGTGACCTCCCATTCAAGGGATTATCAATATGATTTTTGGAGGAATTACCGATGGTGTCTCCAACCACTCTAGAAAGAGATATAGCTAAGAAGAATGCATGACTTTTGTAGGATTGATGCACGTGAGAGGGGGGAGGGGGGAAAATCACGTGTCTTTAAAAAACTTTACTTTTTCAACCTTTTGAAATTAAGTGCACAACGGAAAAACTAAGTGATCAAAGAAGGGATTGAAACAACGATTTACTTGGTTCGGATCTTCACCGACTCCTATTCTAAGACTTAGGTCTGTTGGACCTTTCTGATGGGTAATCCACTAAACCTCTCTACCGGTAAACTCTCGGTAGAGTAGTTGAGTACACAAGAAATAAGAATAGTGTAACACCCTACACTATCCTTTAGCAGATATATGAAATGTGTACAAAAACAACTAAATTCATTGCCAACACGACTGCAGATATCCAGATGCACTCTTGTGTTTGTGTTGGTATTCTACTAGCGGTTGAGCATAGATAAGTAATAGCAAGGCCACAGTACGAAGACGTAGTAGCAGAATTATCGAAGTAGTTTATGAAAACAATTATGTTGAAGAGTTGCTTAGACTTGCTTTTATAGAGGGTTGAGCGCGCCTCAGTTCTCAATTGAAGCATCATAATTCTATAATTTTGATCCAATACAAAGTTGTCACAGATAATCTGACTAAAGGCGTCTTCATCATTACTTGAGGCGCCTCAAATCTGAACTAAGATGTCCTAGGTCCCATCTAGGGTGCTTCCTTGAGGCGAATTCTATCTTCAACTCTTATCCTCACGGAGGCGTCCTCAGCCATCCAGGGCACCTCTAGTCCCAACTGAGGCGCCTCTAATCAACTTGGAGGTACCTCGGATACTGTTCACCTGAGGTATTTTTTGCACTTTTAACCATATAAAAAAGTATTAGCCCAAAATAAAGTATACCCTGCAAAAATACAGTTAGCATATTATAAATAGGGTAGATGTAATTATTATTAATTAGATCATCTCTTCCCAAAATCAGGATCTTGTTCAGGCCATAGTTTAGATATTTGAAATAGCTCTAAGTTGAGCCGCGCCAAGTCCCACCGATACTTGTCCTCACTGAATCTTTCTTCTCCAATGACTTACCTTACTTACGATTTGCATACTTACTTAGCTTCTTGACCTATCAGGTCTTCCTGCTAGATGCCCCATCTGGACATTAGCCAGCTATTAGGTTCCACGGATTCAGTTGGACTTCATGTCAGGTATCAACCTACCTGAGCTTCAATCAGTTGTCAGGCCTCGCGAACCCAACTGGATTTTCTACCAAGTATCAACCTACCTAGGCTTCAGCCTGGTGTCAAGTCCTAAAATTTTTAATCATGTACACTTGGTAACAATGTTAGATAAATAACACATCTAATTTTGATTTTTTGTCATACATCAAAACTCGAGTTTAACTATTAGTGCAAATTGCACCAACAACTTTCAGTATGCTCGAGGGTTGAGTTCGAGCCTATACTAGGATTTGATCCTGATGATTTGGAGGGCATCATTATTCCACACAACAGTGCCTTGGTAATATTGTTATATTTTAGAAGTGTCCTAAAGGCAATCACAATAAATATTATCTTATTTATTTGCTAAATAAAATTTACTATTTGAGTGTATATTCTATATGTATGTGATTTGATCTTAAATTTAATTAATAAAATCTTCAAAATAAGGCATAATATAAGAGAAATAATGATAGAATTATAATTAGTGGGTATCTTATCATGTATAATTATGTACATATTGAAATTTTCCCTAGTCAATTAATTGATGAGATTGGACATCGTCAATTCTGTGAGACTAGAACATGTTATATTTCTTGATTTATCCAAATAATCGATCTTCACTGGATGAAAACATAGAGACGTTGAGAATTAACATGTAAATACTAGTTTATTGTAACTAGTTCATCGAATGTAACATGTTATGAGACTTCATATGATTCTTTATATGTCAATGAAGATCTCATTGTAGAGACTTATGACATTCAAGTTATATTGGTCATAGAGGCTTATACTTTGACATCTTGATAGAATATCTCAAAGGAGGTGTAGTTCTGGGATGATTGGGTATAAATCAATATGCTTGAAGGCATTTGAATAGCCTACAAAGGATTTACCACTCCTTTTATAAGGAGATACATACCCTATGATCTTTTGTCAGAATTATTACGCATAAGTATTTGGCCAAAGTAAACAGTCAAGACAATGGTCTTATTGGACATATATTTTTGAGTAATTTGAATCCATAAGACAAGGAACTGCAACTTGAGATAGGTATAACATAGTTAGCCTAGTGAGAACTGAAACATAGAATATATCCTGAACCAAGTGGTATAAGATGAGTGAAACGAATAGAGACACTGATAACTATAGTTATTGTAGGGTTCAGAATATGTTCTGAAATCAACTATAATTTTCAATTAATTAGGGGTCACGATGTACTACTAGGTGTGACACCTCAAGATCTATTAATAATTAATGGTTAATTATGTACTACGAGTATATCTTGAAGACATAAAAATAAGTTAGAGAATAAAATTCTCAAAAGGAAAGAGATTATATTTGGTTGGACCAAGGAAAGAGCAAATATAGAAAGTATTTGTCACATCGAAAGTGCTTATGGCCACGCCTCTTGTAGGCGAGTCGGGCCTACTCATGTGATGTGTGATTAAGTTTTTGTTCACACCTCTTGTAAGTGAGTTGGGCTACATATGTGATATGGCACTGGACTTGTTCCTCAAGCCTTAATGAAGAGGTATAAAAAGACCTCTCCATAGAACAAGAGGTATAAGGGTTTTATATTTTGCTCCTCTTGTTTTGTTGTTGTCCTGCCCAACTAAACTTGTCACTTCCTCGAAGTGTTGTCCAAAAGGTTGGCCGACTTCACCCTTGTGTTGCCTAGTTTGTTGGTCGCCCTTTCCCTTATGCTTCCAACTCCATCATTGTGTCACCGACCTCTCTTTCCGTTTGTGAGGTCTTTATGATTTGGCTAGTACCAAGTGGAGAGACAACTTTGGCTTGTAAAGTCGTCGTTACGAAATTTCAATGTGGATACTCATAAAGGCAAGTCTTGTGAGACTTGCTAGGTGATTTCTTTTCATCTAAACATCATCGGAAAGGTAAAACTTCTAAACAACCATTTGATATATGTTTATGTCTTTCACATGTATGATCTTATTTATTTGGATGCATGAATTTTTTTTTAAGAAATTCATTTCACTTCAACTATGTGTTTTATCAAAATATATGTATTTTTCATGAAATCTCCAACATTTGGTATTAGATCCACTTGTGTTTTCGACATAGATCATAGATTTAATTTTTTGCATGATGTACGTTGTTGTAAGTTTTATCAAAAAGGACTGAAGATGCGCCTAGTAGCACCAATGGTGCTATCCGCATATTTCGTGTATGTTAGCAAATTCTAATTTTAGGAATTACTTCCTATTTCGATTAGGAAATTCTAATTTTGGAAATCATTTCCTAATCCGTTAGAAAATTTCAATTTTGGAAATTATTTCCTAATCTAATTAAGAACATCCAAATTTGTAAATTATTTCCTAAAACCTATTTGGAATTTTATGAAATAGTTTCCTAATTTAATTAGGAACTATTGGTGCATTTTGCACTAATTGTAAAACTCAGATTTTGATGTATAACAAATATGTTAAAGTTAGGTGTGTTATTTTCTAACTTTGTTACTGAGTGTGTAAGATTAAAAGACTTAGGAACTGATAAGAGATTGAAATCCAGGGTGGTTGAGTTCTGGCAAGAAATGTAGCGACACGACCCCTCTAGCCCCATCAGGCGGCTCTCTAGGTCGTGCCCTACGGTCTTCCCACACCCGGCGGTGGGTTTTTGCCTTCCCCAGATTCGAACCCTAGACCTCCGGGACAAGTACTAAAGTTCCTTGAATCTGGTAGCCAAGTGAGCGCTTACTTGGCTACCAGATTCAAGGAACTTTAGTACTTGTCCCGGAGGTCTAGGGTTCGAATCTGGGGAAGGCAAAAACCCACCGTCGGGTGTGGGAAGACCGTAGGGCACGACCTAGAGAGCCGCCTGATGGGGCTAGAGGGGTCGTGCCGCTACATAAAAGACGCCTTTTTATGTAGCGGCCTCAGCCTCTCAAGGAACTTTAGTACTTGTCCTGAGGTCAAGGGTTTGAATCTGGGGAAGGCAAAAACCCACCACCGGGTGTGGGAAGGTCGTAGGGCACGACTTAGAGAGCCGCCTGATGGGGCTAGAGGGGTGTGTCGCTACATAAAAGGCGCTTTTTATGTAGCGACATGACCCCTCTAGCCCCATCAGGCGGCTCTCTAGGCGTGCCCTAGGTCTTCCCACTCCGGCAGTGGGTTTTTGCTTCCCCAGATTCAAACCCTTGACCTCCAGGACAAGTACAAAGGTTCCTTGAATCTGGTAGCCAAGGCAAACTTGGCTACCAGATTCAAGGAACCTTTGTACTTGTCCTGGAGGTCAAGGGTTCGAATGTGGGGAAGGCAAAAACCCACTGCCGGGAGTGGGAAGACCATAGGGCATGACCTAGAGAGCCGCCTGATGGGGCTAGAGGGGTCGTGTCGTTACAAGAAATCTAGTTAGATCTTTAGGGCCTGACAACTAGCTGAAACCCAAGTTGATGGAAATTAGCATAAGGTCCAGCTAGGTCTGCGAGACCTAACAGTTGACTGAAATACCTGTTGGGTTATGGAGCCAAGTAATTCCGTACAAGGTAAGCAAGGTAAGTCACTAGAGGAGTGAATTCTGGTGAGGATGAGCCCCTGATAGGGACTTTTGGCGCGGTCCAGCTTAGAACCATTTCGAAGTTCTAAGCTAAGACATTTGACTAGATCTTGGTCTTGGGAAAATAGGATCTAATTAATAGTAAATTCCATTTACCCTATTTTATACTTGGACTAACTTTATTTTGCATGGTATATATTGTTTTTGGAACTAACACATTTTATAGGGTCTTAACTGTAAAATTTAGCCTCTGATGAATAGTGCACGAGGTGCTTCAAGTGGGACTTGAGGCGCCTCGAGTGGTTGAGGGGTACCTTTGCGCAGTTTTCGCTGAAGATGAGAGTTCAGCGATTTGAGGTGCCTTAGGTTGGATCCATGGCGCCTCAGTTAGGAACTAAGGTGCCTCGAAATGGATCTAAGGAGCCTTCTGGTGGATAATCTGTTGGTGTAAAGTGCATCAGTTATGAACAGTCAACCTCTAGTGATTCGATGTTTGACAATATACTAAGGTCTAGTCAAAATGATCAAGGGTTAAGCCAAACAGGTCCTGATGTTTGGTAGGATAAACCCAAATTTGATCAGTTTGACAAAAGGTTAGCCAAACAGGACCAGGTGTTTGGCAAAGACAATATACCATGGTTTAGTCAAAATAATCAAGGGTTAAGCCAAACAGGACCTGATGTTTGGTAGGGTAAACCCAGGTTTGATCAGTTTAACAAAGGGTTAGCTAAACATGATCTGATGTTTGGCAGAGTGAATAGAACCCAGGGTATATAGCATGACGTACATGATATTTGGGTGAGTACATAGCATAACGTACATGATAGACCCTATAGGCATAAAGGAACTGATCCATGCGGTCTCTCTCCTCCTTAGAAGAGGAACATTGAGTCTTCGAAAGACTCACACCATATGACATCGACAGAAATCCTTTCTTGGAATTCTGCATGGCAAAACGATGTAATACCTTGTCAATATATATACTCTAACTTAGGCCAAGCAATCTTTTTGATCTATCTCTATAAATCTTGATGCTAGAATGTAGGCAGCTTCACCTAAGTCCTTCATTGAGAAACAATTCCCCAGTCATGTCTTCACAGACTGTGATGAAGGGATATTATTTCCAATGAAGAGTATGTCATTTACATACAAGATCAGGAAGATAACTGTGCTCCCAATAACCCTCTTATAGACCCAAGGTTCATCTTAATTTTTGATGAAACCAAACTCTTTGATCACATCATTGAATTGAAGATTTCAGCTTCGAGAAGCTTACTTTAATCCATAAATATACCTTTGCAGCTTACATACCTTTCCATCATTCTTTGGATCTACAAAACCCTTAGGTTATGTCATGTATACATCCTCGAGTAGATTCCCATTTATGAATGCGATTTTGACATCCATATGCCAGATTTCATAATCATGGTTAGCTGCAATGACAAACATGATCCGAATAGACATAAGCATCACAACTGGTGTAAATGATTCATCATAGTCTATACCATGAATCTGCTTAAAGTCTTTAGCTACCAGACACCGTTTATGTTGGATCGAGAGAAACGATAGAGGGGGGGGGTGAATATCGTTAACAATTTTCGGAAAAGAATTAGAGTAAGTACGCAGCGGAATAAGAACAATCGCAAACACAGGGAGTTTTACTTGGTTCGAAGCCTGGGTCGACTCCTACTCCAAGGCCCACGGTATTGACCGTTTACTGAGGGCAATTCTATAATCGCGCAAAGATTCTTACAAAAGTTTACAATTGTAGTACAATAATAGTATAACAGAAATGAAAAATCAGTTCTTCGTTACCGACGTCCGATATCGGATGTGTCTCGGAGCAGAGGGACGTCGTCGGCGCTTTCGTGTCGAGTTGGAAGGTTTCTGGAGCGACGCGCAGGAGCAGAAGAACGTAACCGTGTTGGAAGATGTTGTGTTCAGGCTTGAGGGGTCGAGGGCCTTTTATAGGGTTCTGAGGGCGCCTGGGAGCACGGGGGCGCCCTCCACGTGGTCTGTGATCCCCCCTCCTCGCGGTCAGTGAGTTATCCCTTCAAATTCGGGATAATGCCTTGACGGGGGCGCCCTGGAAGCCGAGGGCGCCCTGGCTGACCTGTTCTGCGGAAGTCTCGGCTACATAATATTATCCTCTTCGCTGGCTTCAAGTGCGGGGCGCCCTGGTGGCTGGGGGCGCCCTGGCTGCTGAGGGCGCCCCGGCCAGTATTCAGCTGAAGCTCCTTTTGCTTCATTTGTTTTGTGTTCACCTTGGGGGCACCCGGGATACTCAGGGCGCCCTACTCAGCTGCTGCCTCACTCCTTTGAGGCTCTCTGAGCTGCAGACACTCGTTCCTTTGGTCTTGCATCCAGGGTTAGTCCGAAAACAACATAAAGCAGTAAGTTGTTAGTTTTATACAGCCTTAGCTGTCTTGGTTCTGACTTTGAGTTTCCAAAATGGAACCCTAGGTCGAACCGACGCCTACTGTTCCCTCTCGACCGGGAACGCATCCTCATCTACTCCTCTCGGGAGAATGTACCTGATGCCAACCGACTCCTCTGGTTGGACTTTTGCCTAGCGGTCCTTCGCCAGGTCTTGGACACCAAGCTGTCCTTCGCCTGGTGCCTAGCAGTCCTTTGCTAGGTCTTGGTGACTAGCAGCCCTTCGCTAGTTGCCTAGCAGTCCTTCGCTAGGGCTTGGTGACTAGCAGCCCTTCGCTAGTTGCCTAGCAGTCCTTCGATAGGGCTTTGTATCCTGGCAGTCCTTCGTCAGGTGCCTAGCAGTCCTTCGCTAGGACTTTGTTTCCTGGCAGCCCTTCGCCAGGTGCCTAGCAGCCCTTCGCTAGGACTTCTTTCTGCACACTCAAGTAACTTAATTAGATCACAAATAAACGTAACTTTGAATCCTTTGCCAATATCAAAAACAAGGTTCGATATGGTGCTTCCTGCACCAACAATCTCCCCCTTTTTGATTTATGGCAACACAATTCAAAGTTAAGTTAAAAACTTTATAACAGTTAAGAACATAAGATAAAAATGAAGTATAGCAATTTTACACAATTTAACTTTATAACAGTTAACAAAATCCTTTATTTCTCACACTCCCCCTAAAACCCTGAATACTTGTGTTAAAACACTTAACTTTGACCTTTCCTCCCCCTTTGACATATATCAAAAACATACATGGGCGACCAAGGTTTCTAATAGGGAGTTTTACTAAAGTAAATTCAAGTCATGGATTTTACAATTTACCAAGTTGTCAAGAAAAACTTTAATTAAAACGTGACAACTCTTCTCCTTATATTTTAGGATAAAAAAACTTCAAAAACATAATTTTCAAGAAAAAACTTAACAGTAGCTTACATTAGCCAACATTTTGAAAACAACCTTCCTTTAAAAAAAATTTGAACTTTTTGTGCATTTAAAACTATTTAAAAAATCTTTAAATGGACAAGTTTTTGCCAAAACAAAGATTTATTAACTAAGAAAACTTTCCTTAGAAACATTTGCCCAAAAATTTTCAGAGGTTTTGCTCAGACAAACTTTGTTTACTAAGGAAAAATCTACTTAGAAATATTTGCAAAAAGATGCTCTTAGAAATTTTTGAAAGCACACTTAGAAATTCAACTTTGCTTTTTGAATAAGAGAGAGCTTTTTCTCTCCTTAGCTGTTTATTAATAAAGAAATATATTTTAAAGGAAGTCTTAAAAGAAATTATGTATCAGAGCCTATGAGTTTTGAAAACATAAAAGTATAACCCTTGAAAGTCTAGCAAAAAGATTAAATTGCACCAACAAAGCTCCACTTTGAAAGGTATTGTGTAACTTTGGAAAAAAATTTGTATTTATAGGCAAATCTTTAAAAAAATTCACGTACTTAGAATACTATTGCCTTGAAAAATATTAGTACTTTTTGAAAACATTATATTTTGAAAAATAGAAGTACTTTTGAAAGATATTATGCAATTTTTGAAAAATATAAGTACTTTTGGAAAAAAAATGCATTTTTTGAAAGATATGCAAGTACTTTTCAAAAAAATAGATTGAGCCTTTTTGGAAAGTCTAAGTACTGTTTTTGAAAACTATTAGACTTTTTAAAAAATAATTTTTGAGAAGTATTAAGCATTTTGAAAACATAATATTTTACTTGACTAGGTTTCTTTTCCAGTCTGACACAATCCTAGGAAACATTGTTGACTACAAGGACATTTTCCTAAGTGTCCTGGAAATTTCTCCAACACAAGTAAATGTTATTTCAAAAATAATTTCATAAACCATAAGAATTTTGAAAAATAAAATAATGGTATTTTGAAAGAAAAATTATTTAAGTTCTCAAAAAGATTTTAAACGTGCAGTGCATGAAAACATCTAATTTTAAAAAGATGTTCAATAATTCTTTTAATTTAATCTCCCCCTAAGCTTGACCCAGTCCTAGGAAGCTTGTTGACTACAAGCGATCTTCCTCTGAGTTTTAGGGTTTGATTTAAATTATAGGAATTATCTAATAACTTCAAAACAAAAAAAACATTTCAGAAATTCTTTTGACTCAAACTCCCCCTAAATTTGACACATCCTAGGAGTCCTTGGAGATCATGAAGTGAACCTTCCTCTGTGTCTTTAGGGTTTATTAAAATCAAAAGAAACAATTTTGAACAACCTTCTGAGTATGATAACTTTCAAGGAGATAAATTTGAAAACATAACTTGAAATGTTAGCACAGTTTTCGAAAAATATTTTGAAATGATGATAATTTTCAAACAGATAGTAGTATACGAAGGTTTTTGAATCAATTTTTGAAAACCTTATTTTGAGATGATAATAGGTTTTAGAGCATAAGGTTTTTTGAAAATTTTGAATTTTTCAAAAAAGATTAAGAAGAACTCCCCCTGTATCCGACACAGTCTGTCTTTTATCTAAGTTCCTTAAGGTACTTCAGTGTTGACCAGGTTGACTAGGGTTTGACTATGTTGACCAAGGTTAACTCAGTTTACTAAGTTTGACCGATTAATAACTAAATCAAACAGGCCTTAGATTCTATCTAAAATGTGTCTATTGTGATATTTAACATGAAATTCACTATTTTGAAAAAAAATAGGGTACAGTAAACTAAATTAATTTGCAAAATAGAGATAATTTTGAATAACTTTTGCACACCTTTTTATTTAAAAGGATAGTGAATTATGCTTTTAGGTCCTAGATGTCTCACCCAGTTCTACGTGATCAAGCATGTTAACCTTATGGGTTTTATGAGACAAATTTTAGTAGAAATAAGAAGTTATTTTGAAAAATCATGATTAATTTTGAAAAAGTTAAATTAATTTTGAAAAGCAATTGGTTTTGAATTTATTTTGAAAAAGAGTGTTTGAATCTACGATCAATTGAAATTTGTATTAGATTTGAATTTGACAAGAAGTAACTTGAATTTGAATTTCAAAAATTGGCTTCCAGGTCTTGGCGAGGCACTAGGTCTTCTTTGGCCGTAGCCTTATTGGATCATCAACCCTTTCCTTGACAAAGCCTTTTAGTGAAATTTCATTTTCAAAATTCCTTTTTGAAAAATTCTGGTCTAACTAGTTTGGGTCTTGGATCGGTAGCTTCGGCTAGTTCCACCATAAAGGTTTCCCTAACGTACTATCATCTCACCTCCACCCAATACTATGTTGTTCAAATTTCAGTTAAACCATTTTAGTCCTTAATCTAATCATTCCTAAATCTAAGCATGGTAAATTACAGAAATTAAATAAACACGCAAACATGCAATTTAAGGACAAAGAAAGTTTATCTAACAATAAATATGGTTTTTAATTTGGCTCCCCCTGGACTAAAGCCACGGTAGTGGTTAGGCAAGATGTGAATCTTGTCCTTGGGGATCCAATACTGATTTGATTCAGTTGGTATGTTCAGGTATAGTTTAGGTACCCATGCCTGAACTTTAGGTCTGGATTGGTTCAGTACAGTATAATAGGATCTTTGCCTAGATTTGGTTCTATAGCCTAGTCCGGATCGATTTAAAACGGACTTCTGTTTTCCAAGAATCATGTCAAGACCCTTGGAACCAGAGGTGAATCGTTCTAAGGCTGATCTAAGATCCTTTACTTGAGTTTTTAGGGAGGAATTCTCTTTCTCAAGTTTTTCAACTTGATTAGAGGTTTCTTCTTGAACATTCTCAGTAAAGGGTTTAGAGTCAGCTCCCTCTTTCAGGAGTTTTACTTCTTGTCGGAGGGATTCGACTCAGAGTTTAGCTTTCGCCAAATCTCGAGAAAAATACGAAATAAGTTCATTTAATTGACTTCTATTGAAACCACTTACCTTGATTTCGCCGTTTTCTGAAAAGGTTAGTCTGCCGTCGTCCTGTTCTGATTCTGACTCGGTCTCGACTTCTTCTGAGGCAGTCAGGGCTAGTAGGTTTGACTGGGGTGCTTCTTCTTCTTCCTCTGAGGAAGATTCATCCCAGGTTGCTTGGAGTGCTTTCTTTCTTCTTGTCTTCTTGGTCTCCTTTAGGTTCGGACACTCCGTCTTGTAGTGGCCCTTCTTCTTGCACTCGTAGCAGGTCACGTTGGGCTTGTTTTTGTCATTTGCGGGTTTAGCTGGTTCGTCCTTTCTTCGGCTTGTTTTCCGTCTGTTGGTTTGGTTCTTCAATTCTTTATAGTAGCTTCGGGCCAGTCGGACCAGCTTAGGTCGATCTCCTTCTTCGTCTTCTGAGTCTGAGTTAGACTCGGGTTCAGGTTGAGGCTTCTTCTTTGTTGTCCTTCCAGTTTTTCTTGCAACAAAGGCAATACCTTTCTCGACCATATTGCAGTTAGTCTTTTCGTGTAATTCTAGTTCAGAAAAGAGTTCATCTAACTTTATTTTTGAAAGGTCCCTTGAAACCTTGTATGCATCTACCATAGATGCCCACAAAGTCTTTCTTGGGAAAGCATTTAGTGCGTACCTTATTAAGTCACGGTTTTCGACCTTGTGACCAATAGTGTGTAGACCGTTCATTAGTTCTTGTATTTGGGCGTGAAGCTGCGCTGCCGTTTCGTTGTCGGTCATTTTGATGGTATACAGCTTGTTTAGGAGCAGATCTCTCTTGCTGATCCTAGTGTCTGATGTTCCTTCATGCAGCTTGATCAGTTTCCCCCAGAGCTCCTTGGCACTGTTGAAAGGGCCCACCCGGTTCAGTTCCTCTTTTGTTAAATCGCATTGTAGGGTCTGAGTCGCCTTTGCATCGGCTTCAATTTTGCGCTTCAGAGCGTTGTCCCATTCTGAGTAGGTTTGCGGTACTCCTTCAGCGTTCTTCGGAATCTCCAGTCCGGACTGGATGATTATCCGCATGTCCACCTGAGTTTTCAGGTGGACCTCCATTCTACTCTTCCAGTAGGAGAAATCCTCCCCACTGAAGAGAGGTGGTCTTGCGGTGCTGAAGCCTTCTTGCATAGCCATTTTATCTGAAAAAATAAATTAACACAAAAAAAATATCCCAAGACTTGGTCTTGGATTAGTAGTGCGGGATAAAGAGAAAAAAATTTGTCGAGGGGTGTTGCACCACCTTCGACTAACGAGAAGAAATTCGAAAAAAATATTAGAAGAAATTCGAACGGGAAATAAAATCCGAAAAATTTTCAAACTGGTGGTTGCACCAAATTTGAACTTCCCCGCTTTGATACCACTTGTTGGATCGAGAGAAACGATAGAGGGGGGGTGAATATCGTTAACAATTTTCGGAAAAGAATTAGAGTAAGTACGCAGCGGAAGTTCGGAGCCTGGGTTGACTCCTACTCCAAAGCCCACGGTTGTTGACCGTTTACTGAGGGCAAATCTATAATCGCGCAAAGATTCTTACAAAAGTTTACAATTGTAGTACAGTAATAGTATAACAGAAATGAAAAATCAGTTCTTCGTTACCGACGTCCGATATCGGATGTTTCTCGGAGCAGAGGGACGTCGTCGGCGCTTTCGTGTCGAGTTGGAAGGTTTCTGGAGCGACGCGCAGGAGCAGAAGAACGTAACAGTGTTGGAAGATGTTGTGTTCATGCTTGAGGGGTCGAGGGCCTTTTATAGGGTTTTGAGGGCGCCTGGGAGCACGGGGCACCCTCCACGTGGTCTGTGATCCCCCCTTCTCGCGGTCAGCGAGTTATCCCTTCAAATTCGGGATAATGCCTTGACGGGGGCGCCTTGGAAGCCGAGGGCGCCCTGGCTGACCTGTTCTGCGGAAGTCTTGGCTGGATAATATTATCCTCTTCGTTGGCTTCAAGTGCGGGGCGCCCTGGTGGCTGGGGGCGCCCTGGGTGTTGGGGGCGCCCTGGCTGCTGAGGGCGCCCCGGCCAGTATTCAGCCGAAGCTCTTTTTGCTTCATTTGTTTTGTGTTCACCTTGGGGGCGCCCGGGACACTCAGGGAGCCCTACTCAGCTGCTGCCTCACTCCTTTGAGGCTCTCTGAGCTGCAGACACTCGTTCCTTTGGTCCTGCATCCAGGGTTAGTCCGAAAACAACATAAAGCAGTAAGTTGTTAGTTTTATACAGCCTTAGCTGTCTTGGTTCTGACTTTGGGTTTCCAAAATGAACCCTAGGTCGAACCGACGCCTACTGTTCCCTCTCGACGGGGAACGCGTCCTCACCTACTCCTCTCGGGAGAATGTACCTAATGCCAACCGGCTCCTCCGGTTAGACTCTTGCCTAGCGGTCCTTCGCCAGGTCTTGGATACCAAGCTGTTCTTCGCCTGGTGCCTAGCAGTCCTTCGCTAGGTTTTGGTGACTAGCAGCCCTTCGCTAGTTGCCTAGCAGTCCTTCGCTAGGGCTTGGTGACTAGCAGCCCTTCGCTAGTTGCCTAGCAGTCCTTCGCTAGAGCTTTGTATCCTAGCAGTCCTTCACCAGGTGCCTAGCAGTCCTTCGCTAGGACTTTGTTTCCTGGCAGCCCTTCGCTAGGACTTCTTTCTGCACACTCAAGTAACTTAATTAGATCACAAATAAACTTAACTTTGAATCCTTTGCCAATATAAAAAACAAGGTTCGATATGGTGCTTCCTGCACCAACAGTTTATAGGTATGCATAAGACCATCCATGTTAGTCTTTCTCTTGAAGACCCACTTACACCTAATGGGTTTGATCCCCTTAGGTGGATCAACCAAAGACCATACTTGGTTAGTGTACATGGATTCCATTTCAGACCTCATGACCTCTAGACATTTCTCGAAATCTAGGCTCATCATAGCTTCTTGATAGGATGTAGGCTCGTTCAACTCAACAAGCATAACATCATTGTGATCAAACAAGAGAAATGAGTATCTCTCAGTCTGACAACGTATCCTATCAGATCTGCGAAGAAGTTGGTTTACTTGAACAGGTTATTGCTCCACAACTTCTAGTGCAACAAACTCATGATCCACAACACTTTGTGGTGCCTGTTCAATTTTCATCAAGGCCTTAGTGTTATTCTCCGCATCTTAAAGTTCTTCAAGATGAACTTTACTCCCACTGGGTTTTCTAGAAATAAACTCTCTTTCTAGAAAAATACCGTTCCTAGCGGCAAACTCTTTATCTTATGTGGATTGTAAAAGTAATATCCCTTTGTTTTCTTAGGATATACTATAAAATGACACTTATCTAATTTTGGGCCTAACTTGTCTGAGACTTGACATCGAACGTAAGTCTCATAATCTCAAATCTTCATAAAAGACATATTGGGACTCTTCCCAGTCCATATCGTATATGGTATCTTTTTGACGACTTTTGATGGAACTCGATTAAGTATGAAAAGAGTTGTCTCTAGAGCAAAATCCCAGAAGGAAGTAGGAAGATCTGTGTGACCCATCATTGATTACATCATATCTAATAGTGTATGATTCCTCCTCTTGAAAATGCCATTACATTGTGGTATTCCAGTGGAGTGAGTTGGGATATGATCTCACACTCAGCTAGATGGTCACAAAACTCTTGGCTAAGGTATTCACCACCTCGATCTGATGGCAGCATTTTAATACTCTTGCTAGTTGGTTTTGCACTTCACTCTTGAATTCTTTAAACTTTTCATAGGATTTCGACTTGTATTTCATGAGATACATATAGTCGTATCCACTGACATCATCAGTAAAAGTAACGAAGTACTAATAGCTGTTGGGACCTTGTCATTTAGCTAGAGGGAGGGTGAATAGCTACTTTTCGATTTTCTTCCTACACGTGTTAGCAAGCGCAAGCGGAAAACTTAAATATGAACCAAAACAATGCTAACACTAAACCTTTACATGGTTCGGAGATGATACTCCTACTCCACGGCTGTCCGTAAGGTGGACGATCCCGATCCGTCAGTGGATGACTCCCCGGAAGACCTCCGGCTAGCTCTTGTCGCTCCTTATGGGTGGAGAAACCTCGCCACAATCTCTTGATAACTTCTGAGCACTTATAGGCTACTAACATGCTTTACCCAAGCTTGTTTCGCCAAGGAAACTCAGCCAAAAATGAGCCCTCTTAAATGTGCTCGATACTGTTCTGACCGTTACCAGTCGACTGGTGCTAACATTAGTCGACTGGTCCTCGTGAATTTGAATGTCACAGCCTGACGATTCAAATTCTGGTCGACATCAGTCGACTGATCGTAGGATCAGTCGACTGATCTTTCTGTGCTCTACATCAGTTGATTGATCCAAGCATCAGTCGACTGCCACCTTCCTAAGCCTAGGGTTTCCCTTCCCGAGTACAATTCTCTCAGCACTCGAACCCTCATGACTCAGCTGACCCTTCTTTTAGCAGCCTCGACCTGTTGCCTTCAAGCCTTCTTCGACTTTGGCTCTCGTCCCTCGGATGCATACGAACCCGCGGCTCATCCTCATGCCATCCTTCGCATATGCCTCAAAGTTCGCTTCCCTCGGCTCATCATTCCTATTTTGTCCACGTCCCTCGGATGCATACAAGCTCACGACTTGTCTCCTTATGTCATCCTTCACCGGACCCCAAGTCGTCCAACTAAGTCCATGTGTATCCTGCAAACCTGCACACTCAAATACACATATCAAATACAAGGGTGGACCTAACTTAAACCCTTTGCCCAAACATCAAAACATATGGTCACTCCGGAGCATAGATTGCCCCAACAATCTCTCCATTTTTGATGTTTGGCAATACGTTTAAGTTAGGGAAAACAAATAGCAAATACAATGCTAATAACCATTTGGACTTACGTTGCCATGGTTTCACCTTTGACTTATACCGTCAATGCATATGTAATGCAAACATGCATGGATCCTATCACAAGGCATCCCCACACCTAAACTCCCCAATGAGTTAGGATTTTTACCAACCGGGCTTTTTAAAACTTCTTCAAGGCTCCCCCTACATTGGACTTACAAAGGCTTTTTAAGAACCTTCCCAATGTTCCCCCTTTGCCACTAAATGAGCAACAATGCTCCCCCTTTACCTAAGCTCCCCCTTGACCTAGGATTTCTTCATCTTACTTTTTAAAATTTTTAATTTTAAAATTCTCTTTTATCATTAAGGATTTCTTGCAAAGGTGTGTTTGGTTAAACCCAACACTTCTCCCCCTTTGCCACACATCAAAAGGACTCCAACAATTTCCATCTTATTAGATCCATTAACCTCTAGTGATCATAAACAAAGTGTATTAACCCCCCATAAGATTATACACTTGTTTTACATCATTACAACACTATTCGATTGCTGAAAAATAGTTTCAACCTATATCAGTCGACTGCGACAGTTACCAGTCGATTGATCCCCATCAAAAAACCATACAGTAGATAGTCTCTCTCCGAAAGCACTGTTACCAGTCGACTACCCCCATCTACCAGTCGACTGGTACCCTGAAAACTCTATTTTCAACATTTCTGACCCAATTTCAGAAATGCACAAAAAATTCCATAAATCTCCAAAAATTCTCAAATTTTGTGGAGAGATTTATGGTGCCCGTGTCTATTTGAGAAAAATACATTCAAACATGTATCTATCACCAATCCCAAGATTGACACAAAACCCAAAACTAGCTAAATGGTTCAATTGAACCTTGACCTAAAGTCTTAGTTTTGGCTTCCCTTTGATGTATCTACCCATTTCAACCCACAATGCATCCCTAGCATTGGTTTATATGACATCTACACATCAAAAATCAACTTCCATGCTATACGACCCCCAATGTTATATTTTATGCATGATACTTAAACCCAAAGCAAATAATGTAATCCTTTGACTTGGCTTTGGTGGAGGTGGAAGCTTTTTCTTGCTCCGGTATTGAGGGCGGGCGGTCTCTCCTCCCCCTCAATCCTTGAAGTGGAGACTTCTTCTTCCCTCTTTAATGAAGTGGATGATTCTTCAATTTCTTGTGCCACTTCACTTGAGGAGATGGATGAATCTTTTTCTTCATTCTCCTCCTCTTCGAATATTGGGCTTCTTTCCTCATCCAATTGGTCCTTCTCTTCTTGGACCATTAAGCTCATTTCCTTGGGCTCTTCCACTACTTGAGCTTGTGTAGGGTTTTCATGAAGCGGTAACATTTTGCTCCATAATTCATGAGTATTTTTATATTCACCAACACAGCTAATTATATCATTAGGCAAAATATTAAGTAATATTGAAATTATCTTTTCGTTTGCCTTTGATTGGATTTATTGCTCCTTGGTCCAATATCTTGGTCGGAGCTTCTTCCCATGCTTATCTTTTGGGGTTTCAAATGGATATTTTAGTGCGATCATTAGTTTCCAATCCATGTTGAACCATACCTCTATCCGCATCCTCCAATAATCGAAACTCTCTCGGTCGTAAGGAGGTGGAACGTTGATATCGTCCCCTAAGCGTTCTTCACGCGCCATTTCCTCTAGCCTGTTGCTCTCTCGGCAGTTAGTTCGTAGATGAGCAAACCTCGCTCTGATACCACTTGTTGGGACCTTGTCGTTTAGCTAGAGGGGGGGAATAGCTACTTTTCGATTTTCTTCCTATGTCGGATTTATGCTGTACCACGTGATGGGATGATACTCCTTCCCTGTCCGTATGGATCCGATCCCTGGAAGACCTCCGGCTAGCTTTGTCGCTCCTTGTGGGTGGAGAAACCTCGCCACAATCTCTTGACAACTTCTGAGCACTTGTAGGCTACTAACAGGCTTTACCCAAGCTTGTTTCACCAAGGAAACTCAGTCAAAAACGACCCCTCTTAAATAGTGTTCGATACTATTCTGACCGTTACCAGTCGACTGGTCCTCACGAATTTGAATGTCACAGCCTGACGATTCAAATTCTGGTCGACACCAGTCGACTGATCATAGGGTCAGTCAACTGATCTTTCTGTGCTCTACATCAGTCGACTGATCCAAGCATCAGTCGACTGCTACCTTCCCAAGCCTAGGGTTTCCCTTCCCGAGTACAATTCTCTCAGCACTCGAACTCTCACGACTTAGCTAACCCTTCTTCCAGCAACTTCGACCTTCAAGCCTTCAAGCCTTCTTCGACTTTGGCTCTCGTCCCTCGGATGCATACGTTCACGTATGCCTCGAAGTTCGCTTCCCTCGGCTCATCGTTCCTGCTTTGTCCACGACCCCTCTGATGCATACAAGCCCACGGCTTGTCTCCCCATGCCATCCTTCACCGAACCCAAAGTCATCCAGCTAAGTCCTTGTGTATCCTGCAAACCTACACACTCAAATACACATATCAAATACAAGGGTGAACCTAACTTAAACCCTTTGCCCAAACATCAAAACATATGGTCACTCCGGACCATAGATTGCCCCAACAATAGCTTCCTCTAGCTGCTACATTGAAAGGGCCACAAACATAAATATGTATGAGTCCTAACAAGTCAATAGCTCTTTCATCATGTCCACTAAAAAAGAGTCTTAGTCATCCTGCCTAAAAGACAAGATTCGCATACCTTATATGATTTAAAATCAAATGAGTCTAGAAGTTCATCTTTATGGAACTGTGATATGCGACTCTCATTTATGTGACCCAAGCGACAATGCCAGATATATGTTTGGTTTAAATCATTTGGTTTCAACCGTTTGGTATTTATGTTATAGATTGAGTTTTCTAAGTCTAGAACATAGAGTTCATTCATAAGTAGGGCATTACAATAGAACATATCATTTAATAATATAGAATAATATTTATCTTTTATTATAAATGAAAAGCCTTTCTTGTCTAAATAAGAAACAGAGATTATGTTCTTAGTTAATACAGATACAAAATAGCACTCTGCTAGTTCTAACACAAGCCTAGTGGGCAAAGATAAGGAATATCTCCCTATAGCTATAGCAGCAACCTTTACGTCATTTCCAACTCATAGATCTAAACTACTTTTGATACATAAACAATTAGTGGTATCTAGCAATGCATCATTGCTATCTATGTGACAAAACTGTTGAGATCCGACATAACCTTTCTGTGACTACTATAATATATGATGTTGTCCTTCATCCCAGGCACTTGGGATGGGCACCCTCAACCCAGGGCGCCCTCCATATAGGGCGCCTGGGTTTATTCAGGCACCCAGGAAGCCCTTTCCTAGCCTTTGTTTGTTTTGCGTTTGCTCTCCTATCTTGCCTCCAACTCCAGGTTCCTACAAGACAACCAAACAAACAACAAATAGACAAACAGTCTTAAGCCTTAATGAATGATAGCCAGAGCTGTCTGGTTCTGACTTTGGATTTCCTAGGTCAAATCGACGCCTACTGTTCCCTTTCCCAGGGTACGCGTCCTCACCTAATCTACTCTGGAGAAGTTACCCTTTGCCAACTGGGACCTCGGGTTGGACTTTTGCTCAGTCTCTGAGATTCTCGGATCTCGAGACGTCCGATTCTCGACCCATCTCTAATTCTGTCTGTAATCCTCGTTCGACTAAGTCTTTTGCCCGATCCTCGACCAAGACTTCGTGCCTAATTCCTCGAACCAGGACTTCGGTGCACAACTCTCGGCTAGGACTTCGTGATCAATCCGCGACCAGGACTTCGTGCATAATTCCCCCAACCAGGACTTCGTGCCCAATCCTCGGCCAAGTCTTCGTTCCCAACCCTCGGCCAGGTCTTCATGCCCAGCTTCACTCACCAGGACTTCGTCCACCTAGCTTTATTCACTAGGACCCAGCTTCACTCATCAGGATTTCGTTCCTCGATAAGGACTTCTTTGCTAGTCATCTTAATCCTAACTAGACTTCTCTCTGCCAAATATCAAGTTCTGTTTGGCTCAGTCCTTGGTCTATCTGACCAGATATTGGTTTAGTCACTCTGCCAAACATTAAGTCCTATTTGGCTCAGTCCTTGGTCTATCTGACCATATATGGATTGAGTCACTCTGCCAAACATCTAGTCCTGTTTGGCTTAGTCCTTGGTCTATCTAACCAGATATGGGTTTAGTCACTCTGCCAAACAGCAAGTCTTGTTTGTCTTATCCCTTGGTCAAACTGACCAACCCTTGGTATTATTCACTCTGCCAAACATCAGGTCCTGTTTGGTTAACCCTTTGTCAAACTGATCAAACTTGGGGTTACCCTATCAAATATCAGGTCCTGTTTAGCTTAACCCTTGATCACTTTGACCAAATCTTGGTATATTATCAAACATCGAAACACTAGAGGGTTGATTGTTCATATATGATGCTTTTTGCACCAACAAAATCTTCATAAAAGATATCTTGAGACTCTTCCTAGTCCATATCGTATATGATATATTTATGACATCTTTTTGAGAAAACATGGTTAAGTGTGAAAAGAGTCGTCTCTAGAGTAATATTAATACTCCAGAAGGAAGTAGGAAGATCTGTGTGACTCATCATTAATCACACCATATCTATATGGAGGAGTTTAAATTTGAATTACATTTCAAATTAGGGATCACCTCCCTTACCCTTGTAACTCCCCTTGATGTGAGCTCCTCTTTTTCTCCTTCTTCTCCCATTTCCTCAAATGCTCCAACTTCTTGAATTCTCCCTTCCTTGAGCATTTGTTGTGGTAGTGGCCCCACTCACCATATGTGAAGCAACGAATGTACTTCTTCTCCTTCTTTTCCCTACAACCTATGTTAGAATTTAAAGAAATTGAATTTGGTTTAGGGTCTATCTTCTTTTTCTTACCCAATGGACACTTATCCTTGTAGTGTCCTTTTTCATTGCATCCAAAGCATGTGATGTGGTCTTTTGATTTTGTTTTGGTGGAGTGCTTGGTAAGTTGACTTCTTCTTCAACCTGTGATAATGTGGATTGCTCATCCTCTTCTTCTTGTGCTACTTCACTTGATGAGGTGGATGACACTTCTTCTTCTTTCTTCTCCTCCTCGGAAGTTGAGCTCCTCTCTTTATCCGATTGGTCTTTCTCCTTCTCTTGGACCAATAAGCTCATCTCCTTGGGCTCTTCTTCTTCTTGTACTTATGTAGAGTTTTCATGAAGAGTTATAATCTTACTCTATAGCTCATGAGCATTCTTATGTTCTCCTACACGGCTAATCACATCATTAGGCAAAACATTAATTAAAATTGAGATTACCTTCTTATTTGCCTTTGATTGTGTTTGTTATTCCTTGGTCCAATATCTTGGTAGGAGCTTCTTCCCATGCTTATCTTTTGGGGCTTCAAATGATTCTTCGATGGCTATCATTATGTCCCAATCCATATTGAACCATGTCTTCAACTGCAACCTCTAATAGTCGAAGCTTTGCGATCATATGGAGGTGGAACGGTGATGCCGTCCCCCATTCTTTCTTCAAGTATCATTTCCTCTAGCTCTTTGCTCCTTTGGCGGTTAGTCCAACAAGAGCAACTTGGCCCTGATACCACTTGTTGGGACTTGATCATACAGCTAGAGGAAGGTGAATAGCCAATCACCCACTTATCGTCTTCGGTTTGCTCCTACACTTGTTAGATATGCAATGCGGAAATACAATTAAACTAAACTAACAATGAACAAACGATAACACCAAACTTTTAACATGGTTCAGAGATAAAGCTCCTACTCTATGATAGTCTATAAGGTAGACGATCTTGATCCGTCGGTGGATGAGTCCCCAGAAAGCCTTCGGCTAGCTCGTGTCGCTCCTTGTGGGTGAAGAAATATCGCCACAACCTTGTAGACACACTTGAGCACCAAGACTACTAATTGGCCTCTAACCAAGACCAATTTTATCAACCTTAGCCAGCCAAACCGAGCTCCTTTAAATAGAGCTCGTGGTTGAACTAACTGTTACTAGTTGACTGGTGCTAACACCAACTGATTGTTGTACCCGAATTCGAACGTTACAACCCAACGTTCGAATTCCAGCCACACCAGTCGACTGCCTACAAGATTAGTCGACTGATCATTCCAGCTGACACCAGTTGATTGCACAAAACATCAGTCGACTGATCTTTCTATGACCTCTACTAGTCGATTGATCCCACATCAGTCAACTGACCAAACCCTTAACCTAGGGTTTCCCATCCTGAGTATAATTTACTCAGCACTCGACCCTCACGACTCACTTGACTCTTCTTGCTGACTCGACCTGTTGCCTTCAAGGTTTCTTCGTCTTTAGCTGTCGTCCCTCGGATGCATACAAGCCCGCGACTCGTCTCCACATGTCATCCTTCGTATATACCATGAAGTACGCTTTCCTCGGATGCACCACCTTTACCGGACCCAAAGTCGTCAAACTAAGTCTATGTGTATCTTGTAGAACTTGAACACTCAAATACATATATCAAATATAAGAGTGATCCTAACTTAAACCATTTGCCCAAACATCAAAATACATGGTCCCACGGACCATAGATTGCCTTAATAGTAACACCTTTGGGTTGTATCATACACACATTCTCGAGTAGGTTTTCAATAAGGAAAGTTATTTTCACATCCATCTGCCCTATCTCATAATCATAATGAGTTGATATATGGCCAAGAGCATCTGAATGGATTTAAGCATAGCTATTGATGAGAATATTACATCATAGTCAACATCTTGCCTTTGACGATAGTTTTTCGCCACTAATCTAGCTTTGTAGGCAATTACATTACCATCCATGTTGATTTTCTTCTTGAAAACTCACTTGCACCTAATAAGCGTCACGCCTTCGGGTAGGTCTAACAAGTTATAAACTTTATTCTTGTACATGGAATCTATTCTGACTTCTGACTTCATGACTATTAGTAATAATTCTAACGAGTGACCAAAGGGATACATCGCCTCACAAGGAGCGTGAATCCTCTGTGGGCTATCCAAATACCTTTGGGTACATTGACTTATACCCAATCATCTCCGGGCCAGACCTCTAAGGAGATGCTTGTTTAGGATGTCAAAGCATAAGTCTCCATGACCAAGGTGACATACCTCAAGTCGAAGGAAACCCATATTTAAGCTGCAATGAAATCTTCATTGACATATCCATATATATAAAGAACCATATGAAGTCTCATGGCAGATTACTCCAATAAACTAGTAACCTTAATTAACATCCACGTTTAACACTTGACATCCCAATTTCTCCAATCATTAAGGAATAGCTACTTGGATAGACCAAGTATAACCCGTGCTAGTCTTACACAATTGATGATGTCTGAATGCATTAATTCGTTGACTAAAAAAGATTTTAATATATTCATGATTATACATGTAGAGAAGTTCATTAGTCATGATCCAATCACAAATTCTCTTATATTATGAATCATATTATGGATATTTAGTAAATGAGTCTAAAATTTAATCAAATACATATAGAATGTGCACTCAAATAGTAAATCTTTATTTATCAAATAAATAGTATATAACATAAGACAATTGCCTTAAGACATCTCTCAGATATACAGTTCATAACTAAACTAAATCTCTTTTGGTTTATTATTAAACCAGAATGAATTCATCTCATCTATAATAGGCATGACCCATCTATGCTTCCGTTCTGACAAATTATCTTTCCATATTTTCTCTTCGTTTGGTCCAACCAGACTTGGTCTCTCTCTCGATCTGAGAATAGAATTCTCAAACTCATCTTTAAGTCTCTTTGATAAACTCGCAGTATGTTTGAACGAATAGGTTCCTGATTATTTCGGTCATTCATAATTAACCATGTAATTAAGAATAGATCATGAGTAGCACCAAGAAGTTTATCATGACCCTTAATTGACTAAAAAAATAATGGTTAATTTCTGATCCTTTTCTGAACCCTTCAATAGTCACAATGAGTCATGTCTCGTTCCTTTCACTCATTTTATACCCACTTAGTTCAGAATATAGTCTTTGTGTAAGTCCCACTAGACTAACTATGTCATACCTAGACCAAGTAATACTTCTTCATCCTACGGATTCAAGTTACTCAGATATGTGTCTAAGAGTCCCACACTCTTGACATGTGTGCTTTGGGTAAAAACTTCAAGTAACAATCCTGAAAAGTGACCATAGGGTATACGTCTCCCCTCAATGAGTAGTGAATCCTCCATGGATTATTTAAAGACCTTCAGTCACTTCGATATATACCCCAATTGTTATGCTCCCGCAAGTATACGATTATGTCATCAGTAATAATAAGAGTTATTGTATCCATAGGGACTGTGGTTTGAACGATAGTTATAATTTGTGAGGGAAATCACCTAGGTTATCAAAGTTTTGGTGTTTTCTTAACCTAAAGAATTAGGAAAGAGAAAGGAGAAGGGAGAGAGGAGTCCAAGTAGTCTAGGGGTAAAGGTGATGGAGACAAAGGAAGTGAACAAGTTGCCCAACAAGCTAACGATATGGATCATGCTCAACCCACTCTAGAAGATGTTGATGATCCATTATGCATCAAAGGGGGCCCAATTACAAGGGCTAAGGCTAAAAAGATGAAAGAAGCACTTAATGTGCTAATTGAAGATGTGAAAGCCAAAGCGACTATTGAAGAAGGTTTGACCAAGAGCAAGTCTTACGGCTTAGTCAACCTAATTCAAGCCTTAGATGAGCTTAACTAGTATCCTTAGTCTCTTGTCTATGTAAGAAGGATATGTTAATTTTGTGAGTTCAATTTAGGACCAATTTCTAGCTTTATTTGGGTTGTAATGGTGCCAAGAGCTCAATAGGCCTATACTAAATGGGCTTCCTTTTGGCGTTTTAGGGTTTTTAAGTCACCCTATAGCTATAAATATAGGGGGTGGAGGCCACAACATGTAACTTTTGGCTTATTCAATCTACTACATGGTGAGGCTCTCACTTGTTGGTTCTTCATTGAACTAGAACTTATCAAGGCATCCCCTTGTGGCATTCAAGACTTATCAACCTCCATCCCAAGGTTGTGGCGTGATGTGGACCAAGGAGGGGATACAAGCTTACAAGACAAAGCCATAGAGGAAGAGGCATTGAAAGGAATTGGAGGACCCATGACAAGATCCAAGACTAAGAGAATGAAGCAAGCTTTGGAAGGCTTAATAATGGAGCTCAAGGAGAAGAAGGATCAATGCACAATGGAGGCAACAACTAAATGGATCACATTCCTTCAAATTGAAAGTGAAATTGAGCCCACATGAAGACAAAACTTGAAGGCCCAAAACCACATGATCCAAGATGCATTCAAGGGCTACAAGTGTCCAATTTTCGTGGGTATTTTTTGGGGGAATTTTCTGAAGTTATTTTTGATGTCTTTTGGTGGGTTTTTAATGCTTTTGGGAGTTCCTAAGCTAGTATTAGGGAATTGTGGGAAATAAACATCATGCATGCATGCATGCATGATAATGGTGCATAATTAGTGCTTAGTGGGAAGTGTGGTAGAGGTTAATGTTTCAACCTCCACTAAGTCTATATATAGGAGAACTCTTGTATGACCAAGGATGTTAAGTTTGAATGAAATCAGAGTTTTCTCTATTGTGAGAGCTTCCTTTGGTTCTTAGGCAAAGAACTAATCGTGATCTTATCAAGGCAACTTGTGGCGATCGAAACCCCCATGACTTATCACTCACCCTCTCATCTTTCTTGAGTGTGGCGTCAATATCCTTCCCTACATCTGAATTTCAAGGCGATCCATTCCAAGGTGCTTATCATTTGGTATCAGAGCCTTGGCTCCTTGATTTTCAGGTTTGCGTTTTGTTCTTCTTCATTTGTGTTCTTGTTCATCTTTGTTAATCTCTCATCCATAGTATTCCATTGGTGTTTTCCTTCTCCAACTCTATTTATCGCTTCTCTATTTGGGTCCTAAACTCAAAAAAAAAAAAAAAGGTGTTACTTGAGTCATTGTGTTTTTTGACTGAAGAAAAAAAAAAGGACAAAAAGGAAATTCGAAAAAAAAAACAAAAAAAAAAGAAGGAAGATCGGCGAATTGAAAGGACCCAATATTTCTCTCATTGCTCTTGATCGTTGCTGAATTTCTTGTTCTAACCGTTTATTTCTCTTGTTCTACTCATATTCTCTTGTTGGTTTCTTGCTCACTTGATTGTCTACTTGTTGTCTTGAGAAAATCGTTGATAAGGTTCTTTTCTTAAGGGCTTATAAAGGAAGCTGAGTGGATAAATTTGAGTGCAACCACGTGAGGCGAGTGGTGAGGTCTTTCTAACATTTCTTGTGTAATTTTCCTTGTCATCTTTTTTTTTTTGTTGCAAGCATGAGTGGGGAAAACTCCCCTAGGCAAGATCCTAATAGGCTTCAAATGGAGGCGCTTACTCAACACTTTGAGAGAATGCTTCAAAGACAACTTGAAGGCTTACATGAAAGGATGGACCGACTTGAAGGAGGAAGAGTTTCCAACCATGGGGGAAATTCTAATCATGAAGAATCTCATCCGGGAAGTGACCTATTCTATAGTTCTCCAAGAGAAAGAAGGAGGCGTGAAGGGGGACGAAGACACGAAAGAGGAGGTAGAAACCATCAACATGAAGACGATCTAAGAGGGGTGAAAGTCAAGGTACCTTCCTTCCAAGGGAGGAATGACCCCGACACATATCTTGAGTGGGAAATGAAAATAGAGCAAATCTTCTCATGCCACAATTACCCTGATGCAAAGAAAGTGAAGGTGGCTGCCCTTGAGTTCACCGATTATGCTTTAATTTGGTGGGATCAAATGCAAAAGGAGAGAAGAAGGTATGGAGAGCACCCTATCAACACTTGGGGTGAAATGAAGACTTTGATGAGAAGGAGATTTGTGCCTTCCCACTACCATAGGGAGTTGCACAACAAATTGCAAAGACTCATCCAAGGGAATAGGAGTGTGGATGAGTATTACAAGGAGATGGAGGTGGCTTTGATTAGGGCCAATATTGAGGAGGGAAGAGAAGCAACTATGGCTCGATTTCTCCATGGCCTAAACCGAGATATTGGAGACATTGTAGAGCTACAACATTATGTGGAGCTTGAAGACTTAGTTCATCAAGCAATGAAAGTGGAGCAACAATTAAAGAGAAAGGGCGTTATGAAAAGACCATCTTCTTCAAACTACTCTTCAAATTGGAAGGACAAGCCAAAGAAGGAGGGTTCCTCTTCTAATTCAAAGGAGGTAACAAGCGCTAAGAAGCCTTTTCCTACTACTACTTCTTCTACTTCTAAGAGCAGGGATATCAAGTGCTTCAAGTGTTTGGGAAAAGGACATATCGCATCCGAATGCCCGAATAAGAAGACTATGGTGGTTAGGGATAATGGGAGCATCTCTAGTGAAGAAACTTCTTCTCATTCTTCTTCTTCAAGCGATGAGGAACATGATGGAGCAGCCTATGCGCAAGATGGCGATCTCTTGGTGGTTAGAAGGTTATTAGGAAGTCAAGCCAAGGAGCATGAGGAGGACCAAAGAGAGAATATTTTTCATACTCGTTGCCTTATTCAAGGTAAAACATGCTCTATGATCATTGATGGTGGAAGTTGCACCAATGTGGCAAGCACTAGGTTGGTTACCAAACTCAACCTCAAGACTACACCGCATGCAAGACCATATAAACTCCAATGGCTAAGTAATAGTGGTGAATTGGTGGTGAATCAACAAGTGATGATTAATTTCTCCATTGGAAAATATGAAGATCTAGTTCTATGTGATATTGTACCTATGGAGGCAAGCCACATTCTTCTTGGAAGACCTTGGCAGTTTGATAGGCGAGCTCACCATGATGGATTCTCCAACAAGTTCTCATTTCTTCACAATTCCCACAAAGTCACACTTGTACCATTATCACCTAGGGAGGTTTGTGCGGATAAAAAAAAAATGCGAGAGAAAAGAGAAAAAGAAGAGCGAGAGCTTAAGAAAAAGAAAGGAGAGAATGAGGAAAAGAAAAGAGAGAATGAGGAAAAGAAAGAGAGAATGAGGAAAGAAAAGAAAAGAGAGAATGAGGAAAAGAAAAGAGAGAACGAGGAAAAGAAAGAGAGAAGAATAGAAAATTTGTTTGCAAGAGGAAGTGAGGTGAAGAGAGCTTATTTGACAAGGCAACCTATATTTCTTCTTTTGTGCAAGGAAACTTGCTTGGAAACTAATACTAACTCCTTGCCCAGTGATGTTGTTGCTATTTTGCACGACTTTGAGGATGTGTTTCCCCAGGAAGTACCTCACGGTTTGCCACCAATGAGGGGAATAGAACACCAAATGGACCTTATTCCTGGTGCTTCTCTTCCCAATAGGCCTGCCTATAGGAGCAACCCTCAAGAAACAAAGGAGATACAGAATCAAGTGGAGGAGTTATTACAAAAAGGATGGGTGAGAGAGAGCTTAAGTCCTTGTGCTGTACCAGTAATTTTGGTACCTAAAAAGGATGGATCATGGAGGATGTGCACGGACTGTAGAGCTATCAACAACATCACCATTCGGTATCGACATCCTATCCCTAGACTTGATGATTTACTTGATGAATTGCATGGTGCTTGCTTCTTTACTAAGATTGATTTGAAAAGTGGGTACCATCAAATTAGGATAAGGGAAGGGGATGAATGGAAAACTGCTTTCAAAACTAAATATGGATTGTATGAATGGTTGGTAATGCCTTTTGGGTTAACTAATGCGCCAAGCACTTTTATGAGGCTTATGAACCATGTTTTACGAGAATTCCTAGGAAAATTTGTGGTAGTATACTTTGATGATATTTTGGTATATTCCAAGAGTTTGGTTGAGCATGTAGCACATCTCAAATCTGTCTTGCATGTCCTTAGAAAGGAGAGACTGTATGCTAACTTAGAAAAGTGTTCCTTTTGCACTGATCATGTGGTTTTTCTTGGATTTGTCATAAGTTCTCAAGGAGTGCAGGTTGATGAAGAGAAGGTTAAGGCCATTAGAGATTGGCCAACCCCCAAAACTGTGAGTGAGGTTAGGAGCATTGTTTCAGATCGTGACACCAAATTCTTAAGTCATTTTTGGAGGACCTTATGGAACAAACTAGGAACAAAGCTTCTTTTCTCCACTACATGTCACCCTCAAACTGACGGCCAAACTGAGGATGGTCAAGCAAAGGCAGAATATGTGAAAAAGCTTCATGAGCAAGTTAAAGCTCAAATTGAGAAGAAAATGGAGCAATATGCGAAGAGAGCCAATAAAGGGAGAAAAAGAGTTGTCCTTGAACCCGGTGATTGGGTGTGGGTTCATATGAGAAAGGAAAGGTTTCCTGCCCAAAGGAAATCAAAGCTTCAACCAAGAGGAGATGGACCATTCCAAGTGTTGGAAAGAATTAATGACAATGCTTACAAAATTGACTTGCCCGGTGAGTATGGTGTTAGTGCAACATTTAATGTGGCTGATTTGCGTCCATTTGATGTAGGTGATGAAGATCTAAATTCGAGGACGAATTCACCTAAAGAAGGAGGGAATGATGTGGACCAAGGAGGGGATACAAGCTTACAAGACAAAAGCCATAGAGGAAGAGGCATTGAAAGGAATTGGAGGACCCATGACAAGATCCAAGACTAAGAGAATGAAGCAAGCTTTGGAAGGCTTAATAATGGAGCTCAAGGAGAAGAAGGATCAATGCACAATGGAGGCAACAACTAAATAGATCACATTCCTTCAAATTGAAAGTGAAATTGAGCCCACATGAAGACAAAACTTGAAGGCCCAAAACCACATGATCCAAGATGCATTCAAGGGCTACAAGTGTCCAATTTTCGTGGGTATTTTTTGGGGGAATTTTCTGAAGTTATTTTTGATGTCTTTTGGTGGGTTTTTAATGCTTTTGGGAGTTCCTAAGCTAGTATTAGGGAATTGTGGGAAATAAACATCATGCATGCATGCATGCATGATAATGGTGCATAATTAGTGCTTAGTGGGAAGTGTGGTAGAGGTTAATGTTTCAACCTCCACTAAGTCTATATATAGGAGAACTCTTGTATGACCAAGGATGTTAAGTTTGAATGAAATCAGAGTTTTCTCTATTGTGAGAGCTTCCTTTGGTTCTTAGGCAAAGAACTAATCGTGATCTTATCAAGGCAACTTGTGGCGATCGAAACCCCCATGACTTATCACTCACCCTCTCATCTTTCTTGAGTGTGGCGTCAATATCCTTCCCTACATCTGAATTTCAAGGCGATCCCTTCCAAGGTGCCTTTTCCTAAGCTAGTATTAGGGAATTGTGGGAAATAAACATCATGCATGCATGCATGCATGATAATGGTGCATAATTAGTGCTTAGTGGGAAGTGTGGTAGAGGTTAATGTTTCAACCTCCACTAAGTCTATATATAGGAGAACTCTTGTATGACCAAGGATGTTAAGTTTGAATGAAATCAGAGTTTTCTCTATTGTGAGAGCTTCCTTTGGTTCTTAGGCAAAGAACTAATTGTGATCTTATCAAGGCAACTTGTGAAGCACTTAATGTGCTAATTGAAGATGTGAAAGCCAAAGCGACTATTGAAGAAGGTTTGACCAAGAGCAAGTCTTACGGCTTAGTCAACCTAATTCAAGCCTTAGATGAGCTTAACTAGTATCCTTAGTCTCTTGTCTATGTAAGAAGGATATGTTAATTTTGTGAGTTCAATTTAGGACCAATTTCTAGCTTTATTTGGGTTGTAATGGTGCCAAGAGCTCAATAGTCCTATACTAAATGGGCTTCCTTTTGGCGTTTTAGGGTTTTTAAGTCACCCTATAGCTATAAATATAGGGGGTGGAGGCCACAACATGTAACTTTTGGCTTATTCAATCTACTACATGGTGAGGCTCTCACTTGTTGGTTCTTCATTGAACTAGAACTTATCAAGGCATCCCCTTGTGGCATTCAAGACTTATCAACCTCCATCCCAAGGTTGTGGCGTCTATCTTCTTCTTCTTCTATACCAAGGTTCGTGCTTCCTTAAGCATTGGGTCGAGGTTTCTTTCTTTCATTCTCCATCTTTTCGATTTAGACTATCTTTCTCATTTGGTATCAGAGCCTTAGTTTCTCTAAATCGATTTGGTTATCCTTTTCTTTGTGTTCTTGAGTTTCTATCGTATTTTTGTTTCTTTTCGTTTGCTTAGCAAGCCTTACTTGCTTTGCTCAAAAAAAAAAGGAGGGAAAAAAAATTCGGCCAAAAAAAAAAGAAAAAAAAAAGAAGCAAAGAAAGGAAGGAAGAAAAAAAAGAAGAAGAAAAGCCAAAACAAAAAAAAGAAGCAAAAGAGGCTGAAAAAAAAAGAGAAGGAAGTAGAGACTTTGTTTGCAAATTTTTTTTCTCATTTCCTTTCAAGTATTCTCATTTCATTTCAAGTTAGCCTAGATTAAGTTCTGGCAACTTTCATTTCCGCTATTATTTCAAGTATTCTCATTTCATTTCAAGTTAGCCTAGATTAAGTTATGGCGACTTTCATTTCCAGCTCTTATTTCAAGTATTCTCAATTCATTTCAAGTTAGCTTAGATTCAATTCTGGCAGCCTAGATTAAGTTCTGGCAACTTTCCTTTCAGCTCTTATTTCAAGTACTTTCATTTTCCTTTAAGTTGCTTAGATTCAATTCTGGCAGCCTAGATTAAGTTCAGGCAACTTTCCTTTTAACTCTTTAATTCACGTTTTGCTATCTTTCATTTCCGCATTATCCTGAATTTTGCCTAGATTCAATTCTTGCAAATTTCCTTTCAGCACTTATTTCAAGTTTTCAATTCTGCAATTTGCACTTTTTATCTTAAAATCCTATATTTTGTCCTAACACCCTTGGGAATTTTGATAGTCCACGAACGCTTACAAGGTATTTGCCTCAATTCTCAGTTCAAGTTCTTTAAAGAGCTAACATTCATGAGTTAGAGTGTTTGAGTGAAACAGGTTGTTCAATGGCGACAAGTGGAGAAAAAGCAAGACCTAGAGAATCCCTTGATCAACATGCTTTGAGACAACCCTTGGAACGCATGGAAATCCGTTTTAGTCAGATTATGGACAGATTATAGAAACAAGATGCTGTAATTGCAGGATTGCAACATAGCCAAGTTGGTAGAGTTCCTTCACGAAGTACTAGACAATGATGATGATGACCATGATGATGATGATGATGGCGTATCTGAGGACATTGATGATAGAGCTTCAAGTGGCAGATCGGATCATGCTCTAGTAGGTGGTAGAAGAGGAAGGATGAATGATCATGTGGATAGAAACTTGGGAAATATCAAGATGAGGATTCCTTCATTTCAAGGCAAAAGTAATCCTGAAGCCTATTTGGAGTGGGAAAAGAAAGTGGAGTTAATATTTGATTGTCGCAACTATTCTGAAGAGAAGAAGGTAAAACTCGTTGCCGTTGAATTTGTTGATTATGCAATTATTTGGTGGGATCAAATTATTCTAAGTAGGAGAAGAAACAAAGAGAGACCCATTGGCAGTTGGGAGGAGATGAAGACTATTATGAGAAAGAGATTCATTCCAACACATTACTATCGGGATTTGTATCAACGGTTACAAAGTCTCACACAATGATCCAAGACTGTGGAGGAATACCACAAAGAGATGGAAATCACAATGATTCGAGCAAATGTGGAGGAGGACCGAGAAGCGACCATGACACGATTTTGACAAGGATTAAATCAAGAAATTGCAAATGTAGTGGAGTTGCAACATTATGTGGAGCTTGAAGACATGGTGCATATGTCCATGAAGGTTGAAAGACAACTCAAAAAGAAGGGATCAATCAAGCATGGGGGGCAATATTCTAATCCGTCAACATGGAAATCTAGTTGGAAAAAAAGAGATGATAAAGTTGAATCATAGAAAAAGCCTGATTTTTCAAAGAATAAAGATGCAAGCTCTCCATTGGTCAAAGGCAAAGAACCCCTCCAACCTTCAAGAAATGCTTTAAGTGCTTGGGAAGGGGACATATCGCATCACAATGCCCAAACAAAAGAATTATGATTTTGAAAGAAAATGCTGACATCGAGATGGAAAGTGAGTCCGAAGATGATATTGTCTTGCCCTCATTATTGGAAAGTGAAGAAGAGTATCCCGTTGAAGGTGAAGCCCTTGTCACTAGGTATGCTCTAAAATGTGCAAGTGAAAGAAGATAATGAAGAACAACGAGACAACATATTTCATATCCGTTGCCACATCAAAAGACAAGGTATGTAGTATGATTATAGATGGGGGAAGTTGCACTAATGTGGCTAGTACTATTTTGGTTAAGAAATTATGCTTGCCTACCACTAAGCATCCTAGACCTTATAAACTACAATGGTTGAATGATTGCGGGGAGGTCAAGGTCAACAAGCAAGTGTTGGTTTCATTTTCCATTAGTAGATATCATGATGAGATACTTTGTGATGTAGTGCCAATGCAGTCAAGTCATTTACTTTTAGGTAGACCATGGCAATTTGATAGGAAGATCATGCATGATGGGTTTAAAAATAAGTATTCTTTTATGATGCATGGTAAACATGTAACTCTTGTCCAATTGACTCCTAAGCAAGTATATGAAGATCAATTGAGGATCAAAAATGAGAGTAAAAAAAGAAAAGAGTGTGAGAAAAAAAGAAAGTGAGAAAAAGAAAAAGAGTGGAAAAGAAAAAGAGTGTGAGAAAAGAAAAGGTGAGGATGAGATGAGTGGAAAAAAGAATGAAAGGGGAAAAGAAATTCAAGAGCAAGAGTGTAAAAAAGGGAACTTTTATGCAAAAGAAAGAGAGGTTAAGAGAGCGTTTTATGCTTCACAGCCGATGATTGTACTTTTGTACAAGGAGGCCGATTTTAACACTAACGATCTTAACCCTACTTTGCCTAGTGTTGTTAAATCTATTTTGCAGGAATTTGATGATGTATTTCCTGATGAGGTTCCTGATGGATTGCCACCACTTAGAGGAATAGAGCACCAAATTGATTTCATCCCTGGAGCCGCAATTCCTAATCGGCCAGCCTATAGGTGTAACCCTGCTGAGATAAAAGAACTTCAAAGGCAAGTTGAAGAGTTGATTAAAAAAGGGTACGTCCGAGAAAGCTTGAGTCCATGTGCTGTCCCTGTTTTGCTAGTACCTAAGAAGGATGGATCTTGGAGAATGTGCGTTGATTGTAGAGCTATTAACAAGATCACGGTAAAGTATCGTCATCCTATTCCTAGATTAGATGATATGCTAGATGAACTACATGGCTCTTGCATTTTCTCTAAAATTGATTTGAAGTCGGGCTATCATCAAATTCGTATGCGTGAGGGAGACGAATGGAAAACTGCATTTAAGACTAGGTATGGTTTGTACAAATGGTTAGTAATGCCATTTGGGCTTACTAATGCACCTAGTACTTTCATGAGGTTAATGAACCATATTTTGCGTGCTTTTATTGGAAATTTTGTCGTAGTATATTTTGATGACATCTTGATTTATAGCAAAAATTTAGAAGAGCATTTACAACATTTACAAAATGTTCTAATTGTTTTGCGAAATGAGAAGTTGTATGCTAACCTTCAAAAATGTTCTTTTTGCACTAATCAAATTGAGTTTCTTGGTTATATTGTTAGTGCTAACGGAATAGCAGTTGATGAGAAGAAGGTTAAGGCTATTCGTGAATGGCCAACACCAAAAACAATAACTGAGGTACGTAGCTTCCATGGTTTGGCAAGTTTCTACAGAAGGTTTGTTAAGAATTTTAGCACTTTAGCTGCACCCTTAACTGAAATTGTTAAAAAGAATGTTGGATTTCATTGGGATAGTGAACAGGATTTTGCCTTCAACTCGCTTAAGGAGAAATTAAGTTCTGCACCTTTACTTGCGTTACCTAACTTTGTTAAAACTTTTGAAATTGAGTGTGATGTATCAGGAATAGGTATTGGAGCTGTGTTAATACAAGAAGGTCGACCCCTTGCTTATTTTAGTGAGAAATTGAGTGGAGCAGCTTTGAACTATCCCACTTATGACAAAGAGATGTATGCTTTGGTGAGGGCTTTAGAGACTTGGCATCACTACTTGTGGCCCAAAGAGTTTGTCATTCACACTGTGAAGCACTTGAAGAGCCAAAGTAAGTTGAATCGACGTCATGCGAAATGGGTGGAGTTCATTGAATCATTTCATTATGTGATCAAGTATAAACGAGGTATGGAAAATACTGTTGCAGATGCTTTATCTCGAAGGTATACCTTGCTCTCTACTTTGAACACCAAATTGTTAGGATTTGAATACATTAAAGATCTATATTCTAAAGATCCTGACTTTGGAAATGTATTTGAAGTTTGTGAGCATGCTGCATTTTGGAAGTTTTATAGGCATGAGCGATTTCTATTTAGAGTTAATAGGTTATGTGTGCCTAACTGTTCATTGCGGGAATTATTAGTCCAAGAAGCCCATGGTGGGGGACTAATGGGACATTTTGGAGTGAGAAAAACACTTGATGTTTTGTTGGAGCATTTCTTTTGGCCACATATGAAAGGAGATGTTGTAAAATTTTGTGAGAAGTGTATCACATGTAGGCAAGCAAAATCTAAATCTTTACTCATGGGTTGTATACACCTCTACCAATTCCTAGTGAACCTTGGGTTGATATTTCTATGGACTTTATTGTAGGATTACCAAGGTCAAAACGTGGCATGGATTCTATTTTCGTGGTTGTAGACAGATTTTCCAAAATGACTCATTTTATTCCTTGTAGGAAAACAGATGATGATAATCATATTGCCGATCTCTTTTTTAGGGACATTGTGCGACTTCATGGAGTGCCGAAAAGCATAGTTTCAGATCGTGATGCAAATTTCTAAGCTACTTTTGGAAGACACTATGGGGCAAGTTGGGAACAAAGTTGTTGTTTTCTACAACGTGTCATCCACAGACAGATGGATAAACTGAGGTAGTCAATCGAACCTTAGCTACTTTATTAAGAGCTATCATTCAAAAGAATTTAAAGGGATGGGAAGATTGCTTACCACATGTTGAATTTGCATATAATTGATTTATACATTTTGCTACTAAGTGTTCACCTTTTGATGTAGTATATGGTTTCAATCCGCTAACTCCTTTGGATTTATCACCTTTGCCAATCTCTGAGCATGCTACTTTGGATGGTACTAAGAAAGCTGAATTTGTGAGACAAATGCACGAGAAAGTAAGGATGCAAATTGAAAAGAAGTCTGAACAGTATGCTACGCAAGCCAACAAGGGACGAAAGAAAATAATCATTGAAACCGGTGATTGGGTTTGGGTTCATATGAGAAAGGAGAGATTTCCTGCTAAACGTCGTACAAGTGGTGGTGCGAATCAATGATAATGCCTACAAGCTTGACTTGCCGGGTGAGTATAATGTGAGTTCCACATTTAATGACTCTGATCTCTCTCCCTTTGATGTAGGTAATCAAGATTCGAGGACGAATCCTTTTGAGGAGATGGGGAATGATGGAGACAAAGGAAGTGAACAAGTTGCCCAACAAGCTAACGATATGGATCATGCTCAACCCACTCTAGAAGATGTTGATGATCCATTATGCATCAAAGGGGGCCCAATTACAATGGCTAAAGCTAAAAAGATGAAAGAAGCACTTAATGTGCTAATTGAAGATGTGAAAACCAAAGCGGCCATTGAAGAAGGTTTGACCAAGAGCAAGTCTTACGGCTTAGTCAAGCTAATTTAAGCCTTAGATGAGCTTAACTAGTATCCTTAGTCTCTTGTCTATGTAAGAAGGATATGTTAATTTTGTGGGTTGAATTTAGGCCCAATTTCTATCTTTATTTGGGTTGTAATGGTGCCAAGAGCTCAATAGGCCTATGTAGTCTATATAGGCCTCTACTAAATGGGCTTCCTTTGGCCTTTTAGGGTTTTTAAGTCACCCTATTGCTATAAATTTAGGGGGTGGCGGCCACAACATGTAACTTTTGGCTTATTCAATCTACTAAATGTTGAGGCTCTCACTTGTTAGTTCTTCATTGAACTAGAACTTATCAAGGCATCCCCTTGTGGCATTCAAGACTTATTAACCTCCATCCCAAGGTTGTGGCGTCTATCTTCTTCTTCTTCTATACCAAGGTTCGTGCTTCCTTAAGCATTGTGATAAGATCGCCTTGAATTGAATCGCCTTGAATTTCAGTTTGGGGAAGGATATTGACGCCACACTCAAGAAAGATAAAAAGGTGAGTGATAAGTCATGGGTGTTTTGATCGCCACAAGTTGCCTTGATAAGATCAGATTTAGTTCTTAGCCTAAGAACTCGAAGGAAGCTCTCACAATAGAGAAAACTTAGATTTCAATCCAATCCCAAAAACTACTTAGCCATAGAAGAGTTTCCCTATATATAGACTTAGTGGAAGTTGAAACATCAACCTCGACTAAACTTCCCACTAAGTACTAATTATGCTCCACATGCATGAATGCATGACATTTATTTTCTACTAATGTAACCACTAATCACTAATGATAGCTTAGTAACTCTCAAAAAGGCATTAAAACCCACCAAAGGACTTCAAAAACACTCTAGAAAAACCCCCAAAAATACATACGAAAATGGTTCTCATGTTGGCTCAATTTCGTTTTAGTTGAAGAAATGTGATCCATTTAGTTGTTGCCTCCATTGTGCATTGATCCTCCTTTTCCTTGAGCTCCAATATTAAGCCTTCCAAGGCTTGCTTCATTTGTTTAGTCTTGGACCTTGTAATGGGTCCTCCAATTCTCTTCAATGCCTCTTCATCCTCGGCTTTGTCTTGTAAGCTTGAAACCCCTCCTTGGCTTTCATCATTCCCTCCTTCTTTAGGTGAATTCGTCCTCGAATTTAGGTCCTTATCACCTACATCAACAGGACACAAATCAGCCACATTAAATGTTGCACTAACACCATACTCACCGGGCAAGTCAATCTTGTAAGCATTGTCATTAATCCTTTCCAATACTTGGAATGGTCGATCTCCTCTTGGCTGAAGTTTTGATTTCCTTTGGGCAGGAAACCTTTCCTTCCTCATATGAACCCACACCCAATCACTGAGTTCAAGAACAACTCTTTTTCTCCCTTTATTGGCTCTATTTGCATATTGCTCCATTTTCTTCTCAATTTGAGCTTTAACTTGCTCATGAAGCTTCTTCACATATTCCGCCTTTGTTTTGCCATCCTTGTGAACTAAAGAAGAAGTATTAGGTAAAGGAAGCAAATCAAGAGGTGTTAGTGGATTGAACCCATAAACAATCTCAAAAGGAGAAAATTGAGTAGTAGAATGGACAGACCTATTGTAAGCAAATTCAACATGGGGTAAACATTCTTCCCAAGACTTAATGTTCTTCTTAATAATTGCTCTAAGAAGAGTAGAAAGAGTCCTATTTACCACCTCAGTTTGGCCATCAGTTTGAGGATGGATGTGGTGGAGAAAAGAAGCTTTGTTCCCAGTTGTTTCATAAGGTCGTCCAAAAATGGCTTAAAAATTTGGTGTCACGATCTGAAACAATGCTCCTTAGCATGCCATGAAGTCTTACCACCTCTTTGAAAAACACATCTACAACATGAGTTGCATCATCCACTTTGTGGCAAGGTATGAAGTGCACCATCTTGGAAAATCTATCAACTACCACAAAAATGGAGTCCTTACCTTTTTGAGTGCGTGGTAGCCCTAAAACAAAATCCATAGACAAGTCAGTCCACGAAAAATCAGGAATAGGCAAAGGAGTGTAAAGTCCATGAGGTGATACCTGGGATTTTGATTTTCTACATACAATGCACCTTTCACAAAATTTCTGCACATCATGCTTTATGTGTGGCCAATGAAAATGTTCATGCAACATTTCTAAGGTCTTTTGAACCCCAAAGTGTCCCATTAAACCCCCTCATGTGCTTCCCTAACTAGCAATTCACGCATGGATCCTCTAGGCACACAAAGTCTATTATTCTTAAACAAGTAGTTATGATGTCTAACAAACCCATTTTGTGATTTCTATTCACACATAGCATATAATTGGGAGAATTAATTATCATGGACATATAATTCGGTAATATGCTCAAAGACAAGCAATTTTGTTTCAAGTGTAGCAAGTAAATTATACCTTTTTGAAAGTGCATCTGCTACAACATTTGCCCTTCCTTGCTTGTGCTTAATCACATAAGGAAATTGTTCAAGAAATTCAACCCACTTGGCATGCCTTTTGTTGAGCTTCCGAAAAGCCTTTTCAAATACTTCAAAGATTCATGATCACTATGAATGACAAATTCTTTAGGCAAAAGATAATCCTGCCATGTTTGCAAAGCTCTAACAAGTGCATACAATTCTATATTATAAGTGGAATAGTTGAGAGTGGTGCCACCTAACTTCTCACTAAAATATGCAATAGGATGACCATCTTGAAGTAAAAAAGCCCCAATACCCACATGAGATGCATCACATTCAATATCAAATGATTTGGAAAAATCAGGCAAAGCGAGAATGGGTGCGTGTGTGAGTTTGTCCTTAAGTGCTTGAAATGCATTTTCTTGATTCTCACCCCATTTAAAACCCATATTTTTCCTAAGAATTTCATTTAGGGGTGCTGCCAATGTGCTAAAATCCTTCACAAACCTTCGATAGAAACTTGCCAACCCATGGAAGCTCCTAACCTCACTCACAGTTTTAGGAGTTGGCCAATCTCTAATGGCCTTAACTTTCCCTTCATCAACCTGCACTCCTCTAGAACTTATGACAAACCCAAGAAAACCCACATGATCAGTGCAAAAAGAACACTTTTCTAAGTTAGCATATAGTTTCTCCTTTCTAAGAACATGTAAGACAAATTGGAGATGTGCAATATGCTCAACAAGACTTTAGGAATATACCAATATATCATCAAAGTATACTACCACAAATTTTCCAAGAAATTCTCGTAAAACATGGTTCATAAGCCTCATAAATGTGCTTGGCGCATTAGTTAACCCAAAAGGCATTACCAACCATTCATACAATCCATATTTAGTTTTGAAAGCAGTTTTCCATTCATCCCCTTCCCTTATCCTAATTTGATGGTACCCACTTTTCAAATCGATTTTAGAAAAGAAGCAAGCACCATGCAATTCATCAAGCAAATCATCAAGTCTAGGGATAGGATGTCTATACCGAATTGTGATGTTGTTGATTGCTCTACAGTCAGTGCACATCCTCCATGATCCATCCTTTTTAGGTACCAAAATTACGGGTACAGCACAAGGACTTAAGCTCTCCCTAACCCATCCTTTTTGCAATAACTCCTCCACTTGATTTTGTATCTCCTTTGTTTCTTGAGGGTTGCTCCTATAAGCTGGCCTATTGGGTAGAGAAGCACTAGGAATAAGGTCTATTTGGTGTTCTATCCCCCTCATTGGTGGCAAACCGTCAGGTACTTCCTTGGGAAAGACATCCTCAAAATCCTGCAAAATAACAACAACATCACTAGGCAAAGAGTTAGTGTTAGATTCCAAGCAAGTTTCCTTGCACAAAAAAAGAAATATAGGCTGCCTTGTCAAATAAGCTCTCTTCACCTCACCTCCTCTTGCAAACAAATTTTCTATTTTTCTCTCTTTCTTTTCCTCATTCTCTCTTTTCTTTTGAATTTTATCCTCAAAATCAATTATTTTCTTTTTCACACACTCTTTCTCTTTCTTAAGCTCTCGCTCTTCTTTTTCTCTTTTCTCTCTCATTTTTATTTGATCCTCACAAAGCTCCCTAGGTGATAATGGTACAAGTGTGACTTTGCGAGAATTGTGAACAAGAGAGAACTTGTTGGAGAATCCATCATGGTGAACTTTCCTATCAAACTGCCAAGGTCTTCCAAGAAGAATGTGGCTTGCCTCCATAGGTACAATATCACATAGAACTTGATCTTCATATTTTCCAATGGAGAAATTAATCAACACTTGCTGATTTACTACCAATTCACCACTATTACTCAGCAATTGGAGTTTATATGGCCTTGCATGTGGTGTAGTCTTTAGGTTGAGTTTGGTGACCAACCTTGTGCCTGGTACATGCCACTTAATTTAAACTTGTAATCATGCTTGTGCTTAAAATGCATAACTTAATACTTAAAGGTAATGTTTCCAAAATTTGTTTTAGGACACAACAAGATCTTGGTCTTGTTTTTTTTCTCATTTCTTAGTCCTAGAACTCGTTCTAGGGCTTAGTAAGACCTTGGTCTTATTTAGAACTTTTATCGAGCACCTTGCGTGCCATAATCCCCAAACCTTGTGTTTGGGCAAATCAAGACGTTGGTCTTGCTATACTAAGATCACAACATGAAAAAGACTTAGAATCATGTTTGAAACTCATTCGAGAACTACTTTTACTGTAAGTGAGAGATCTACTTACCACCTTACGCTTCTAAACTTACTACACCGACATGGAAACTAGCGTGGTGCTCCTCGTTCACTTCCCTCGCGCAATCCAGCTCCAGTGTTGGTTGCATCTAGTGCAACTGTGCAGATTTTCCCCATACTGAATAAGCTATGGTGGAGGTGGGTTTGCTTTGGTAGGGCAAGCCTTGGCCATATGCCCTTCCACTCCACAGATATAGCACCCGCTCATGCTTTGGTGACATACTCCTGGGTGCATCTTCCCACATTTTGGGCAAGGAGGATATTTGGGGTACTTGCTTGATGAGCTTCCTTTGTTGCTTCCTGAAGTCTTCTGATCCTCCTGCTTCCTCTTATTTGGGTTCCCCTTCCAGTTCCGCGGGTTACCCTGAGATTTTTGGACCACTACTTGCTTCTATTGCATTCTAGTGGCCTTTATACTGTTAAAGTAGTGCTCTGTGATCAAGGTACTACTTATCAGTTCTTCTGAGGTCTGCGGCCTATTAACACCGTTGGCCACATTTAAAGCTATCTCAGGATTTAACATCTTCAGCATTAGCCTGACTCTTCCTTTTTCAGTGCCAACTAGCTCTGGGCACAAACGAGCTAGCCGGTTGAACTTCTTCACTGCTTAATCCACAGATAGTGTCCTTGTCTGAACTCCGTGAATTCATCATAATACTTGTTGGTTACTCGCATGTAAAAGTATTCTTCGAAGAACTCTGTCTCGAAATCTGCCCATGTGACTGACATTTCTCTTGGCCTTGACTCTCTCCCACCACATTCTAGCATCTCCGGTAAGGCAAAAGGAGGTGTACTTGACCTTCTCTACCTCTGGTTAGTCCAGTAGTTCTACTATGCTTTCCAACGTTTTGAACTATGCATGAGCATCCCATGGTTCGCTCGTGCCTGAGAAGTTCTCTGGCTTCAGCTTCTGCCACTGGATGAGGTATGCTTCTTGCCTTACCCCCCTCGCCGGGACTACAGATGTGACCGATGGATCTTCGGTCAGAACTGGTGCCACAACATTCGTCACCGACGGGGGTAACAGGAGTGGCCTGCTGGTTAGCCATTGGGTGGCAATAACCTGCTGCTGTTCTGCTACTTGTCTTTGTAACTGAGCCACCGCCTCTACAAGATTTGGTGATGGTGCCGCCTCCGTTGTCTCTTGCCCTCTAGGAGCTTGCTCCTCGTTTTGGGCCATTCTAGGACGTCCCCTTGCCATTCTCTTACTATATGTCATAAAGAGAATAAGGACATTACTTATCATCATACTCATAATAGCATTACTTATCATCAACTCATAATAGCATCTACTAATCATGCACATAATAGCATATGTTAAGACTAACAGTCAAATAAAGACATGTATATAATACATTTTTATTAACCATATGCACTTTCTTACTTGGTAGGAGGTAGGACGGATGCTTGATGTCAGTGTGGAGGAAGGGCAGAACAAGCTCTGATACCAAACCTGTAACGACCCTCTCTTATTAACCTCGACCTTCTAGGGTTGTAACGATACAGTCCTAGCTCGTTTTAGCATGGAAAACTCCAAAAACGGTTTTCTACCTTTCAGACATGGAGTTCCTCTATCTAAGGAGATGTGCCCTAAAACATCAAAAGAGATAGAGTAGATGAAGGCGGTTCCATATGCTTCGGTAGTGGGAAGCCTCGTGTATACTATTCTATGTATGAGACTGGATATCTGCTTTGCCGTATGCATGGTTAGCAGATATTAGAGTAACCCAGGTCAGGGACATTGGACTGCGGTAAAGCATATACTGAAGTACCTGAGAAGGACTAGGGATTATATGCTAGTTTACCAAGCAGACAAATGACTCCCTGTGGGTTATACGAATTCAGACTTCCAATCAGATAGGGAGAAAAGTAAGTCTACCTCGGGGTATGTGTTTATTTTAGGAGGTGGAGCCATAGCATGGAGGAGTGTCAAGCAGAAATGCATGGCGGACTCCACCATGGAAGCTGAGTATGTGGCAGCCTCTGAGGCAACTAAGGAAGTTGTATGACTCAGGAACTTCATGATGGTCTTGGATGTGATTCCTGATTTGCCCAGAGCTATCACAATTTATTGTGATAACAGTGGTGCACTTGCAAACTCGAAGGAACCACGAGCCCATAAGACAAGTAAACATATAGAGCGCAAGTACCACCTGATACGAGAGATCGTAAAGCGAGGAGAAGTTGCTGTCGTCAAGATTGCATCGGAGGACAACCTAGCAGATCCTTTCACTAAGGCCCTTCAGGCGAGAGCTTTTGATAGGCATGTGGAGGATATGGGAGTCAGATGTATGACATTGTGAGGACAGCATAGTCTTTTAGTATAAGTGGGAGATTGTTAGGATGTATACTAAAAGTCTTGCTTTTATAGACATCTATATTTTGAAAAAAAATCACAAGATCACTATTTGCATATTTATATTAGTATATGTGCATATTGTCTGATACTTTACATTGTAGATAACATGGTATGTGGTGTCACACATAGATCATGTTATCAGTTCCTTGTAGAGTATAAGTAGAGGCTCACAACCGACATAGATTTGGACAAACCATCGGGATGGTTGTAGTGTAATTTGGTATTGGTTTATCTTGACCATAGAATTACACTAGTGCACTTTATGTGTATTGAGCATTACTGACATAGAGGTGATTCAATTTATACTGACTTTATAATTGAATCAGACCTTAGTTATTATGGATTACATGCTCTGAATCCCGATTAATAACGGGCACATGTACTTAATATTTATTTCTTTGATTTACTAATGTTCGAGATTTATGTGTTAAATCAATAGGCCCAGTAAGTTGGGAAATAATATTATTTACTTAGTGTGTCGTTGATTATAGAAGGAAACCGTGTCCTGGTAAGTCGGGTTGATGATGTCCCCTTGAGGAGCTCATAAGGTTCATCATGTTAAATCCTGCAGGTGGATTAGGTCCGACATAATAATAAGGTTGAGTGGTACTACTTTAGGAGTTAGATTTTAATTAAATTGTTAGTAATTTAATTAACGGGCATTCGACATCTTAAACATGGGGAGATATTTGTACTCATAATAGGTGGAGCTCATATTTAAATATGGGGGTTGGTGAGGTAGATCAATGAGGATCCTTTAGTGGAATGAATCTTCATTAATTGATCGGGCCTTGATCCATTGGGTGGCCAAGACCGAACTCCTCCTCATGGTCCCTATTGTAGCCTATAAATACCCCATAAAGCCATCATGAAACACAACCTAAGCCTCTTATTCCTCTCCCTCTCTCTCTCTCTCTCTCCCTTAGGGTTTTGAGTTGGCCGGCAGCTTGAAGGAGGAAGAGAAGATTGTTTCTTCTCTTCTCTCCCTTTTCTCTCCACTTGAGGTACGGCAGTAGGAAGAGATGAGGCCTCCTATTCATCTTCTTGGTCGGAGCAAGCTCAGGTGGGTGAGGAAGGCGGTCGGCAGCGGCAACCATCTCCCCTAGGGTTGCGGCGCCGCAAACCTTCAAGGAAGGTGGTCGGCGGCAGCTTGATGAGAGGGAAGCTTCTCCTTCTCTTTTCCTTGGTTGGCAGCAGCTGTTGGAAGGAGGAGAAGGTTGTGGTGTGATCCAGAGCAAGAAGGAAAGGTGATGGAGACAAAGGAAGTAAACAAGTTGCCTAACTAGCTAACGATATGAATCATGCTCAACCCACACTAAAAGATGTTGATGGTCCATTATGCATCAAAGGAGGCCCAATTATAAGGGCTAAGGCTAAAAAGATAAATGAAGCACTTAATGTGCTAATTGAAGATGTGAAAGCCAAAGCTACCATTGAAGAAGGTTTGACCAAGAGCAAGTCATACGGCTTAGTCAACCTAATTCAAGCCTTAGATGAGCTTAACTAGTCTCCTTAGTCTCTTGTCTATGTAAGAAGAATATGTTAATTTTGTGGGTTCAATTTAGGCCCAATTTCTAGCTTTATTTGGGTTGTAATGGTGCCAAGAGCTCAATAGGCCTATGTAGTCTACATAGGCCTCAACTAAATGGGCTTCCTTTTGGACTTTTAGGGTTATTAGGTCACCCTAAAGTTATAAATTAAGGGGGTGGCCGCCACAACATGTAACTTTTGGCTTATTCAATCTACTACATGGTGAGGCTCTCACTTGTTGGTTTTTCATTGAACTAGAACTTATCAAGGCATCCCTTGTGGCGTTCAAAACTTATCAACCTCCATCCCAAGGTTATGGCGTCTATCTTCTTCTTATTCTATACCAAGGTTCGTGCTTCCTTAAGCATTGGGTGGAGATTTCTTTCTTTCATTCTCCATCTTTTCGATTTAGACTATCTTTCCCTCTTTCTTCCATTTGTTTTGTGTTCATGAGACTTCTTCTCTTTGGGTTCGCATCATTTGGTATCAGAGCCTTAGTTTCTCTAAATCGATTTGGTTATCCTTTTCTTTGTGTAATTGTGTTCTTGAGTCTCTATCTTATTTTTGTTTCATTTTTTTGCTTAAACATGCTTTGTTGCTAAAAAAAAAGATAGAGGAGGAAAAAAAATTCGGCCAAAAAAACAGCAAAGAAAGCAAGGAAGAAAGAAAAAAAAAGTGAAAAGCCGAAACAAAAAAAAACAGCAAAAGAGGCTGGAAAAAAAAAAAGCAAGTAGAGCGTTGTTTGCAAATTTATTTTCTTCATTTCCTCTAAAGTTTGCCTAGATTCAATTCTGGCTGCCTAGATTAAGATCTGGCGACTTTCATTTCAGCTCTTATTTCAAGTATTCTCATTTCATTTCATGTTAGCCTAGATTCAATTCTGGCAGCCTAGATTAAGTTATGACAACTTTCCTTTCAGCTCTTATTTCAAGTACTTTCATTTCCTTTAAGTTGCCTAGATTCAATTCTGGCAGCCTATATTAAGTTCTGGCAACTTTCCTTACAGGTCTTTGATTCACGTTTTGCTATCTTTCATTTTCGCATTATCCTCAATTTTGCCTAGATTCAATTCTGGCAAATTTCCTTTCAGCACTTACATCAAGTTTTCAATTCTGCAATTTACACATTTTTGTCTTGAATTCCTATCTTTTATCCTAACACCCTTGGGAATTTTCATAGCCCACGAACGCTTACAGGGAATTGCCTCAATTCTAAGTTCAAGTTCTTTAAAGAGCTAACATTCGTGAGTTAGAGTGTTCGAGTGAAACAGGTTGTTCAATGGCGACAAGTGGAGAAGAAGCAAGACCTAGAGAATCCCTTGATCAACTTGCTTTGAGACAACACTTGGAACGCATGGAAATCCATTTTAGTCAGATTATGGACAGATTAGAGAAGCAAGATGCTGTAATTGCAGGATTGCGACATAGCCAAGTTGGTAGAGTAGACCATATAACCGTGGTGACCATGATGATGATGATGATGGGGTATCTGAGGACATTAATGATAGAGCTTCAAGCGGCAGATCAGATCATGCTCGAGTTGGTGGTAGAAGAGGAAGGATGAATGATCATGTGGATAGAAACTTGGGAAATATCAAGATGAGAATTCCTTCATTTCAAGGCAAAAGTGATCCTAAAGCCTATTTGGAGTGGGAAAAGAAAGTGAAATTAGTATTTGATTGTCACGATTATTCTGAAGAAAAGAAGGTAAAACTCGTTGCCGTTGAATTTGTTGATTATACAATTATTTGGTGGAATCAAATTATTCTAAGCAGGAGAAGAAACAAAGAGAGACCCGTTGGCAGTTGGGAGGAGATGAAGACTATTATGAGAAAGAGATTCATTCCAACACATTACTATCGGGATTTGTATCAACGGTTACAAAGTCTCACACAAGGATCCAAGACTGTGGAAGAATACCACAAAGAGATGGAAATTGTCATGATTCGAGCAAATGTGGAGGAGGACCAAGAAGCAACCATGGCACGATTTTTACAAGGTTTAAATCAAGAAATTGCAAATGTAGTGGAGTTGCAAAATTATGTGGAGCTTGAAGACATGGTGCATATGTCCATGAAAGTTGTAAGGCAACTCAAAAAGAAGGGATGAATAAAGCATGGGGGCTATATTCTAATCTGTCAACTTGGAAATCTAGTTGGAAAAAAAGAGATGATAAAGTTGTATCAAAGAAAAAGCCCGATTTTCCAAAGAATAAAGATGCAAGCTCTCCATTGGTCAAAGGCAAGGAACCCCTCCAACCTTCAAGAAATAGAGATATTAGATGCTTTAAGTGCTTGGGAAGGGGATATATCGCATCACAATGCCCAAACAAAAGAATTATGATTTTGAAAGAAAATGGTGACATCGAGACTGAGAGTGAGTCTGAAGATGATAGTGTCTTGCCCCCATTATTGGAAAGTGATGCAGAAGAGTATCCTGTTGAAGGTGAAGTCCTTGTCACTAGGCGTGCTCTAAATGTGCAAGTGAAAGAAGATAATGAAGAACAACGAGACAACATATTTCATACCCGTTGCCACATCAAAGACAAGGTATGTAGTATGATTATAGATGGGGGAAGTTGCACTAATGTAGCTAGTACTATTTTGGTTGAGAAATTATGCTTACCTACCACTAAGCATCCTAGGCCTTATAAACTACAATGGTTGAATGATTGCGGGGAAGTCAAGGTCAACAAGCAAGTGTTGGTTTCATTTTCCATTGGTAGATATCATGATGAGATACTTTGTGATGTACTGCCAATGCATGCAAGTCATTTACTTTTAGGTAGACCATGGCAATTTGATAGGAAGGTCATGCATGATGGGTTTAAAAATAAGTATTCTTTTAAAATGCATGGTAAACATGTAACTCTTGTACCATTGACTTCTAAGCAAGTATATGAAGATCAATTGAGGATCAAAAATGAGAGTGAAAAAAGAAAAGAGTAATAGAAAAAAGAAAACGAGAAAAGGAAAAAGAATGGAAAAGAAACAGACTATGAGAAAAGAAAAGGTGAGGATGAGGTGAGTGGAAAAAAGAATGAAAGGGGAAAAGAAATTCAAGAGCAAGAGAGTAAAAAATGCAGCTTTTATGCAAAAGAACGAGAGGTTAAGAGAGTGTTTTATGCTTCACAGACAATCATTGTACTTTTGTACAAGGAGGTCGATTTTAACATTAACAATCTTAACCCTACTTTGTCTAGTGTTGTTAAATCTCTTTTGCAGGAATTTGATAATGTATTTCCTGATGAGGTTCATGATGGATTGCCACCACTTAGAGGAATAGAGCACCAAATTGATTTCATCCCTGGAGCCACAATTTCTAATCGGCCAGCCTATTGGTGTAACCCTGCTAAGATAAAAGAGCTTCAAAGACATGTTGAAGAGTTGATGAAAAAGGGTATGTCCTAGAAAGTTTGAGTCCATGTGTTCTCCCCGTTTTGCTAGTACCTAAGAAGGATGGAACTTGGAGAATGTGCGTTGATTGTTATCAAACAAGATTACGGTAAAGTATCGTCATCCTATTCCTAGATTAGATGATATGCTAGATGAACTACATGGCTATTGCATTTTCTCTAAAATTGATTTGAAGTCGGGCTATCATCAAATTCGCATGCATGAGGGAGACGAATGGAAAACTGCATTTAAGACTAGGTATGGTTTGTACGAATGGTTAGTCATGTCATTTGGGTTTACTAATGCACCTAGTACTTTCATGAGGTTAATGAACCATATTTTACGTGATTTTATTGGAAATTTTGTCGTAGTATATTTTGATGACATCTTGATTTATAGCAAAAATTTAGAGGAGCATTTACAACATTTACAAAATGTTCTAATTGTTTTGTGAAATGAAAAGTTGTATGCTAACCTTCAAAAATGTTCTTTTTGCACTAATTAGATTGAGTTTCTTGGTTATATTGTTAGTGCTAAGGGAATAGCAGTTGATGAGAAGAAGGTTAAGGCTATTCGTGAATGGCCAACACCAAAAACAATAACTGAGGTACGTAGCTTCCATGGTTTGGCAAGTTTCTACAGAAGGTTTGTTAAGAATTTTAGCACTTTAGCTGCACCCTTGACCGAAATTGTTAAAAAGAATGTTGGATTTCATTGGGATAGTGAACAGGATTCTGCCTTCAATCACTTAAGGAGAAATTAAGTTCTGCACCTTTACTGCATTACCTAACTTTGCTAAAACTTTTGAAATTGAGTGTGATGCATCAGGAATAGGTATTGGAGCTGTGCTAATACAAGAAGGTCGACCCCTTGCTTATTTTAGTGAGAAATTGAGTGGAGCAGCTTTGAACTATCCCACTTATGACAAAGAGATGTATGCTTTGGTGAGGGCTTT